>OW203770.1:28566629-28833848 GCA_934045905.1 Leuctra nigra
TGTATTGTTCTAGAATCTAGGAAAATGCTCGTGTGACGCATTGATAAGCAAGACTTTTCTATCTAACTGGGAGTTGGTATAAAAAAGTGATCGATTCATTTTGACATAATATATTAAACCAAGCATACAAATGTCAGTCAAGTGTCAATATCCTCTTGAAGTTCTTTACAGATATGACAAAAAACACTTATGATGCTGGTTCCAGCGACCATGCAAAATTTGGTGATGATCGGTCAAAAGATTTCAGTTGTTTCTTTGTAATCAGCAGATAATTTTCGAACTGGTTTTGTTAGGAATGCCCTGTCTATGAACTGGAGTAAAAGTTGAGGATTAATAACCATGGTGCAAAACAGAGAATCAAACTCGTTCTGGCGATTTATTCGAATCAGATGTCATGACGGTTTGTTGCGTGTTGGTTTACACGGCAGAGTAGTTCTGTTCTTCAGAGTTAGAAGGCCAGGAGTCAATTTCAATGATTCTTTAGAAGAGCTCAAAATGAGTATTCTACTTTCACCCTGATATTTCGTAATTATGGCTTGAGTAATTGTATAAGAGAATACTTCAATATAACGTAGTGTTTACATTAGTCAAATGGCAGTTGACAGTGCTTGATTACATCATTCCAAAAGGTGAAATACATCATCGAGAATATGGACTACCGGCCTTCTACATCTTATGTACCTACAGAGTTGATCTTAGGAAATAACTGAATATTGTTCAGGAAGAACGGTGCATGCAGCAATACAATATTTTAGACAAACTACTAAATCTTTATAGGAAACCGTCAGTACAATGATTAGTTGGCCAAACTTTCATGTACACTGAACAAATCATAACACGGTATTTGAACGAAACGGATTGGCTTCTTGTCAGGTTCCTTGACAGTCAATCCTTGTTATTATCAATGAAATCAGAGCTCACCTACTAGAGGTAGATGACGAGTTAGCATGGACTTCATGGGATGATGCCATCAAAAAATTTTCAGTCAATCCATGTATTTCAAATACCGTTTTATTATTTGTCAATTGTACCTGTGACAACATTGATGAAATCTAAATATTGAAGTACACCTGGGAGCTAAGTTATGACGAATAAACCGCAGACTGCTCGGCCGTCACACAATTCTGCTGCTACGTCGTGCCGTATTCCAATAGAAGCGATTTGTCGCGTTTTGCAGGCACTTTATGGGATACGATTGGAGACGATACGAAGTGGGTTGACGAAGATGAAAGACAAACTTATGGTCATTCCTTGGTTGGTTATTAGTAATATGAGTTGATTTTGGTGCCAAATTGCTGATGATCCACAAGTCAATTGAGAATCACTTACGACGAAAACAGACTTCAAATAAACCTATCAAATCATTCTACAAGACATATTCCGGACTCGGCGGTCGGTTGTTATCGTTACTTGCATGTTGGTTGCTAGGAGACGATCTAGTTCTGTTTGTCGCATCGGTAATGTTTTGCTCGTGTTTTGTCCCACAATATGATTGAAGTCTATAGAATTGCGTGGTGCAGACAGAAGCCTATCGACTGCATCACAGATATCAAAGAGCCGGTAATTGCATTGAGAATCCACGTAACAGCGACATGAGAGCTACATGAGGAAGTGAATTGTCTGAGGTATATTGTGATTGTGGCATATAATTGACACGGTGTCTTGATCAAAACATCGCGGCAAGTTGCATAGCGGAGAGGAATTGAGTCGCTAGCGTCACTTTGCAGCTTGTTATTGATCGCTGATGAACCGAGTGCGTTTTGTGCGCTTTTCGTCGTTTTGTCATATACTAGGCGAATCGCTTTTTAGTTAATTAAACATGTATATTATAGATAGGAAGTTTTATTTGATTTCTTGCCTTTACGTCTATACTTTTTAGTTGTTATACACGATGCGCCAATTATTTGGCAATTTTTAAAATAAAGTGTTGACTATATTTTGATATCGCTACTTTTCAGTGCAAAATTTTTAGATTTCCTTTTTAGTAAGAGACTTGTGTGGTATTTTTACACGGGGGTGCTTTTTATGGTGATTTACTATTATTTACGTAAATTACTAATTACGATCCTAATGAGGATTTAAAACTTTCATCATTGCACTTAAGTATATCACACAATACGAAACAAATTGGACAACTTATATCATATGCCAATTGGATTTCAGTGTTTCTATGGTTTCACTCAAAACGGAATTTCATTGGTTAGAAATATAAATCCCCAGTTTGAATCGTACAGTGATATATGGTGTTACTTTTGTTGAACACATTTCAACGTTTACTAATTTAATCGTACTTTTTATATTATTATCTACAAGATTATTGTATTTATTAAAGCTATTCATTGTTGTACGCTACTCCAAAACTGAAATAGATTGTTGTGAAGTGATTATTGATGTTGATAATTATTTACAATGATTTTAAAATATCATGAACAGCGCATCGTGCTAGCAAGAGAAACTCTCAACGCTCCGATAAACGATAATCCTTTCAATCCGCAAACCTGTGACCTCATCTTGTAAGTTGAAACTGCATTGAAATAGAATAAGAAATTATGCTTCCATTATTGAGGATATACACTATTAAAATAAGATTCAGTAGGTATTCATAAATGATTGTGAAATATCAAGTGACTCGCAAAACTTTATTCCCACTTATCTATGGCTTGAGAACAACAATGAAGAAGATGATATCTTGCTTCAAGTTTGTTTAGTCGAAGTTTTACATCATTTAATTGATTAAAAAAGTTGGTGAACTGTGCATCGTGTTTGCTTTCTAGTTTCTACCAATGAAAAAAGCATAGAAGGAATATAACTAGCACGCGTAATACAATATCTGCCTTATTGCATGCGGAATAAGGTTTCGAGTTCGCTTCCAATTATCTCTCGAACAATCACGAAAACAACAATCACGAAAGAGAGATAGAGAGAGAGAGAGAGAGAGAGAGAGAGAGAGAGAGAGAGAGAGAGAGAGAGAGAGAGAGAGAGAGAGAGAGAGAGAGAGATTCGAAATGTTTCGATTGAGTTGACATTTTCTATGCTGATGAAACAATATTTTAAAAATGTTCAGCCAAATCAGATATATTTACCAATACAGTTTTGTTGCATTTTGTTTCGAGTTTTGAATCTCTCCATTCTCCTTCTCACTCTCCATAGCGTTATAATCCAGGCAAACTATTGGAAAGTCAAAGAAGTGAAAGGTTAGAAAGTGAGTGAAGGGAAGGGAAATGACAAATAATAGATTGATCTAAAATGATTGTCTTCTCATGATGCATTTCAATGACACAGTTGAATTAGTATTGAGTTTAAGCAAGGAGGGCTTCAAAACTTGATTTTCAAAGTCCGCACTTTATACCGATATCGTCACTCTAACAGAGAAAGATCGTATGACTGAGGTAAACTACGGAAATATCTCAGTCATGAAATACGGGAATCGAACCCCGGACCGCCGAAAACAAGTTCCGAGCATCCAAGTTCAAGTTCGTTTCGGTGTGGGTATTAGGACACTTGCATCTAACTCTCTTGTAAATACACATGCAGAGTGACCTTGTAAAGCTGCACTCGAAGCACACATTTATTTATTTATTTATTCATTTACATCTTACAGATTGTCACAGACAGGTGGTAAGGAACTAATAATACTACTACTAAACACTAAATACTTAACAACTAAATAATAACATCATCATCCATCTCTTCTCGTTCTTGTCTTGCTCCTCGGTTCGTTAATTCATATCTTACATTTCTTACATCCGTTTTCATCCAATCTTCTGTCACTTTACCCAATTCATTCCAATCCCTTATTGTTCTATTTAAAAATGAAAATCTTCCGATGTCTTTCCGTGCTCGTGGTTCAATTAATGCATTCTTGATTCTTCCTCTACAATTTCCTCCCTTCATCTTACCATCCAATTCTTTCCACCCTGGTTCCCCTTTTCTAACTCTTAGCAAATTACACAGGCGTGTAATCCTTCTTCTACTTTCCAGACTCTCCCATCCCAGCTCCTTCATCATCTCAGTTGGACTTTCCCACACCTTCTCCAGTTCATTCCTTGCATTTCTCTCCAGCCTCCACTTTTTCACTCGTCCTGTCACCCTCCTGGCTGCAATTTTTTGTACCTTTTCAAGTGCTTCAACTTCATTTTTCCTGTATGGGTCCCATACCGCTGCACCATATTCTAATAATGGACGAAGAATGGTCTTGTATGCTTGATTTTTTGTTGCCACACTTGATCCCGAAAGGTTTCTAAATACAAAATTTATGTTCTTGGTTGCTTTTTCAATGACCCGCCCAACTTGATTTTTCCACTCAAACTTCTCGTCTAACCAGACTCCCAAGTATTTGTATCCGCTTCTTGTTTGTAATTCTTGGCCATCAATGTTGTAATTGGCTGAACAGCTGACTCTTTTTCTAGAGAATTTCACGACTTCACATTTATTTATATTTAAAAACATTTTGTTGACTTCCATCCAATCAACAATCGATTGAAGATCCTGTTGCAGTGTGTCCACATCCCTTACATCAAAGATTCTTCTGTACAGGACACAATCATCCGCAAACAACCGAATTGACGATATGATGTTACTTATTAAATCGTTAATGTACATGATGAAGAGAAGTGGACCAAGTACACTTCCCTGTGGAACCCCTGATGTCACTCTGACTTCATCTGACAAACTACATCCTACTTTTACTCTTTGGACTCTTCCTTGTAAAAAGTTCTGGATGACTCTTACAACTGCTTTGTCTTCAATTACTGCATTTACTTTTGAAATCAAAATTTCATGGTGGACTTTGTCGAAAGCCTTCATCATATCTAAAAAGACTGCGTGAGATTCACCATCAGCATCCAGAGTATCAAATATTTCTTGGGCCAGTCCAGTCAGCTGCGTTTCGCAAGAGAAGAAGTGTCGAAATCCATGCTGTTCTTTTACCACCCAGTCAATGCCGCTCAATATAGACCAGATATAATTGTTGATAAGTTTTTCAAAAACTTTACAGACTGCTGACGTCAAACTTATGGGTCGGTAGTTCGAAACTCGACACTTTTCTCCTCCTTTGAAAATCGGGATAACAGTTGCTGTTTTCCAGTCCATGGGCATTCTGCCTTCCTTTAGAACTTGATTGAAAATACAATTTAAATAAATAGCTATATCAAACCCTCCTTTTTTTAAAAAGTTAGTTGTCAGTTCATCCATTCCAGGGGCTTTTCCGTTCTTGAGCTTCTTAATAACATCCAGAACTCCTCCAACTGTTATTGACATAGGGGTATCTCCTCTACCCTCTCCAATGTTAATTGAATCGGATTGAGACATATCATTGAATACCTTCGAGTAGTAGAAGTTAAGAGAGTCTGCCTTATCTTTCTCTCCCTCGTGTTCAGTACCATCTAGATCAATAAGTGTTGGAAAGTTACGTTCAATCCCCTTTTGTCTTCGTATGTGTCTATAGAGGTTTGTCCAACCTCCTCCTTCATCTCCTTCATTAAACATTCTTTTCATAAATTTATCCTTAGCATAAGACTTTTCTTGGTTAAGTTTCTGAGTAACATCTGTTAGTTCTCTTCTGTTACTAGTATATTTCAATTTGTTGTATAATTTCCTTGACTTCTTCTTTAAATTTCTGATTTTCTTATTGTAATAAGGAGGGTCTTGATTTTTGCTGAATTTCTTCTGAGGTATGTGGTTCAACATTACTTCCTCACAAATGTTTTTAAACGATTCCCACCTTTCTTCAACAGTCATTTGTACTGATGCCCATTGGTAATACTTGACACTCAATTCATTTTTTAAACCAACAACGTTTGTTTTCTTATAGCACCAAATAAGCTTTGCTGGGTCACCAGTCTCGCCATGAGTTCTAACATCATACCCAACGTCCACTATAACCGCTTTATGATCGCTGAGGTCGACATCCATTATCTCACTGCGGATAAGGCTGTTCATAGGAACAAGAACAATGTCCAGCAAATTGGCTCTCTCTCCTTCAATAACTCTTGTACCTTCCTTCACCGCTTGCTCAAAACCTCTGTTCATGATGGCACGTATTAGTTCTTGCAATGTGGATTCTTCTCCTGTGTCACCTTGTTTCCATTCAACATTAGGCAAATTGAGGTCCCCAGCTATTATAACGCGACGTTCTTCATTCAGGTTTAGAAGCTTGTTATTCAGTACTTGTAGGAATTCTTTAGCTCCACTACCGCTTCTGTAAGCACCTATAATGTCTACAAGACATCCATTTACACCTTTGACTGTGATACATAACATCTCAGTTATATCCTCCACCCATTTCACTTTCGATTGGAATTCATGTTTTGTGCCAATTAAAATCCCACCTCCATGTCTATTTCTATCTCTTCTATGCATGGTATATCCCTCCACGCAAATTTCACTGTTCAAGATGTCTACACACAACCATGTTTCCACGACTACAAACACGTCTGGAGTGCATGTTTCAACAATTGTTCGAAGTTTATCAATCTTGTTCACAACGCTTCGTGAATTTAACAAAAGTAGCCGTAATATACCAGGAGTATTCTGCATCTTAGGTTTATTATTCCCTGTCCAATTTCTTACGTGGTCATCTCGATGAACAACCCCCTCTACCATCGGCCTTTTCCCGAACGCTGCAACTTAATTCCCACTTCCCTCAATTCCTTTAGCCAGTGGTTAAGTCCCGAGTTGCTCAGTTTCGTTCCACTGTTATGCATCATGTCGGGTCGCATGTTAATACCTGGGTCAGTGAAACTGTGTCCTCTTCCTTCCGCCAACTCCTTCATAATACAATTTGCGAGACTAACAGCTTCACTACCCAAATCAGATCTCGGTGGTATTCCACTGACACATATTGCCGCGCCTCTGAATGTCTCCTCGGTCACTCGAAGTAAGTTTTTCATATCGTTGACTAGATTAGCTTCATCAATACCCATCATAATATCATGAACCCCTACTTGCAAGAACACAACATCATGGCTAGAACTTTTTGGAAACAATTTCATATGATTTGTAAGTTCATTGATTTGAATCCCAGGAAGAACCCTTGCCTCTTGACACTTCCATTGATAAAATTCAGACGCATTCTTGAGGGTGGAATCACTCAATATTATCATCTTATGATCATTTGAGTGTAAATTCTGCGTACGTGGATTTATTTGACACGATGGATGGTCCATCCCAGGTTGAGATCCCGTTTGAGCGCCACGACCTCTTGCAAGTATTGAATTAGCGATTAGTGCTGGCCTGATCCCTGGCAACAGTGTTGATGTCAACAACACTATAGTTACATTGGAGATAACTATATAGATGTCGTCGTAACTTTTGTACATTTCAATTTACAAAAGCTTTGAAAAATAATTAGGGTAGCTCATATTTCTCTCGACCGAAGAACAACATCTTAAAACATAGAATATTTGTGTCAATACTCGTAGAAAGTCAGAAATTTATCTACGTTTTAAGATTTGTAACGTAGATTGGGCACAAATATTGTCAGAAATAAGTTGGTGTTTTATTGCTTAGATCGACTAAAAAATTGGCTTGCTAATTAATTTTCACAATTTACGTATCCATATTTTTATCCATATTTAATAAGGAAATATTATCTGCAATGAACCCTTTAGTACAGCCGACTTAAACTATGCTAACAGGAGGTTATCATTTTAATACCTATGTGTCAAATCTCACTTGTTAACACGGGTGGAGGGGGGGGGGGGGGGGGGGTCGTCTGTAAAGACAGTTTGAAGTCTTGCTGAGAGGCATAGGTTCATATTGGTTAATTACACCCCCAGCGGTTGCCTGATCTATGGTCCAGTAGCAGTGAATTATTCAGTGAATTGTATCAGTTGGCTCTGTATACAATCACAGGGTTAATAGTTGACCGATACTTGGGCATAGATAACTGCCGATGACGTCACTAGAGCCTCGGGAAATAATCGCGTATATCTGCTTATAAGCATACCTAGTAGAATCTAGTGGAGCGGTCGCTCCACCCAGCCAAGTCGTACTATACACTCACAGTCACTCAACATACCGTAAATGCCTATATAAACTGAGGAGCAGACCAACTACTTTTACTGTAAGCAACAACATAGCATTTTCGGCCTACTGGATCTCAACAATGGAAAATCTCACATTGTTGTGAAATGTCTTAATTTTGAGCTATGGCCCACCTGGCAACATATACATCACGTGACAACAATCAGTCATGCCGTTTGCGACCAAGAGGGCAGTGAAAATCTTGAAATTGCACCGCTTTCTTCTTCTTCAGATGATGATGATGATGATGATGATTCTGATTCCCGAAAAAGTTGCTGTCACCGCCACAGCATAAACGGCTGAACCGATCAACCTGAAACTTTTTCCACATATGCACTTTTGGCTTCTGATGATACCTTGCATCTTGTGATTTTTTGTGCCGCCATTTTTAAACGGGAAGTGACGTCATATTATCAAAACGGCTGGACCGATTAGAACGAAATTAGCGCCATTCGATTCAGATGGTCATCTTTATGAAGTACGTTACTAATTAATTAAATTATCTTATTTTCTAAGCCGGAAGTGACGTCATAAATTTGCAATATTAAGCTTATTTCATCAAATTATACTTTAACTACACATATAATTAACTTACATTGAAACATAGACAATACAAAATTATAATTTCAATACACAGTGTTCTCGGCCGCCATTCCTGAAACCGGAAGTGACGTCATACATCGAAAACGCCTGTACCGATTGCCACTGAACTAGCTCCTGTCTATTCATTGTGCAATCTATTTGAAAAATCAATTGGGATATTTAATAATATACAAATTAACGGTACCGAAAATGGCTGCAGTAACCGCTAAACGAAACCGGAAGTGACGATGCGCCAAGTCCTTTTGTAAAGTATTTCTCGGTGTTTATACTTTTATTTCAAAGATACGATTAAATATTTGGAAATGTCATTGACTTGGCTCCTTTTTTGATATCACTCCTTTTCGGTGTTGAATTTTTTTAAAGTAAGAGACTTGGCTGCCTTTTTTACACGGAGTGTTTTTTTCTGGGATTGACCTTCCTTGCCTGGCAACCACGACCTACGAATCTACGACCTACGACCTACGTCAGTGTGACAGCATGCATCGAGGTATAGTATCGTTTATGTTCCATGTAGGTACCTATGTCGCAAACGCTGTATCCAGTGGCAATGGCCATCGATCCATTGTCAACGGTTTAGGAACAAGACATTTACCAACAAGTTCCAGGCCGTGTTTTATGATCTGTAAATCTTAACCATTTGGCATCAATGCACAGCTAAGCAAAAAATCACCCTCCAAGCCCCTGACTTGATACCTGGCTCATCTCTAAATTGACAACCTGCCAAAACAAACACTTGTTCCTCGTCAAGCTCCATTGTGCACATTCTGAGTGGAAATCAATGGAAACCATGGCAAATAGGTTTACAGAGAATAAACGTACATAGACGCTTTCGCAGTTTAGATCAAAGAAAACTATCTATTGGAAAACTCGCTGATGTAACGCTTTGATAAGCGAGCATAAGTATTGCAAGCGAACTAATATTCGTGTGAAAGTTGCTGCTAAACATACATTGGAATCACATGTATTGAGGAAATTACTGTGACAAAATATGTCTTTGATTTCTTTTATCTCTTTCGACAATGTTGATCAAAATAATATAAGAGACTGTCATGTCATTTGTGTAAGTGCAAAATATCAGATCGATTGGTTGAACCACAACTACTCGATCTAGCTCAGCGACATGTTCAGTCAGGCAGGAATGTAGTCAATTGTGAGATCTCAATTTAACAAACTTTGTCAATATCAATATCAGATCGATTGGTTGAACCACAACTACTCGATCTAGCTCAGCGACATGATCAGTCAGGCAGGAATGTAGTCAATTGTGAGATCTCAATTTAACAAACTTTGTCAATATCAATATCAGATCGATTGGTTGAACCACAACTACTCGATCTAGCTCAGCGACATGATCAGTCAGGCAGGAATGTAGTCAATTGTGAGATCTCAATTTAACAAACTTTGTCAATATAAGATCGTTATTAAAATCACCTGAATTCTTATCACATTCCTGACGAGGAAGCTTGAAACTCATCGTCACGACCGTCAATGTAAGTAGATTCTGGAATCATCTGAACTCGACAATTGTGTGCAAACACTCTTCCACGGACAGAAGAGAATCTATTGTTGCGGCGTTATTGAGTTTTTTGTATAGTGTTTTGTATCATCATTTTCAATTTGTGAGAGAGCTGTATATGGCTATCTATTTTTGTTTCGTTATCATGTTGATGAATATTTCCAAACATTCCGAGTTCTTGAATGTTCAAGATTTAATTTCCCTTAAGGATGCACGTTTACAGCCAGGGCCGGCCCGTGGGTAGGGCGACCCGGGCGCACGCCAGGGGCGCCGAGATTAATGTGGCGCCAAATTGTCAAATGATATAAATATATTTTTTTTATAAAATATAATAAAAACATTTAGTTCCTTTAAAACTGATTTGGATAAAACACAGAACATGTCATCTGTTTTTCTCAATATGTGCGTATGATAGTAAATGCGTGCGTATGTATGTGTGTATGTAAAATACTAGGAAAATAAGGTAGTCTTCAAGTCTCTAAGATGCATGAAAATACATCAATTCGAATGAAAAATTCAAAAATAAATCCGGGGCTGGGCGTCGCAGACTCCCATGTGCTGTGGGGCCCTCCCCCAGACCCTTCATTGTACACGGGCGATATAGTATCCCGGCAAACGGCGGGTGGGGGGGGGGGGGGGGGGGGGGCGCAAAAATATCTTGCCCAGGGCCCTGAAAAGTCACGGGCCCCCCTTGTAAACAGCTCGGCGCTGACACCCAGATGTTCGACCTTCGGCGCTCACAAGATGAACATGGTTTATCTTTTGACCTTAAACGCCAGCGCTCGGGCGCTCGCCGTTTATTATTGAGACAACGCCTCTTAATTGCTGCACATATCGTCACCTTAGTACTTGTTTGTTCCATACGACCATTTGGCTGTTTCGAGATATGGCGCTTTCAATATTTGCATACTTATTCTCGTTACGCTTTTGCATTGATCAGCCTGAAATCTTCACTGATTATTCAGGAATAGTTTAAACTATATGTAAGATACAAAAAAGTATCAAAATTCTCATCCCCTTTTCCTAAACGGGACTTTTCCCGTTTCATATGGAACACTGAAGTTGAGTGATGAAGCACTTTGGCTGAATTTCTGTTGTTTCTGTGTTCCATATGCTCATTTTAACACAGGAAACCCATACCCATTAGGAGAACTATGATATTTAACCTAAATATTACCTACGTATATATTATTTTGATCAATTATATTAGTAATATTAACTACCTAAATATTACTAATCACTGTTTGTATGTTTGTTGTATGTTATTAATATAATCGCAATTTTATTTAAATGTGGGGTTATGTTGTTTGACTTGATTCAATATTTAGCAGCACTGGTGGAATATCGGGCTCTGGATATGACATCATCTTCTATTCCATATAATTTATGAACATATTAAATATATTCCTAACGGATTAAGATAGATTATGGATGTCCATCGATGTTTCTTTCGATGTTGAGTTTGGGTTGGAAGAGTGCAGCCATTTACAATGAGTAAAGCTGGCTTTCCATGCTCCGTCATCTTCCGTCAACGTCCGTCACCGTCCGACGAAAACGACCACGTGACCCGTCTCGACCAATCCCTCGCCGTCCGTGATTTTTGGGGATGGCTCTGATTGGTCGAGACGGGTCACGTGGTCGTTTTCGTCGGACGGTGACGGACTTTGACGGAAGATGACGGAGCATGGAAAGCCAGCATAAGAGTGAGACAGAAAACGAAATACTCGCTTCTGATTGGCCAAAATGCATATGGACCAAATAAACACTGAATATTTTCTCCCACGGCTTATGGAACAAATAAACATTACCTGAAATAACAGCTATTATCAATTTTCTGGGCACACACGATGTTCATATGGAACAAATAAGCACTAACCAACATGTTCCTGGAGCTAACTCAAAAAAAGTGAAAAGTGCATATGGAACAAATAAGTACTAGGGTGACGATATTATAACAAACATACCACGGTTTGATGTGTGAAAGTTTCAAAAACATTACTATTGTTGAAAAAAATTTACAGCTGTTCGAATTATTTGGTTATCGAAAAGTCGATTAATTTGAGATCCGTTTAATTGATTTTTCGATAACCATATTCGAATAGCTGTAACTTTTTTTCTACATAAGTAATGTTTTTGAAACTTTCACACATCAAACCTTGGTATGTTTGTTATAATATGTGAGATGTTCAGCCAAATTACTGAAGAAGTTTCAACACAGTGATATCTCGCCCATTGGACCTTTCCTTGCGCCAACCGGAATTTAATAACCGGCCCACGTTGTTCAGTATGTATAAAAAGCTCTTTTTGTAACCTTTTTTCCCCAAGATGGCGGCGTTGGACATTTTTCTTTTCTTTTTTTCAAATAACATAATCCAATTTATGTGCGCCAATTTTTCAGATTTTTTTTGAAACCGTCGATTTTTTGGAAAATACTCCCCGCCCCCGCCCCCGGCCAGGGTTGCGAGGTTGGCACCATGACTTTTCATACATCTCAAAGCATGCTTTATCAAATTGCATTTGGTGCCAGCCCCCTTCACAAAAGTTTTACGGTATAATTCATTTGTGCCTGTACTTTCCTCCATAAAAACGAATTTAAAATAAGTTCGATTTCTATTCAAGAAATATTGCTTTTTCTCAACAATGGTAAACAGAAGAATGTTGTGAATTCGGGAAAGTTGACCCAAAGAATGTACCTTTCATATGCCGCAAAGAATTTTTAGATCGGATAAACGGTTTCGGCGCTACGATATCATAAAAAAGTGGTAAAATTCACTCCGTTCAAGGCCCCCCGAGATCAATTAACATTGTGTAGTCCCTATCCCGCTCCGAAAAACGGCACTAAATCGGCTCTTATACTCATCAAGTATTGGTGATAGAAAAAAAGTTTAATTACAAAGTTATTGCATTTTACGAGTACTATAACTTTTGTTTGAGACATTTGTTCGTCCAATGACTGATTTATAGTGTATATACATTCTTAATGTTTCAAATTTGTTTTCCAAGATGGCGGCAATTTTTTTTTTAAATAAATTTTTTTCACAATAGGGCATTTAGTTTTGATCTTAAATAAAAAAAAAATCTCTATGTCTTTTCGTGTAGGGTACAGGAATGAATAACTTTAGCCCCCAGCCCCCAGCCCCCTCCAGGGGTCTGGGGGTGGCACCAATTTTTTTTAGGTTTTGGACCTATATATGCATTTAGTGAGATAGGTGGCACCTTCCCTTCACGACGATCCTACGGGATTCCACTTGGCCCCCTATTAAGGGGGTTCCAGGGTTTCGGCATAGGAATGAGAATTTGCTGTAATTCACACCAAAGATTAATGAAACCATATTACATACAACTAGCAAAAAATATTTGCCCCTTACGGTATGATATAATTAGATATTCTTGATTGAAGATCATCTTTTCCCCCATAAGATAACACAGGGAAACATGAAATCGTCCCGGAAAATTGGCTTTAAATTGCTCCTAAAACCGCAAGAGGAATGACAAATTATTGAAAATAGTCTCAAATTAAAGATAATAATTTTTAGAATAAGACTGCCAACCAAATAAGAAAGAAAATGTGTACAATGTGTGAAATTTACCATAAATCTGGCAACATTGCACTACAAATATGAATTATTTTGGGATAGTTTAATTGGAACTTCAATTAAAAACATATAATTGGAGCACACGGTAAGATATAATTGTTTTATGCTGTTGTTTGAGGTATTATTTCATCAGAGATGTGTATGAATTACGGCGAATTCTAAGCACCATGGCTGGAGCAGTGGGACCACTTTAATGTATTTTGAAGTTACTGTTGATAATTTACACAAACTGAAAATGAAAATAACTGATAATTTAATAAAAATGGCCTCCGTTGTCAGGTTGTGAATCATTGTTGTGTTTTTATTATTGCAGATATACTTCATAAATCAAACGTCTATACGCCATGGAGCCGGCTTTGAGCATAGTAGCAGTGAGCTTTTATTTGTGCTGCGGGGTTCTGTGTGCCATCGTTATCATGGTCCTATGCTGTGTAAGTTGCTCTTACTCAATTCTAGGGTTAAGCGAACCGGTTCGAAACCAGAACCGAACCTAACCGGCTTTATGTTGAGCCCCATGTTTTATATAGTACCTATTGGAAAATAATTAGGGAACAGGAGTATTTGGTAAAAAATTATCCATTTATCTATTACAATTATCAAGATAAATAGTTTTCATCTCCATCTATTATCTAGATTATTTATTGGAAATGTATCTTTTATCTTATCCAGATAAATTTTATGGCAGGTTATATTTACCCCATAAAAAACACTCCGTGAAAAAATACGAGCCAAGTCTCTTCAACTTAAAATAAATAAAGAAATCTAAAAATTCAGCACTGAAAAGTAGTGATATCAAAAAATTGGCCAAGTCAAAACTTTTCAAAAATTACCAGGCGCATCGTGCATATAAATAGTATCGAGGTAGGTCGGTAATCAAATATACTCATCTAGAAAAACGATGCGCCAAGTATTTTTTGAAAAGTTTTGACTTGGCCAATTTTTATTATTATTTATTGATTGATACAACTTTGACTAATGCTACTATACATGTTTCAATTATTAATAATAGTCAATGTTCTTAAGTGCACTTATTCGTCGGTTGTTGTAGATTTTGTAAATTCATGTCGGAACAACGGACTTCATCCTCTTCCTCAATTCTTTATTGTTCTGGGGAAGTGGCTCCCACGACGCTGGCAGCCAGATTGTTCCACAATCTGATCCCATGCGCTGCGAGAGAGAACTTGCCAGTGTCTGTTCGCGGCTGCAACAGACGAATTTTCTCGGTGTGGTCTCCTCTCGCGGTGTAATTCGGTCTCTGCAGTAGCTCACCTAGCTCCTCCCAAGCCTCTTCATGGCAGTAAGCCCTGTATATAGCGATAGCTCTGGATGCGTCTCGCCGGTCTTCCAGAGACTCCCACTTCAGTGATTTTATGAGTTCAGTGGGGCCAGGAGAGTTTCCGAATGAACTCTCAACATACCGTGTTGATATCACTACTTTTCAGTGCTGAATTTTTAGATTTCTTCTATTTATTTTAAGTTGAAGAGACTTGGCTGGTATTTTTACACGGAGTGTTTTTTATGGGGATATCATTCCTTTTTTCAGTTTATTCTTACAATTTGTAACAAATATTGTGGCACCAAAGACTATAATTCCTTTAAAAAAATACGCCTTTTTGATTTGGTTGCTAAGAAAAGTTGTGCTTGGTACTATGTATATGCCATTAATGATATGCTCCTATAAAGTATAGCGCAAGTTTCGTTCCAATTGGTCCAGCCGTTCTCGAGTTATGGCATCACTTCCGGTTTTAAAAATGGCGGCTGACTTCACTGCCACCTAAAATTTGTATCTATAAAATGTTATGTAACATTATAAGCCTTCTGAAAATTTATTTTTTATTTTTATAAGAGATGATTTTAATCCGATTTGGCATTTTTATGACGTCATTTCCGGTTTCGCTAAAAGAACATTTCTATTTTGACTATTGATATTTCATTAAGAAGACCGTCCGAATCGTTTGGCGCTAGTAACGTCTTAATAGGTTTATCCGTTTTTAAGAACTGACGTCACTTCCGGTTTCAAAATGGCGGCACAAAAATTCGAAAGAGCAAGGTATTATCAGACGCCAAAAGTGCATATGTGGTAAAAATTTTAGATCGATCGGTTCAGCCGTTTAGGCTGTGGCGGTGATAGCAACATTTCCTGATATCATCTGAATCATAATCATCAGATCTAGTGGAGCGGTCGCTCCACGCCAGCCAAGTCGTACAGCGCGCGCACACTCTCATTTAAAAAGGCTGGAGCAACCCACTTTTACTGTAAGCATCAAAGTGGCATTTTCGGCCTACTGGATCTTAAAAATGGGAAATCTCACATTGTTGCGAAATATTTTAATTTAGAGCTATGGCCCACCCTACCATATATTCCAAGTTTGGCAATAATACGTTATGCAGTTTGCGAGCTGGAGGACAGTGAAAATCGTGAAATTGTACGGCTTTCAGATAATGATTATGATTATAATTCATCTTCCAATAATTCCGCGGTCTCCGCCACAGGCTAAACGGCAGGGTCGATTGACCCGAAATTTTCACCACATATAAAGCTCGTCTGCCTGATGATACCTTGCCCTTATAAATTTTTTGTGCCGCCATTTTGAAACCGGAAGTGACGTCATATCTCAAAAACGGCTTAACCGATCGGAACGAAATTTGCGCCAATCGATTCAGACGGTCCTCTATATGAAATAACAGTAGTTAAATTAAAGTTTTCTAATTACTGAAACCGGAAATGACGTCATAGTTAAGCGAAATCTGCCTAAATTCACTTCCCTTTATATAAAAACCAACAACATATTCAGAAGTCTTATAATGAAATATTAGTATTTATATACAAATTAATACAATGTGTAAGAGCTTTCAGCCGCCATTTTGAAAACCGGAAGTGATGCCATATCTCGAAAACGGCTAGACCTATTGGAACGATGCTTTCGCAATTCTTCATGGTATATCACTTTAAGTATATATACTTAAATATCCAAACAATATTTTTTTTAGTAAATTATTCGGAAATGGCGTATTTTTTAAAAAGAATTAGCCATTGTTGCCCCAAAAAGTTTTACAAGTTGTGTAAATAAACTAAAAAAATAATTGATATCCCCATAAAAAACACTCCGTGTAAAAAAAACAGCCAAGTCTCTTCAACTAAAAAAAAATATTATGAAATCTAAAAATTCTGCACTGAAATGTAGTGATATCAAAAAATGAGCCAAGTCAAATCTTTATTTGAAAATTAAAAAATACTTGGCGCATCGTTTTTTTAGGGCATTGTAGGTATAGGTACTGTAAGTATATGTGTTTATATCTAGCCTATACTTCTAAGCTATTTATATACACGATGCGCCAAGTATTTTTTAATTTTCAAATAAAGATTTGACTTGGCTCATTTTTTGATATCACTACGTTTCAGTGCAGAATTTTTAGATTTCATAATATTTTCTTTTAGTTGAAGAGACGTGGCTGTTTTTTTTACACGGAGTGTTTTTTATGGTACCTTTTACTAGGAAAGCGCTCAGTGTAACGCGTTGATGAGCGAGCACAGAACATGCAACATCCCCATAGTAACGATGCACGACACGGCACAAGACGATTTTCTTTGCAATTTTTCAATCTCCATAATACTCTGGATGAATAACAGATCCAATGTGTCGTGAAGTCTTACCTACATACCTTCTCCAGAAATCTCTTGTGACATCCCATACTAAACTCGTAAAATTACAATTAATACTTGACTGATTGGCTTACAATATGTAAAATTTAATATTAAGTTGGTCTTGATCACCATGCAAAATGTGAACTTAATGTGAACATTTATATTGTCGACCAATCAGAAGACATTATTTAAACTTAAACCAATTAGAGGATTTGGCCTTCGTACTACATCCGATTTTATGCGCTAGTTTAAAAATGCTTTCATTTTACTGTACATTGTGGATAGCTTGGCTGCTCTACAGGCCTTGCCTTGGAACAGAAGCTTAAAGAAGGCAGGGATGACAATTTAGTATACATTTTTCAAGATTATGGAATAAAATGACCTTAAAATGACAAAACTTTTGAAAATAACGACAGATTAGACTGAAAATTGGCAAAAATATCTAAAATGTTGGTACCAATGACCACGCGAAGTTTCAAGTTGATCGGTCAATCTGTTCTAGTTTAAATGTCAAAAATCACATGAAAAATGGTTTTAAATTTGAACCAATAGGAGGATTTGGCTGAAACTTTTTATGATTGAGTACAATGTTGGTTGCAATGTTTTTGCTAAATTTCAAATTGATCGAAGCACCCAATCGAAAGATAATTATTTTAAAATTTGAACCAATCACGGGAGCCCATTCAAAAACGATCCCAGGGACCGCATAGATTACGTTAGTATGTGTACAAAATTTCAGATCGATTGCTTGAGCGGTTTGACCTGGGCTGTGACCACAAAAAAAAAAAAAAAAACACACAGAGAAAGTGCCATAAGAGTACCGTGGTGACGCTCGCTACGCTCGCTCAAAAAGGGGTGTAATTTCACTTTATTAACGGCCCTCTAGCTCGCAAATGGCATAACCTGTTGTTCCCAAATTTGGTATATGGGGTGGAGGGGCCATGGCTCGAAATTAAGATATTTTGTAACAATGAGAGATTTTCCAATTTTAAGATCCAGTAGGCCGAAAATGCCATTTTGTTGCTTACAGTAAAAGTGTTTGGTCTGCTCCTCAGTTTATTAGGCATTTACGGTATGTTGAGTGAGTGTGAGTGTACGGTACGACTTGGCTGGGTGGAGCGACCGCTCCACTAGATCTTTTATATAGATAAAAATAAAATTATCTAATCACAACATTGTTTATAATAATATCTTGACTGTGTCAATTGAGTTTTAATTTTATTTCAATCATTCACATATCCAATATCCCTTTGTGATCAGTGTGATGTGACAAAATAAACAACAAACAATTAACAATAAAGGCCGGAAACAATACTTTTAGTTTTTTGAGTATAAGTATACCTAGCCACGACCACCGCGTACAGAACATACATACTTATGACCGGGGTATATATGTAGATAAATGGGCTATGAAATCGACTCTTAGCCAATATAACGCCTTAGCTGTCAGCGCTAAGTGTGCTAGCGGCGATGCAGGAACCAATTTACACGGACATTTCGGTAATTTACTCTAGTGAGTTGCAGTCAATGGAATGTGTAAAATCTAATTTTTTAGTTTATTTCTTGCTGTGGCTGTATCGATCGAGGCATAGTCTCTGATCTTCATAATTTTTTGTGTACTTATTGATATTCATGCCATTCACAATATCTGAAAAAAGTATACAGTTCTCGTGTCTAGTTTCTGAGATAATTTGAGTTTTCTCCCCTATGTTTATATTATGGCAGCCAAGTAAAATCAAGGCATTTTTATGCTATAATGAGGTTATAATTTTTTTGTGCCAATTGATTAGAACAAAAAAACTTTTTTCTTGTAGCTGTATACGGACGTACTATAAAAAAAATTTAAAACAATACCAAAGTGTGCTATTTTAAAAGTTGTTAACCAAATTCGCAATGATTTTCCTATACCTCCCATGTTAAAGTTTGGTCAAAATACATAGAAATTGAATATTCATTATTGGGCGGGAGTTGCAAACAACAGAATCTTTTGTACTTAAATATAGTTGAATTATTGGAAAACGTTTTTTGAACTTTAATTTCAAGAAAACACATTTTTGAAGTGAAAATGCTAGATTTACATGTTAATTCAATTCAATTTCAATTCTATTTGGAGAAATGAAGAGTAAATGAAACACGCTTTCTCTCTTATCAACCCTGTTAATTTCATCAGATCATTATAATGAAAGATGTTCTAAATTGTAATATGTACTTAATTTGATAGAACTAACACGCCAAAATTAATAAATTTATTAACATCCACCTGACTGAGGTTATCAGTATAAACTATATTTCACACAAAAATTCCGATCAAGTTTGACTTTCTATCTCTCGGCACTTATTGAGCAAGCGTAGCGAGCGTCACCACGGTACTCTTATGGCACTTTCTCTGTGTGTTTGTTTGTTTGTTTGTTTTTGTTTTTTTTTGTGGTCAAAGCCCAGGTCAAACCGCTCAAGCAATCGATCTGAAATTTTGTACACATATTAACGTACTCTATGCGGTCCCTGGGATCGTTTTTGAACGGGCTCCCGTGATTGGTTCAAATTTAAAAAAATTATCTTTCGATTGGATGCTTCGATCAATTTGAAATTTAGCAAAAACATTGCAACTAACATTGTACCCAATCATAAAAAGTTTCAGCCAAATCCTCTAATTGGTTCTAATTTAAAACCATTTTTCATGTGATTTTTTACATTTAAACTAGAACAGATTGGCCGATCAACTTAAAACTTCGCGTGGTCATTGGTACCAACATTTTAGGTATTTTTGCAAATTTTCAGTCTAATCTGTCGTTATTTTCAAAAGTTTTGTCATTTTAAGGTCATTTTATTCCATAATCTTGAAAAATGTATACTAAATTGTCATCCCTGCCTTCTTTAAGCTTCTGTTCCAAGGCAAGGCCTGTAGAGCAGCCAAGCTATCCACAATGTACAGTAAAATGAAAGCATTTTTAAACTAGCGCATAAAATCGGATGTAGTACGAAGGCCAAATCCTCTAATTGGTTTAAGTTTAAATAATGTCTTCTGATTGGTCGACAATAAAAATGTTCACATTAAGTTCAAATTTTGCATGGTGATCAAGACCAACTTAATATTAAATTTTACATATTGTAAGCCCAATCAGTCAAGTATTAATTGTAATTTTACGAGTTTAGTATGGGATGTCACAAGAGATTTCTGGAGAAGGTGTGTAGGTAAGACTTCACGACACAATGGATCTGTTATTCATCCAGAGTATTATGGAGATTGAAAAATTGCAGAGAAAATCGTCTTGTGCCGTGTCGTGCATCGTTACTATGGGGATGTTGCATGTTCTGTGCTCGCTCATCAACGCGTTACACTGAGCGTTTTCCTAGTAAATAAATAAGCGCTGCCTTGCGAGGTTAACGGTGTCCATGTTGGTCTATAGACCTTGCCAGATTTAGCATGTCCCCACCTATAACTTAATGGTGAAGTATGTTCTACGCGCTGTCATGACTGATATGAAATCGGACGAAAAGTGCTTTTTGTTCTGGCTACATTGCTCAAACCATGTCGCGAACCAACAAAGTTGCTTAGAATTCTGTTTCATTGTATCATCTGTGGGCAATGCACCTCCTCATAGTTATGACCCTCTTTTAAACTGAACACTTTTCTATCGTGTGACATAGTGAAAAGCTTTGGACGCTGTTTCCTCACATTTTCAAAATGTAGGCTAGGTACATTTACTCAGCAAGTACAAGTGCTAGGTACTATTTTCTTGCCAAGCTAGCTGGTGGTGTAATACTCAATGGTGGATGTGGTGTAATTTTTTTTTCACAATAACATCAAGGTGTGTCAAGGTATTTTTGTATTTATTTATAAACTATTAAAGTGGACATTTCCACGGTAGTCTAACTTTCATATTACAATAAACAATAGTTGTGACAAATTTTGGTATGCTTTAACAAAGTTGGAAGTTAGATTTTTCATAACTTCCATGAAATAGTTTTGACAAATTTGAAAAATTTGATGATTTGACAAATCATGACAAATTTTGGTATGCTTTAATAAAGTTGTAAGTTAGATTTTTCATAAATTCCATGTTACCAGGTTGAAGAAATAGTGTAAATTATGGTCAAATATCTCATTATTTTTCTGTACAATTATCCGCGATCTCAGTAACAAATTCGGTGACATATATGTTTACGATTTAAATTAATTAACGTTCAAGAAATAGGTACACAACAAAGAAGTATTCTAAAAAAATTGATGGGGGAAAAATGATCAAAGTGTATGTATGTTTCTTCGCGGCTATGCTTGAAGAGGGAAGGTGCACCATATAATATTACCCGCTTTTTATTCCAGTACTCAATGAACGAAGTAGAAGAGTCTGACGCCGAGTAGAAGTCGACCGGTCACTTCCAGAGTGAGTAGAACACTTCTTAACATCAGCATTTCAATCTTTTGTTCCTGCCACTTCCCGATGATGAGTTATTTCCAGTTTCAACAAAGGACACAGTTTCATTATTAATGTTTCACATTAAACATATTTTCTGTGTAATTCCAAACGTGATGTCTCATTTCTATGATAACGATTCCTTTATATTCAATTCAAACAAATGCGATACGTGATGGAGCCACTTCAGGCAAGGCACTTTTTAGCTGCAATTTTTTTTATTTTGAAGTTCGTTTTTCCATAGTGCAGTGAAAAAGGAGAAACTATTTAAATTCAAATTTAGTTACAAGTTTACTTTTTCTGCCATGACAAACAACTAAAGCAAATTTAATATAATTTATTGATATAAATATCCCCGTGATATCCTCCCTGATCATCCCTTTGTCTAGTAGGTACCAAGGAATCCACCAGAGGTCAGTCGTGTTCCTAATTTTCTCGAATAGAGAAATAATTTTCACGATTTTTTAGCATTGCTGATTCGCTATTGAGTTGTCAAGAAATGTTTTCTGTAATATTTGAATCGACGTGATGATACTCGTGCACCACTTCTCTTGCGTTTGGTTGTTGCTATGGAGACCCCCTCCCCCCCCCCCCCTAGCGATCACATGGCAAGGGTGAACAAGATCCACATTCCCAATCCATTTCACCCGGATATGACGTCATACAGAATGACTGCGAGCGCAAACCAAGAGTATGTCACATTACTTAATCAATCACTAATGGTTTATTTCATATTATTATTTTAATAAAATTATGAATATGACTAGGAAAACGCTCGGTGTAACGCGTTGATAAGCGAGCACCGGTGTGCAGCTCATCTAACCATAATCTGACCGTAATTCCGTAAAAAAATTCACAAATTATCATTTGCATCAGATAACATAAGAGTTCAAATTATCTTCAGAAACTGGGAAGATTGCCACAAAACCTTAATTCAATAAAAATCTAAGAGAAGCAAAATACTTTTCCGTCACTCCCAGGATCACAGAAATGTTAAAAAGTGTCTACAGAAAATGGCTGGATTACCACAAAACCTTACGTTTAACTTCGAAGAAAGCATCGCCAAACAGCAAGAATATCAAATAGTTTAATAACTTCTGTAAATGCCAAAATAATTGCAAAATAAAATGCATACATTGATACACAGAAATGCAGTAATCGTGGTCCATAGGTATTTTATGAACATTTCGTAGAAGATTTCGTTGCTATGATACATAAATCCAATTTCCAATTAAACCAATGGACCGATCTTGCTGAAAATCATTTTGACCTTAACCATAATAGTAATATTAGTTTTGTGAAAAAATTGGCCTGGAGCCCAAGTCTTGAAAAAAGCGTTTTGAAACCGTCTGGCATTTTCATTGATCAAAACGTAAAAATGTTGAAGGCTAAGGTATAGTCGTCAACTTTTTTACGTTTTGATCAATGAAAACGCCAAACGGTTTCAAAACGCTTTTTTCAAGACTTGGGCTCCTGATCCGTTACTTCGTTTGGCAGGAGACGCCAGATGCACAAATAAAATAACAAATAAATAAACCGGGATTCGAGCCATAAGTTTCAAGTGGAGACGCTCGCTACGCTTGCTTGATGATTATTATTATAATATAATTATGACAAAATTAAAATAAGAAAATCACGATTAGCCTTAGTGTAGCGAGGGTGCAAAATTTCAGATAATGTTTGTGTTGGCTAATGATTATTATGGTAATAGGAAGATACGCACGGTGGGATGGAGATGGTCGTGGTCTCAGGGAGCCTTGCCAGCATTTGTCTCTCGCCTAAAAGAAACCATGAAACTCCCGCAGTCTTGAGGAATGTCCAACCCCGGACCTCCGGACCTATATCTAATTATATTATTTGTTTAATATACAATAGAGTGAAACTCCACAAGTGGACGAAACAAATATAAAAAAAATACTAAATACAAATATGAAAAACTAACAGAGAAAATCAATTAATACAATAAGTTATAAATTAAAAAAGAAAAATATAAAGAACCATCACAAACTAATGTTGGTAATCTAATGCTGATCTCTAAACCATATCTAATATAGGGTTAAATCAAATTTGTTAAAAGTGGACCTAATGTTTTCAATAGAATTGTTAAATATGTCAAAAGTGTTATCAATTTAAAAGTTAAAATTATCCAAAGTATACATATTAATTCTATTCACACAAGAATGTTTCAAAATATTTATCCCATTTTTATTAGTTTTAAGTGAATTTTTGGCGAGTGGGGCGGGACGGAACTGAAACCTTGATTTGAGACAGATGTTGAGGAAGTCGATTGTTTTGACTTCGATGAGATGAGACTAGACGAGTTATCACATGACACCGTTCAAATGAGACAGATGTTGAGGAAGTCGATTGTTTTGACTTCGATGAGATGAGACTAGACGAGTTATCACATGACACCGTTCAAATGAGACAGATGTTGAGGAAGTCGATTGTTTTGACTTCGATGAGATGAGACTAGACGAGTTATCACATGACACCGTTCAAATGAGACAGATGTTGAGGAAGTCGATTGTTTTGACTTCGATGAGATGAGACTAGACGAGTTATCACATGACACCGTTCAAATGAGACAGATGTTGAGGAAGTCGATTGTTTTGACTTCGATGAGATGAGACACGCCGAGTTATCACATGACACCGTTCAAATGAGACAGATGTTGAGGAAGTCGATTGTTTTGACTTCGATGAGATGAGACTAGACGAGTTATCACATGACACCGTTCAAATGAGACAGATGTTGAGGAAGTCGATTGTTTTGACTTCGATGAGATGAGACACGCCGAGTTATCACATGACACCGTTCAAATGAGACAGATGTTGAGGAAGTCGATTGTTTTGACTTCGATGAGATGAGACTAGACGAGTTATCACATGACACCGTTCAAATGAGACAGATGTTGAGGAAGTCGATTGTTTTGACTTCGATGAGATGAGACTAGACGAGTTATCACATGACGCCGTTCAAATGAGACAGATGTTGAGGAAGTCGATTGTTTTGACTTCGATGAGATGAGACTAGACGAGTTATCACATGACACCGTTCAAATGAGACAGATGTTGAGGAAGTCGATTGTTTTGACTTCGATGAGATGAGACTAGACGAGTTATCACATGACACCGTTCAAATGAGACAGATGTTGAGGAAGTCGATTGTTTTGACTTCGATGAGATGAGACTAGACGAGTTATCACATGACGCCGTTCAAATGAGACAGATGTTGAGGAAGTCGATTGTTTTGACTTCGATGAGATGAGACTAGACGAGTTATCACATGACACCGTTCAAATGAGACAGATGTTGAGGAAGTCGATTGTTTTGACTTCGATGAGATGAGACTAGACGAGTTATCACATGACACCGTTCAAATGAGACAGATGTTGAGGAAGTCGATTGTTTTGACTTCGATGAGATGAGACTAGACGAGTTATCACATGACACCGTTCAGAAGCGCGGTCATGAAGATGAACGTGAAAACATTCTTGTTAAATCTTTCAAGACAACGCTAAGATGCCAGCGCTCAATCCACATTACTTTATTCGTGACTGAGATTTCATTGGGCTTTCCCTCAGTCGAGGGGCAAACGTGACCGCATCCTTCCCACCGGCCATCATCATCTCCCAATCATCATCATAATCATTCAGAGGGCGCCATTTGCCGGCTGCAGAACAGTGCGACGTTAAACACTAGCAAGTTCATACAAAATTATAAACTCACTATCATACGAAAACATTATCATTTTCATCACAAAAACGAATTTCAATTTTAATTAGTTACAACTTGGTGCGAAAAACTGTGTTTTATGACAGCAATAGGGCACTGGCCAAACTTTCCCCCGCTTGCATGGCGCTAGCATCGAGACAGGTCAAAACCAAGGTCCATCAAAACTACAACGCGCGAAACATTTTTGACAGGCATAAGAGGATGTACTTACTGTTTAGATATATCCATTTTTTACTCTAGTATTTTAACATGTTTGAAAATAAGAAGATATTACAATTTCTACATCCAAATCCATGTAATAACGAGACGACACCCCCTCAGTTGTTTCATTGTTTCCATTTGCCGTGAGTCTTCAAGAGAGCCTTGGAAACAAAAACAAAGATACTGACAGCTGTCATTACACGATCAAAATATCTAGTGGAGCGGTCGCTCCACCCAGCCAAGTCGTACTATACACTCACAGTCACTCAACATACCGTAAATGCCTAATAAACTGAGGAGCAGACCAAACACTTTTACTGTAAGCAACAACATGGCATTTTCGGCCTACTGGATCTCAAAATTGGTAAATCTCACATTGTTGCGAAATATCTTAATTTCGAGCTATGGCCCACCCCACTACATATACCAAATTTGGGAACAATAGGTTATGCCATTTGCGCGCTAGAGGACCGAGAAAACAGTGAAATTACACCACTTTCTGATTCTGAAGATGATGATGATTCTGATATCACGAAACGTCGCTATCACCGCCACAGCCTAAACGGCTGAACCGATCGACCTGAAATTTTTACCACATGTGCACTTTTGGCGTCTGAGGTGCCTTTTTATAAAACCAACCGGAAGCCGCCATTTTGAAACCGGAAGTGACGTCATAACTCAAAAACGTCTGGACCGATTAGAACGAAATTAGCGCCATTCGATTTAGATGGTCATCTATATGAAGTATCAATAAAAAAAATATTATTTTCTTATTTTCTAAACCGGAAGTGACGTCATAAATACGCAATATTTAACTTATTTCAACAAATTATACTTAAAATACGTACATAATTAACTTACATTGTAACATAGACAATACAATTTATATATTCAAGGTAGCAGTGTTCTCGGCCGCCATTCCTGAAACCGGAAGTGACGTCATATATCTAAAACGCCTGTACCGATTGCAACTGAACTAGCTCCTGCGTATTCATTCTGCTATTTATTTGAAAAATCAATTGTGAAAAATGAATAAATAAATTAATGGTACCGGAAATGGCGGCAGGAACCACTAAATGAAACCGGAAGTGACGTCATATATTACAAACGGCATGACCGATTTTACGGAAATATAGGGATTAGGAATTCAGATGGTCGTTCATGAAGGTATCAACTAGATAAAACTAGATTGTTTTCTTATTACCTATACCGGAATTCGGCCGCTATTTCAAAACCGGAAGTGACGTCATGTATCGAAAACGGCTGGATCGATTATAACGAAACTTAAGCTATTCTTCTTGGATAATCATTTTCATCTTATACCAAACGCAACTTTTCATAGTAACCAAATCGGTTGAGGCGTATTTTTTTAAAGAAATTAGTCCCTGCTCGGACATGTGCTACAAGCTGTATGAATAAACTAACAAAAGAAGTGATATCCCAGAAAAAACACTCCGTGTAAAAATACCAGCCAAGTCTCTTTAACTATAAAAAAAAATAGAAGAAATCTAAAAATTCAGCACTGAAAAGGAGTGATATCAAAAAAGGAGCCAAGTCAACGAATTTTCCAAATTTTAATCGTACCATTGAAATAAAAATATCAACCCCCGAGAAATACTTAAAAAAAGGACTTGGCGCATCGTTTTTTTAAAGACATTTTTCTATTCTTAAGCTTATGCCACTCACATACTACGTAGTTCAGAAATGCCTAGAAAAATTGGGACAAAACTTTCAAATTAAATATTGAACATTCTGTAAAATATTTTAAATTTAAATATAAGTACGCAAAGAAACATAGCATTGTCTTACAAGCAATAAATACAGAACAGTTGTGTTTGTGATTGGTAGGTACCTATAGTTTTGTGGGTACATCAACATACCTACTACAGCATTATACTTTGAACCTTCTCGCCGTGTAATTAATTGCTATTAATTAACATTTTATACCAAAAAAATTCATAAATTACATAACGTATTACTTTAGATAAAAATCTAGTCAGTAATTATTTGAGCAGCATGGCTCAGTGCACTAGTCACTTATACAAATCTCATTGACGGCCTTCTTGTAATGAGCGCTTTTGCTATTTCCCTCAGTCACGATATTGAGAAGTATGATTGATTAATATGACCCTAGAAATAGTGGCAATAACGAATAGACTAGGCCGCTTCTGTTTATTCGTTATTCGTTTATCCGTTTATTTCCTCTGAATATTGACAAAATACCAAAACTGCCAGTAGGTAAGAGTACTAGTTATATTAAAACGTAGTATGATTCGTCGATAATGAATGTGATATACTCAGGAAAATATACTTGTAGAGTTCTTCCTATACTTTTAGGATAGAAAAGTGTCTTTAAAAAAACGATGCGCCAAGTCCTTTTTTTAAGTATTTCTCGGGGGTTGATATTTTTATTTCAATGGTACGATTAAAATTTGGAAAATTCGTTGACTTGGCTCCTTTTTTGATATCACTCCTTTTCAGTGCTGAATTTTTAGATTTCTTCTATTTTTTTTTATAGTTAAAGAGACTTGGCTGGTATTTTTACACGGAGTGTTTTTTCTGGGATCATAATTACACTACAATATCTAATAATTATCCACCATTTCGGTAAATAACCAAACATTAACATACATTATTAATTCTTATTCTCGATTCTTATAAAAATATGTTCTGTGTAGCAAGAAATACTTTGATTTAAAAGTGACCTCCCTCGACGCTAGCGCCAAAAGTGACCGACCGATCGTCCTATCTTGGCATCGTCCTAAGCTTAGAACAAGCTTAGAACAACAAGCTTAGAATTCGCTTCATCCGATCACAAAATATTTACCTCTAGAGTACCTACACTTCAGTTTCAAGACGGAATGTGAAGCATTCAGTGAGTGCCTACTGGAGTTTACCAACATTCTTAGTCAATTACATGTATAAATACGCATTTGAAAGTGACATCGAAACTGTCAAAACCCAGAGCTTGTGCGCTCAATATTACATTCATTTCATAACAGTGGATATAATTAATATCACAGCATTTTGATGGAAAGATGAAGAAGAGCGCATACAGTGTATACGGGATTTTCAGGTTTTTACAATCTTTTTGTAATTCGACACTAAAAGTTGCAAAACGCCACCTAGAGGAAAAAGTTAGCATCTATACCACGAGTACTTGTGCACATGCACATGCGCATGCGTTCAGGCAAGTCACTTAGATGTCAATCGTAACGAGTTCAGTAAAAGTTATAATTACATAGCGAAATAACAGAAATTGATGAATACCTTAGTGTCAACAATCAAATACAATCGGCATATTTCATTACAGCACACATTCATTCAAATTCTTGTGAAAACGAGTTGTCTATTCACCAAAAATCACCATTTGACAGATGCAAATTGTTTTTCTCACGGCCTTCTGAACACACATTTTTCTTGATGCATCGTTCAAACAATTGCAATGTGTCAAATGCTGCTTTTGGTGAATAGACAACTCGTTTTTACAAGAATTTGAATGAATGTGTGCTGTAATGAAATATGCCAATTGTATTTGATTGTTGACACTGAGGTAAGCATCGATCTCTGTTATTTCGCGATGTATTTATAACTTTTTACTGAACTCGTTACGATTGACATCTAAGTGACTTGTATGTAAAAGTACGCACGCGCTGGGATTGTACTCGCGGGAGCGTCCATCTTATATTTACTAGCGCACTCTCTAGGTACTTTTAGTGTCGAATAGAGTACACTTGGCTGTTTTTTGGTTGCTGGGAGGTCTTCAACATCAGGTCTTGATTTGAGAATTAGGTGCAAGGAAGTAAAATCATAAATCGAGTTATTAAGGCTGCTCTTTTCTGCGTAGGCGTTCCAGGGCCCGGATTCACAAGGACTGGGGTTAAGTTTAGAGGGTTTCAACTCCCCCTTTATGTTTAAAATTATTTAATTATACATTTGAATATAAGAAGATATGATATCTATCTGGGACAACTACTAGAAAACTATTCATCCCGCAACAATTATTCTGGAATCTAGGTCTCCGAAATAGCCTACAGGCGCACCTCTAAACTGGTGGATGAAAGGAAAATGAATGGTGGGTGTGAAAAATTGAAAGAGCTAATTATGGCCGCCGTGTTAAATTGTATGAATAAAAATAAAGAAATAATAATATTGGCTATTGCTGAAGGGAGTCTATTATCGATTTTGTTTTTAAATATTTATAATGCACGATTATGCCACAGCCAACTGGATTCATCAATGTTTACATAAACAAAACCGAGGTTTTTGTGTCACGTGACTTCATTCAAGCTACGATCACCACTTTTTACAGGGATAAGCAACATGTCTGCGCATGTGACGTCATTCCCATAAGACCAATGCTAAACAGACGCGGTGAATGTATAGTTTTACACTTGGTTTTGCACACGCATTGCACACGCATTGCACACACACTTTCAGTCTTTTTTACATTGCCGCCAGAGTGAAAAGCATGTTACAAGTATCACATGACGTGCATTCGTGCGCATTACATATCTGCATATTCCTTGAATTACAAAGTAATGGAAATGTTTATATAATATTTGATTAAAAAATGAAGTAAATGAATTATTTCCATTATTATCTCAAGCTTCAACAAACTGTGCCGATCATTGCTAGACAGGTATTTGACGATTGTATTCTCATCATTGACCTAGAAAAAGCAAAGACATCTGACGGTATCCAGTGCCTTCTTGAAGGATAAAGACATGTGTCACGAGAGCGGCATATGATGCGTGTGTTGTTCAATCTACGATCACCACACTTGACAGGGATCGGAAACTGTCTGACTAGCTGGCCATGTGCTTGGTCACCTTGAACACAACATTCATAGAACAAGCGGCTGTGATGTCGCTCACGTGACACATGTCTTTATCTCCCGCCAGAACATAATTCAAATATTCGACAATGCGCTATCATCTTTAGCAGCGGCAAGTTTGAGAAGCTCTTTCAAACCTGGCGGCAATTGTGTGAATCAAATTAAAACACTCCAAAATCTAACTTTTTTTAAATTTCGCGGGTCACCGGCCGGAAGTAAACGGGTGCAGGAAGTAAATGGGTGCAAATCGGCGGCCCAAGCACTGGGCCGCCATCATTTAGCATTGGTCTTATGGGAGTGACGTCACAATACGCAGACAGTTTCCGATCCCTGTAAAGTGTGGTGATCGTAGGTTCAATGACCAAGCAATGCATCCGGTGAATGGTTTGATTGTTGCCAATCCCTGTAATGAGTGGTGATAGACGATTCAAGTCGAACATTTCCTCTTCTTTACTTCATTTGGGAAGCTTCATCGTAGGATTAGAAGCGTTGCGAAATAAATCCAAGCAAACCACAATGCGTAGGCGTCCAGGAATTCTAGTTGACAGCCTGTATTTGTCGAAGTGTGTTAATTGGTATGTGAGATGACATGTAGAACCCGGTGGAAATTATTCGTTGATCTGTCAAATGTTTTGATTCCACTCGGTTGATTTAACCGCTGTCGAAATCTAGTGGAACGGTCGCTCCACTCAGCCAAGTCGTACTGTACACTACACTCACACTCACTCAACATACCGTACCGTAAATGCCTATAATAACATGGCATTTTCGGCCGACTGGATCTCAAAATTAGGAAATCTCACATTGTTGCGAAATATCTTAATTTCGATCTAAGGCCCACCCCACTACATATAGACAATACTTTCGCAATTCTTCATGGAATATCATTTTAAGCATATATATTTAAGCATATCATTTTAAGCGTCAAACGTAACTTTTATTTGTAACCAAATCGAAAATAGCTTCTTTTTTTTATTAATGAAATTGGATTTTTGCGCCGATATGTGTATCAAGTTGTATGAATAAGCTAAAAAAAGAATTAAGATCCCAGAAAAAACTTCGTGTAAAAAAGGCAGCCAAGTTTCTTCAACTAAGAAAAAAAATGATAGTTATCTAAAATTCAGCACTGGATATAAGTGATAGCTGTATCAAAAATGGACCAAGTCAAAACTAGCGTGAAGATTTTTTAATTTTTTTTATTAGTTCTTTTAATAATAAAAAAATAGTTTTTTGATATCACTACTTTTCAGTTCTTAATTTTAGATTTCTTTATTTTTTTTCTTAATCGAAGAGACTTGGCTGCCTTTTTAACACTTAGTGTTTTTTTTCTAGGATATAATTACCTAGAAGTGAGATGGAGTCTGGCCACGCCGGTGATGTGAAATACATCTAGTTACATGGTGATTACGAATAACGCCCCGGTGGATAATTTCAACGCGTAGGATCTGGGCAAGTCAGCCGTGTGCGTCCAAGCGGCTTCTAACTCGTATCTCGACGTGTTTATTATTAATTGTTAGATGAGGAGACTTGGCTCATGTTATGGAGGGTGTTTATTGCAGGGGTTGAAAACCTTTTTGGTGAAGGAGACAATTTACCAAAAATTTATAAATTAGATAATAATGGGAGCCGCAGAAGAGGCAATCAAATATAATATACAAAAAGTAATAAAATGATTACCTACTAGTTTATTTTGACATTTTTTCGAATCCCCCCAGTTGTTGCCCCAGAGCGTTCCTTTAAGAATATCAACATTTGAAAGTGATTCTGGGACTCTAAAATGAACAAATTGAATCAAATAACCCTCCAATAGTTGCCTCCCATTTTTTTTAAAGAATTTCAACAATTTAAAAGTGATTTTGGGACTCTTAAATGAACAAAATAATTAAATAACATTCCCATTGTTGCCCGGATTTTATTTCGCACTTATAAATTTTTCGATTCCAGATCTTTATTTAAATTATAAAGAGCCATTCAAGAGACACAAAGGAGCTGCAAGTTGCCGATCCATGGTTTATTGGATTAAACTAATTGTCTCGTATCTCATTTCTCTATCGCTTACTCTTTCATTTCTCTACTTGTAGGTATATTTGAAATAACTGTTGGCGTTTTAGTTTGCCTATAGGCTATTTTCACAGTTAAATTACGGAACAGGTATTGCTGAGTGGTAACGCTTTGAACTTGTATACCGGAGGCCCGGGTTCGATTCCCGCGGCCGTCTTTCCTGACAGGTCATTTTCGTGGTATTCCCTCAGTCGAGAGGCACATACTGGGAATGTACCCTACTAATAGGCCACGACCGCCTCTTTCCCACCGTCTAAATTCTTACCTACTCTTCACCATCATCTCCCAATCATTATCATAATCATTCATCCGTCGCCATTAGCCTCGCTGCAGAACAGTGCGACGTTAAAGACAAGACAAAAAAGCAGTTGAATTATTCGGCACTCTCGGCACTCTAGTTTCTGTTATTATTATTGTTTTGGACGCCACAGGTTTCATTGGTTTATTTGGTCGAGCTGAACTTTTGCACAGATACTATAATCATTCTAATGGTGCATTCCAATATTTGGCGAGTTGGGCGTTGACGTCACCATAGGATTTACGGGTTAAATCAAACTTGCCGTGTCAACAAACGAGCCAAACCAGTACCCATAATGCCCAAGCTCAAGGGTAGTAAAATTTTACTACCCTTGGCCCAAGCTCAAGAGGTCAGAATTTCTGATCCAACATGGATGCCTGTATTTCCATTCATTCGACTAAATTCGACTCAAGATTACGCCCAGGTGCTTACGTCACAATGTTAAAAGGATAGGAAATCTGGGTGACCTGATCCAAATACGGTATGCACCCTAAATGTATCGTGTATATCTTTTCAAAAATGTTCTCTGATTGGTTTACAATGCAACTGGCAGTGGCGGTTCGCGACCTCATATTGTGGTGGGGCACAAAACTCACGAATATATTCGTGTGTTGCAAATCTTACCTTAAATGACAATGATTATTTGTAAACAAAATCCATGCGGCGGTCTTTCAGTGAACCGAACTTTTGTCAATTGTAAGTAAGTTAAAACCACTGATCTTTGGTGCCATGTCCTTGTTGATTGAGCATGGCAAGTGCACTAAGCCTCTCATGCTCATTGTGTTACGAAGAAATGTTTTGATACGTTTGAGCGTTGAGAAACATCGCGCCAGATCGACAAACCTATCACAGAGACAGCGATCTACAGCCCAGTTAAAACATCGACTTTGTGAATACTTCATGTTCGCCCATTGCCGCGCTCAAGGACGGCGCGGTGCACAATGTTTTAGACCGACATGCCAACCATATTCCCTGCTGTGTGTAAGCCAATGAGCACATTATTCTGCGCCCGCGATGAAAGTGCACGCTAGATTCAGCTATCCAACATCCCACAGTTGTTTTTATTCCATACAGTAAATGAAGAATATCGGTATAAATAAGCAAAACTACATGAAAATAATTCTATAATCTTTCATTGGAAAGAAAAGTTGTAATTAATTTCACTTGATATAAAAATGTGTGGAGGTGCAGTGCCCCAGCGCCCATGGATAAATAGCCTGTATATAGCTGACATTGTTTGACCAATCGAATTGCGAAATGTTTCAGTTATTGAAGACGTTAGTTAACGGGTATAAATTTCAGCTAATTCCTCGCATTGGTTATAATTATACTAGGAAAACGCTCAGTGTAACGCGTTGATGAGCGAGCACAGAACCATGCAACATCCCCAGTCACGATACACGATACGGCACAAGACGATTTTTTCTATGCAACTTTTCTAATCTCCATATAAATTCTCTGGATGAATATCAGATCCATTGTGTCGTGACTTTCCTACATACTTTTCCAGCTTTTAACAACCCATACTAAACTCGTAAAATGACAATTAATACTTGACTGATTGGGCTTACAATGTGTAAAATTTTCGATTATGTTGGTTTGATCACCATGCAAAATTTGAGCTTAATCGGAACATTTTGATTTTCGACCAATCAGAAGATATTATTTAATTTTAAACTTAAAAACCAATTGGAGTATGTGGCCTTCGAACTGCATCAGATTTTATAAGCGCTAGTTTTACTGTAAATTGTGGAACGCTTGGCTGCTCTACAGGCCTTGGAGCAGAAGCTTAAAGAAGGCAGGGATGAAAATATAGTAAATATTTCAAGATTATGGAATAAAATGTCCCTAAAATGACACAAACTTTTGAAAATAACTGCAGATTAGACTGATAATTGGCAAAAAAAATACCTTAAATGTTGGTACCAATGACCATGCGAAGTTTTAAGTTAGTCGGTCAATCGGTTCTAGTTTAAATTACAAAAATCACCGTAAAAATGGTTTCAAATTTGAACCAATGTTAGGATTTGGCTGAAATTTATTATGATTTAGCAAAATGTTGGTTGAAATGACTTTGCTAAATTTCAAATTGATCGGAACAACCAATCGAAAGATATTTTTTAAATTTGAACCAATCACAGGAGCCCGTTCAAAAACGATTCCAGGGACCGCATAGATTACGTTAATATGTTTGCAAAATTTCAGCTCGATTGATTGAGCGGTTTGACCTGAGTAGCGGCCACAAAAAAAACACACACACAGAGAAAGTGCCATTAGAGTACCGTGGTGACGCTCGCTACGCTCGCTCAAATACATTTCTCTTAACTGGTTGAACAATTTAATTGGCTAGATCTTCTTTAAATGTTGCTATTCAAACCACAGTTTTCTCTTACTTTACGAATTGATTTCATCTCGTTGTATCAAATGTACAAATCAACCTATATCTCGCGAACAAATGTCTTCGTCTGTGTTCTCAAAGGTTTATATTGCAACTGACATATTGCAAGGAACATTAATACCGCTTCTTTGTGTAGTCAGGATAGCTCCATGCTGAGATGCAATTCTCTGTGATGACGTCATTGATGTTTCAATCTCCTGTCTTGTCTATGAAACAGTTTCCCAATACAAAAGGCGACGAGTAGCTAGAGTGGCCGTGACAATCTCATCAAACTTCCTTCATTGATTCTTTCCTGTTCGGTTCTTGCCTGTGTGTTGAGTAGATCAATGAAATTGTTTGCACTTTAACTTCGTCTAGGATATTGAGTTCCTCTGACACAGAGAGTAAAACACACATCACAGGACAAAGATATTAAAATCATATCAACATTTTGCTAAAAAAAGGTATTTGAACTGATTTTAAAAATAATTTGTTTTTTAAAAATACATATTTAGCTGATTTTCGATGTATTAAACATTATATACAGGGTCAGTACAAATATAAACACAGCAAGAGAATCCTGACTTACGAAATCACAATAATGTGTCACTTCGTGCCTTCAGATTCAAGAATTAGCCCTAGTTTTTCCATAAACTGTTGCTATATTAATTTTTTAAGATTTATTAAGAATATTTCTTATCCCCAACTCAAGGACGTAAGAGCATTGTCCGCTATTTAAATTTACCTCTTAATATTATTATTATTAATAAACTTCGTATTTATATTCATCAGAATATTGTGATTGGTTGTTGGAATGTTATAAGTAGAATGTAGTATGGTGAGGTTTTCATAGATACCTAATTAATTTTAATGTTTAATGATTACTTTCCAAAGTCTTTGTGGAGCCGAGTACTTTTGTATTTACTGTGCATGTTTGTCTTCAATAATACAACATTATTGACATTCTATGAATATATTTTAGTGTCAAGATTGCTTGATCTTAAAGTTAATTCTGTTCATCTGCCGATCACTAAATTATCTTTTGTCCTAATATGAAATGAAATGCAGATATATGGTGCGTTCCACAATGGGGCGAGTTGGGCGTGTGACGTCACCATAGGATTTACGAGTTAGTCAAACTTGCCGCGGCAACAAACGAGCTGAAACCTGTGCCCAATATGCCCCAACTGCGCTTTCTGATCCAACATGGATGCATGTGTTTTCATTCATTCGACTCGATTCGGCTCAAGGCCACGCCCAGGTGATCACGTGACAATGTTAGAAGGATAGGACAACTGGGCGTTTTGATCAAAATACGGTATGCAGCCATGATTAGATCAGTGGTACTCAACCTTTTTGACTTGCGGGCCAATAATACAAATTTGCTATTGTAGTCGGGCCGCTTATTTTTTAATCTACAATAATGCTCAATAATGTAGGTTCATTCCAGGTGATCGTATAGATCCCAGGCGCGTAGGATATTGGTGACGGAGGGGGGGGGGGGGGAGGGGGGGGGGGGCCTTAATTTTAGCCCCGCAGGGCTTTTGTTTTAGAATGTAACAATTTAAAAGTGATTCCGGGGCTCTAAAATGTACGAACTGAAGCAAACTACCCACCAATTGTTGCCCCGCAGGGCGGTTTTTTAGAATTGAAGCAAATTTATAAGTGATCCTTCCTACGTGCCTGGGTTCATTCAGTGGCTTCCGTTTATTACGAAATGAATCGAACAATATTTCACACGCCAAACCAATTTACACAATTTTCGGAATTGTTAATTAAATGGCTTCATTTTCGTTGCAACAAGTATGAAGTTTAATTTAAAAGCTTTCGTCGCATTTTCAGCCTGATGAGTGGATCCTAACATGACAACTCTCCAAATATGTCTCAAATGAAATCATATTTTTATAATTATTTTTTCATTGGACAAATTTGTGAACTAATATGTATTTGAAACATCAACTGAGGGGCCACAAAAATTCGTCCCGCGGGCCGCAGGTTGAGTATCACTGGATTAGACCGTGTCATGAAATCCATTGGGTCGTTACATAAGGTCTGTTCGTTTTGCTTACTGCAGTTTACTGCTCACTGCAAATCCGTTCGTTTTGCATCAAACTTGCTGTTCTGTCACTGCGATTGTGTTCGATTTGACACTGACAGTAGCTGCGCAGTGACTGCTCTTACAGCTGGGTAGGGAGGTGATGTAAATGCAGTAACTTTGCAGTAGGCGGCAAAATGGCCGATGTTTGAAATGTAAAATGTGTTTCTTATGGATGGATAGTGAAAAAACGCCTAAGGAGGAGGGACATGAGTATTTGTTTCAGAGTTTAGTTTAGTTATATGTTATGAAATGATACATATTTATATAAAAATGCATTGGGATTAGACAAGAATTCTATAAATGCAGAACATAACCTCACTTATTTTTACATTCTTCCCGCCAAATTCACAAACCTCCCAACCAATAGGAAAAGGCCAGCCTGACATCCTGCTGCAAATGCGTTCGTTTTGTGTTGGTACAGCAAGCTACTGCAAGAGTTACCAGGGCCTACTGTAAGCTGCTGCTACTGCAACTGCAGTAAGCAAAACGAACAGACCTATAGTGACGTAAGCCGTCTGTGTGACACACCGGTGCTCGCTTAGCAACGCGCTACACAGAACGTTTACCTGATAATACCTTAGATAAACCATTTTCGATATTGTAATAAATAATGTTCTATAATTTTTTCCTTTGAATTGCCGTTTAATGTAGATGCGACTTTCTTTTAAAGGTTTTAATATAACGAAGACAACGTTTGATCAACTGACATGTAGATGGAACTTTGTATTTATTAAGTAAAACGATAATGATTACTTTTGATAGAAGTAAAAATAATCTAGTGGAGCGGTCGCTCCACCCAGCCAAGTCGTACTGTACACTCACAGTCACTCAACATACCGTAAATGCCTAATAAACCGAGGAGCAGACCAAACACTTTTACTGTAAGCAACAACATGGCATTTTCGGTCTACTGGATCATAAAATTGGAAAATCTCACATTGTTGTGAAATATCTTATTTTCGAGCTATGGCCCACCCCACCACATATACCAAATTTGGGAACAATAGGTTATGCCATTTGCGAGCTAGAGGGCCGTGAAAACAGTGAAATTACATCACTTTCATCTTCTTTTTCTTATTCTTCTTCTTCTTCTTCTTCTTCTTTAGATGATGATGATGATAATGATATCAGGAAACACCGCTATCACCGCCACAGCCTAAACGGCTGAACCGATCGATCTGAAATTTTTACCACATGTGCACTTTTGGCGTCTGAGGTGCCTTTTTATAAAACCAACCGGAAGTCGCCATTTTGAAACCGGAAATGACGTCATATCTCGAAACCGGCTGAACCGATCGGAACGAAACTAGCGTCAAACTATTCGGACGGTCATATATATGAAAATACAATTGTCTAAACAGAAATGTACTATTACTGAAACCGGAAATGACGTCATAAAAATGAAAAATCAGACTTTATTCACCTCTTACTACAATAACTACTTATTCACAAGGTTTATAATGATACAAAACATTTATATAAACAAATTCTACGTGGAGTGTTTTCAGCCGCCATTTTGATAACCGGAAGTGATGCCATATCTCGAAAACGGCTGGACCGTGTTTCGATATGTGTTACAAATTGTTTAAATAAACTAAAAAAAAGGGTGATATCCCCATAAAAAAACACTCCGTGTAAAAATACCAGCCAAGTCTCTTTAACTATAAAAAGAAATAGAAGAAATCTTAAAATTCAGCACTGAAAAGTAGTGATATCAAAAAATTGGCTAAGTCAAACTTAATTTGAAAAACCAAAATATACTTGGCGCATCGTTTTTAAGGACATTATAGGTATATTTTATATATTTAGGTACATATGATTTTTGGCATATACTTCTATACTAGATTAATACCCGATGCGCCAAGTATATTTTGGTTTTTCAAATTAAGTTTGACTTGGCCAATTTTTTGATATCACTACTTTTCAGTGCTGAATTTTTAGATTTCTTTTTTTTTATAGTTAAAGAGACTTGGCTGGTATTTTTACACGGATTGTTTTTTATGGGGATAAACTTATACATGATCAATCGCTTTATTTGCTTAATCCAATAATCGATAAAAAAAATCCAATGAATTGTCATCATTGAATTATGTCATTTTCTCTATTACAAATATTTCGTGCCAATAAAACTTTAAGTGCAGAGCTTTCAGTGAACAACTCTTCCATTGTGTTTATTCACATTTTCATCCGGTCTTTAAATATCCATCAATAAATATTCGTGTCTCGAGACAACGTCTTCGTATTTTCTCATCGCCGAAGAAAACTTTATCCCAGAAAAAACACTCCGTGTAAAAATACCAGCCAAGTCTCTTTAACTATAAAAAAAAATAGAAGAAATCTAAAAATTCAGCACTGAAAAGGAGTGATATCAAAAAAGGAGCCAAGTCAACGAATTTTCCAAATTTTAATCGTACCATTGAAATAAAAATATCAACCCCCGAGAAATACTTAAAAAAAGGACTTGGCGCATCGTTTTTTTAAAGACACTTTTCTATCCTAAAAGTATAGGAAGAACTCTACAAGTATATTTTCCTGAGTATATCACATTCATTATCGACGAATCATACTACGTTTTAATATAACTAGTACTCTTACCTACTGGCAGTTTTGGTATTTTGTCAATATTCAGAGGAAATAAACGGATAAACGAATAACGAATAAACAGAAGCGGCCTAGTCTATTCGTTATTGCCACTATTTCTAGGGTCATATTAATCAATCATACTTCTCAATATCGTGACTGAGGGAAATAGCGAAAGCGCTCATTACAAGAAGGCCGTCAATGAGATTTGTATAAGTGACTAGTGCACTGAGCCATGCTGCTCAAATAATTACTGACTAGATTTTTATCTAAAGTAATACGTTATGTAATTTATGAATTTTTTTGGTATAAAATGTTAATTAATAGCAATTAATTACACGGCGAGAAGGTTCCAAGTATAATGCTGTAGTAGGTATGTTGATGTACCCACAAAACTATAGGTACCTACCAATCACAAACACAACTGTTCTGTATTTATTGCTTGTAAGACAATGCTATGTTTCTTTGCGTACTTATATTTAAATTTAAAATATTTTACAGAATGTTCAATATTTAATTTGAAAGTTTTGTCCCAATTTTTCTAGGCATTTCTGAACTACGTAGTATGTGAGTGGCTTAAGCTTAAGAATAGAAAAATGTCTTTAAAAAAACGATGCGCCAAGTCCTTTTTTTAAGTATTTCTCGGGGGTTGATATTTTTATTTCAATGGTACGATTAAAATTTGGAAAATTCGTTGACTTGGCTCCTTTTTTGATATCACTCCTTTTCAGTGCTGAATTTTTAGATTTCTTCTATTTTTTTTTATAGTTAAAGAGACTTGGCTGGTATTTTTACACGGAGTGTTTTTTCTGGGATATCACTTCTTTTGTTAGTTTATACATACAGCTTGTAGCACATGTCCGAGCAGGGACTAATTTCTTTAAAAAAATACGCCTCAACCGATTTGGTTACTATGAAAAGTTGCGTTTGGTATAAGATGACAATGATTATCCAAGAAGAATAGCTTAAGTTTCGTTATAATCGATCCAGCCGTTTTCGATACATGACGTCACTTCCGGTTTTGAAATAGCGGCCGAATTCCGGTATAGGTAATAAGAAAACAATCTAGTTTTATCTAGTTGATACCTTCATGAACGACCATCTGAATTCCTAATCCCTATATTTCCGTAAAATCGGTCATGCCGTTTGTAATATATGACGTCACTTCCGGTTTCATTTAGTGGTTCCTGCCGCCATTTCCGGTACCATTAATTTATTTATTCATTTTTCACAATTGATTTTTCAAATAAATAGCAGAATGAATACGCAGGAGCTAGTTCAGTTGCAATCGGTACAGGCGTTTTAGATATATGACGTCACTTCCGGTTTCAGGAATGGCGGCCGAGAACACTGCTACCTTGAATATATAAATTGTATTGTCTATGTTACAATGTAAGTTAATTATGTACGTATTTTAAGTATAATTTATTGAAATAAGTTAAATATTGCGTATTTATGACGTCACTTCCGGTTTAGAAAATAAGAAAATAATATTTTTTTTATTGATACTTCATAAAGATGACCATCTAAATCGAATGGCGCTAATTTCGTTCTAATCGGTCCAGACGTTTTTGAGTTATGACGTCACTTCCGGTTTAAAAATGGCGGCACAAAAAATCACAAGAGGCAAGGTATCATCAGACGCCAAAAGTGCATATGTGGTAAAAGTTTCAGGTCGATCGGTTTAGCCGTTTAGGCTGTGGCGGTGATAGCAACGTTTCCTGATATCTTCAGAATCAGAAAGTGGTGTAATTTCACTGTTTTCTCGGCCCTCTAGCTCGCAAACGGCATAACATATTGTTCCCTAATTTGGTATATGTAGTGGGGTGGGCCATAGCTCGAAATTAAGATATATCGCAACAATGTGAGATTTTCCAATTTTAAGATCCAGTAGGCCGAAAATGCCATGTTGTTGCTTACAGTAAAAGTGGTTGGTCTGCTCCTCAGTTTATTAGTCATTTACGGTATGTTGAGTGAGTGTGAGTGTACGGTACGACTTGGCTGGGTGGAGCGACCGCTCCACTAGATTAGCTACCCCATCAATATGTATCAAACAATTAACATCAACTTGTAATTTTATTTCAATCAATATGCATTCGGTTAGCGTCTGGGGTTGAGAACACTTTTATCATAGAAGTTAGCATTTATATTCCAGTTTACAAGCCACCTGCTTTCGTCAAGCGTAGAGTTTCAAATTGCTTTTATAATGTGATTGAATTACCTGCAATTGATTAGCATATGCGTTGCTCCTCTGACGATGCTAATTCCCTGCGGCACTTTGTACTTGTGCCGGAGGTGCTAATAGAGTTCAGTCACTGATTACTTATTAGTACATCGATTAAAACTATCCGCAACATCTGTTATTCATTGCAACTTAGCTACAGAAAGTCCATGATAATTATTAGAGAGCCTTGCTATTTAATACCATGTATTTTAGTTTTAAGAGGGCAAACTCATGCGTAAAACTCAAATACAAACCTAGTTATTCCATAGTCTACACTCTTCCAGCCGAAGAGCTACCAGAATGTAATTATTGATAGGTTTTTAAGAGAAAAGTGGCAGCTGATTGGTTCAGAGTTTCTTTCGAATAAAAAAGCGTCGAGCTGATTCTTTGAACTAGCGAGAAATCACGCATTTTTATTAAACGACGCATCTCAAAATACATTACAGGTCCAATTAGTATGAGGTAAAGGTGTGCGAAGAATTTCAGATCGATGCGTGGAACATGCGACCTTGGTTGAAGACAGAGACGGAGAAAGCGCTGTAAGAATCTAAACATGAACCCTGCCTTGTCATCATCTTTTATAATTCAAAGAGATACTTGGATTTCAAATATAATGGAAAGTCTTTTTCACTCTTCCTCACAAGCTTCAGTTTCCTTTGAGTCAATCATTTACAATGCTTTGTTATATCCCTATAACGAGTATGCACGTATCTCTTACGTTTTGGCATTCTACATGCATATTTTTTTTTGAAATTTTAAAAATTTGATTAAAATTTGATAACCCTATATTCTCATTATATAAAAATCTGCTTCCTAACTCATCCCAAAAAGGACATAGAAAGTTTACCTCAACCTACCTTCAAGGGCTATACTTGTTAGACGCATCCCACAATACGTTAGTGCGTTGCGGGTTGCGTTCAGGCGTGTAGCCCGTGATCGTTATTGCACTTTCCACAAGTCACGTCTACCTTCATTGGTCAATACTAAATTACTGCCAATGGATAAAATAATTATTTCTGTGCTAACAACACTCAATACATCTCACTGTTTTAATGATTTGTCTTAATCACTTGGTGATCAATGTTTGATGAACAAACAAAGCCGCTGTTTCTTGTCTCATTGAATGTAATTGGTGAGCAAATTCTCGTGTAACTGATACGTCTTCTTTTAACGAGCTCATTATGTAAACGCCTTTATCTTAAGATCTTGACGAGATTAATAGGAATTGTCCTAAGTTATACTGTCACAGAATAATGTTCCAATTAAAATTGAGCTACATTTATAATAAAGCGTCGATATTTTAATGCATCTCTTTGTCAAACAAAGATTTTGTTTATTTTTGTATTGTGTAATGTCGACCTGTCTTCAACTAGGCTAATTGATAGATATGGAGAATGTAGGAAGGAGGAGGTCGTGGTTTATTAGTAGGAAACCAATTCCCATCATTTTGCTATTGACAATGATGATAAAGAGATGATGATGATGAAGAGTAGATAATAATGGATAACCTGGGAACCATCCCAGCATTTCGCTATCGACTGAGGGAAATACCTCAGGCAGAATGGTCGACTGAGGGGATCAACACTCTGATGAAAGTAGTGATTGTTTTTGTTGTCACGAAAGCTGGATTATTTAGAAGAAGACATGACTGTTGTTTTACGAGTGTTTATTTTATGAGTAAATCAACATTGTCTGTAGTTGAATGTAATCTTGATATCACTACACTTCGCTTATAGACAAGTCTCACGAACTATAGCATACGTACAAAACAACTGTTTCTATTTTAGTTCTGTAATGACGTCAATCTACTTAAGATTAGTTAGAACATTTTAACTAGATTTATGTGAATTAAAATTTTAGTTTTTTATGTAAACATTGCAATTACCATTTCCATTATTGTAGAATGTTGCAAAATAATTAACACCTAATGTCATTAGCGTTTCCTGGAACCTAAAATACATTAATATTTCCATTTAACTCAGGAAATGTGTACGTGAAGATAAGAAAAGTAACTATGGTTGGTATTTTGAGATCATTAAACGACGATATTGGGATAAGCTTTCAAACACCTGTGCCTGTGGCTGAGACATGTTCACATTTGCTGACGATTTCGCGACTAGAGTTTACATTTTATTACTGTTTCGCGATTAGTCCGCGACATGTTTTTCATTTGGGTAGAAACCCAGCAATATGTTTGTCCTACTTTACTGGCACATATAGATTTAATTTCCCTCCACAAGCTGGTTTGAGTGGGGGTGGGGGGAGGGATAATCTCACTTGAATATTGAAAAGACAAGAGACAATATGTAAAGTAAAGTAAAGTGTACATTAAAGATCACCGTCTAAACTTCAGTTTATCATATTGTAGCCGGAGCATTAAAATACTGGCAATGTTGAGATAAGAATGTTGAAGATATTGATTTTCTCGCTAAATGTTATTATTATTATTATTATTATTTATTTTTAAAACATCAGCATGAATACAGTGTTTTGCTGGTAGCGGGAATAGAGCAAAGCCCCGTAGCACAAGTGCCCCGCTACCAGATAAGTTTAATTATTAATTAGTATTATTAATTGTGTTATTAATTAATTAGTTTTATTTCGTCGGTTAATTTAATGAAATTATATTCCATACGCTTAGCATGGGTTAAAATTTAGAATGTTGCTGGATTGATAAAATATGCATCGTTCCTAACATGGATGTTATTAAATTGTAAGAAAAGTTCACGATTTGCAAATACCTAATACTTGTCTAAGCAATATGTGAACAATATGCATTATATCTCGAGCTCTCGCTTCCACGCGATTACTCAGCGTTTTCCAAGTGGCTCGAGATGATTTTCAAAATAGATACCTCTGTTAGATCATCTTTCGTCTCTTGACTATTTTCCATGGCATACACACGTCACGCAATACAGATAACAAAAGTACTCTAGGTACAATAGATATTGGAACATAAGCAGACATTGCGATGTATTGTCCGTTGTAATCTGTCGAATACGAGACGATTCTGGCTGAGGGCGAGCTGGAGAAGAAGAGAAAACAAAGCCACTTGGAAACCAAATCATTTGAATAACAGACAATATTCACTGAATGGAAAACACAACAATCCTCGGTTTTATTCTCGAGACTTTTAATCTTCGTCTAGACGAGTTCCATTTTCATTGTGTTTAATAATTGACCGTTGATTTCGTGAAAATAATAACCTATTGTGAGGATGTAATCCTCTTATTACTATATTCTATTATGTTATTCACGGATCAGAGTTGTTCAGCTTACATGAAGTCGCTTTAATATAAAACATATTATCAAATGATTCTTCCATGAACATTCAAAATATTACGTTGACCGTTCAAGAAGTTTCATTTTCAAATATCACCCTCGGTTGAGCGACTGTGTCCTGGGTGCATATTCTTGAGTTAGTGACAATGTTCGCCATGCGGATATGAGTCACTGCACAATGGATTCAGCTGAATTATCATTGATAAAATAAAAGAGTTCACTTGATTTCGCCTAGTCGAACATTTTCGCATGTGTAACAATGTGGAAACGTGTTCATCGAGTAAGATACACTCTCTACTCTAGCTGAAGTCGTGGTTTTACTGCTTGTGCGACTTCACATTGAACAAGACAAAAACAATATCTATCCTCAATCAATAGACCATTTTAAATATTATCTCGGTGGCTTTGCTTTCTAAGAAAAATCATATGCAGTTTGATTTCCAGATACCTTAGTCCCTTTTCAACAATAGGTAAACAGGGACTAAAAGCCCTATCACACTGAGTTGCAACCCGTGTATGGAACCGGCGGTTGGAAAATATGGTTGGCCGCGCATGTGCAGAGACTGAATTTGGTCAACCCACGGGTTGGGTTGAAAAATAGAGAAGTCTCTATTTTTCCGGTTCCAACAATTTGTTGTGGTACCACGTGACGTGAACTTACCAATAGGATGCTATAAATATTAGCTATACATCATATTTATCAGATGAATATTGAACTTGAACATGTGTATGGATAAATAGTGCGTATTATTATTAACTTGTACTTACTTAAATATCTTTCTTTCACAAGTAATCACTCTAAATATGAGATTTGGATTGCCGCTGTCAGATTTTGTTATTCTCTATACTTTTATTTTGGTTACTATGGCAACTGCTTTCTGCGCAACTCATGAGTGTCAATTGTGAACCAACCAACATCAACCCAAACAGTTGCGTGTGATAGGCGGTTGCCTCCTTTTGCAACAAAAGTTTCCATACGACAGTTCCAACCACGGGTTGCAACTCAGTGTGATACCCACTTAAGGGGTCTGGAAATAATACTGCATGATTTTTCTTAGAAAGCAGAGCCACCGAGATAATATTTAAAATGGTCTATTGTGTGTTTGTAATGGTTTTAGGGCACTGCCTCGTCACAACGGACAACCACTAGATCTGAATCATTACAAAACACCCACTCATCACGTGTAGATACACAGGCGTATTTTACCTAAATGTTCTTCAGGACAAATTCGTAGTTTTATTAAGTAGGTTTATGGGACCAACGTTTTACAGGTGTTTCACCAAATCAACTTAAATCTTTACAAATATTTTTGACATTTATATTTTTTTGATAGAGAATGAATTATTCCCGCCACCTTGATATTTCACTTATGTTTATGCACTGCTGATTTCCAAGGTGTATAGAGCTGAGTTCTACAGTAATTTGTGTAGTTTCAACGAATACAAAAGCAAGCTTTCTAAATATCTTAATAACTTTTATACAATTAATTTTATGCAAATATTGAATAATAAATAGCGTAGCTAATATTTTAGTCGACCTCAGAAATGCACACAACTTAACTGCAGTAATTGTTTCCAACTGTGCCGATTATGAAATGCCAATCCTTTTTAGTTTTGACTCTAGTTCAAAGTACAAATATTTGTCATTTATTAAATGTGTCTTATAATTGTTTATTCTCTACTAAAAATAATCTTCCCTAATTATTTGTCCTTAAATAAAAGTTATGACGGTTTAGGACATATTGCTCCTTTACCGGGTCCTTTACGGTGCAGCTGGCTCTTAAAGGTGAGCTATCTATCCTCGAACACAGAGGTCATGAAATATCGATTGCTAACTGACCTCAGACAACCTTGCGCTTGTTGCTGATGCGGGGAGAGGAGAGCTCCACAAACTTTCACCTCTCTAGTGAGAGAATATAAATTGTCTATCAAGAGACAATAACACTGGAAGATAACGACAGATTATTACGAAAATTAACACAAAAACTTAAAATGTTGCTACTAATAACCATGCAAAGTTTTAAGTGGATCGGTCAAACGGTTCTAGTTTACATTTCAAAAATTACAATAATACATTTATTTTTTTAACCAAATCAACGGATTTCCATTAAAGTTATAATCCTAAAACTATAGTCTATGAAAAATGTCTTATTGAAGCGTCGAACAATGTGAGCTGAAGGCAATTTTCTTTTATCAACCAGTCGCAGGATCCTGTTTAAAAACGATCTCACAGACCGCGTAGATCAGTGGTACTCAACCTTTTTGATTTGCGGGCCAATAAAACGAATTTGCTTTTGTTGGTGGGCTGCAATTTATAAAAAAAAGTACAATAATACTCACGTGATCAGGGGTGCGATTACACAAGTGATAACTTTCCTTGTCACTGTGACAAGCTTCTCATCTCAATGTTATTCATGGCCTTCTGAGGAGCTTGTCACAGTGAGAAGGAAAGTTATCATTTATATATCAACCCAGGTAGGTTTATTCCAGGCGCGTAGGAACTACTCTTATAATGGGAGGGGAGGGGATAGCGACACCCGGAAGGGGTGTCTAGGGGAAGGGGGGGGTTAGCCCCGCAGGGCTATTTTATAGAATTTAAGTAAGTTACAAATGATTGCGGGATGCTTAAGGGGAAGGAAGAGCCTCTGAATTAGGACCTCGGCTGGAAAGCAGTTATCGTCCCGTCTCGTTGAAGATAGACTAGATCCCAGAAAAAAACACTCCGTGTAAAAAAGGCAGCCAAGTCTCTTTACTTTAAAAAAATTCAACACCGAAAAGGAGTGATATCAAAAAAGGAGCCAAGTCAATGACATTTCCAAATATTTAATCGTATCTTTGAAATAAAAGTATAAACACCGAGAAATACTTTACAAAAGGACTTGGCGCATCGTTTTTTTAAAGACATCATTCTATCCTAAAAGTGGAAAGAAATTTACAAGTAGGTACATTTTCCTCTTTCTATTAGAGCCAGAATCTATGAATCAAGCTACTTTTAGTAATGACTATTTTATAGTTTTGTCAATGGCGATAGAAGCATGATTTTATGCTGTAATATATAAGTAATATAAGGGTGAAAGAATTACATAACAATTGGAAGTGGTGAGAATGTAGGTTTCTTTGGAAAACTTCCATGGAGTCAGGAGTCAGGATCCTCATCAGTGTGTTGTGTCTAATGTCCGCCCGTCCGATCGGGTAGCTCAGTTGGTAGAGCTCTCGCCCGGCAAGTGAGAGGTCCCAAGTTCGTGCCCCGGTTCGGTCGGATATTTTTCACAACACACATCCCTTCATATCAATTGGAAGTGGGCTCATACATATTCTTGCAGTACTGTTAATATGGCGATATTAGACTGGTATCTTTTCATAATTTGATCTTGACTGAAGGAAATCATGAAACGTTGTCAAATAATTACTAACTAATGGAACACAATTATATATTTTTGAAGTGTCAAGTGTATAAAGTTAAATTTTTTAATAGAAATTCAATATGACTGTCTTCTTTGTGAAATGTATTTTTATAAAATGTGTATTAATAGAAATTGTTACATGATGAGAAGGTATAACGCATGAGACTTAATTATATTCACCACGAAACAATATTACGAAGATAACTATTGTGTATATTTATAGAAAGCATAGACTAAAGTTTCATAGCGTATATAATCATATAGAAAATATTTTACAGAAGGTATGTATAATATGTACCTAATTGAAAGATGTTTCCCTATTATTCTAAACATTCAAAATGACGGTTGTATATAAATGGCACATGCTTATGAATAGAAAAATGTCTTTAAAAAAACGATGCGCCAAGTCCTTTTGTAAAGTATTTCTCGGTGTTTATACTTTTATTTCAAAGATACGATTAAATATTTGGAAATGTCATTGACTTGGCTCCTTTTTTGATATCACTCCTTTTCGGTGTTGAATTTTTTTAAAGTAAAGAGACTTGGCTGCCTTTTTTACACGGAGTGTTTTTTTCTGGGATATCACTTCTTTTGTTAGTTTATTCATACAGCTTGTAGCACAGCTTGTGTCCGTGCAAGAACTTATTTCTTTAAAAAAATACGCCTATGCCGATTTGGATACTTAGAAAAGTTGCGTTTGGTATATAAGATTAAAATAATTATCCAAGAAGAATAGCTTTAAGTTTCGTTACAATCGGTCCAGCCGTTTTCGATATATGACGTCACTTCCGGTTTTAGCAATGGCGGCCGAAAATAATGTCGTCTTGAATTCATAATTATTACTCCTACACATTTCCAAAATTTGGTTGCAATCGGTACAGCCGTTTTTGATATATGACGTCACTTCCGGTTTTAACAATGGCGGCCGAAAATAATGTCGTCTTGAATTCATAATTATTAGTACAACACATTTCCAAAATTTGGTTGCAATCGGTACAGCCATTTTCGATATATGACGTCACTTCCGGTTTTAACAATGGCGGCCGAAAATAATGTCGTCTTGAATTCATAATTATTAGTACAACACATTTCCAAAATTTGAATGCAATCGGTACAGCCATTTTCGATATTTGACGTCACTTCCGGTTTTAACAATGGCGGCCGAAAATAATGTCGTCTTGAATTCATAATTATTAGTCCAACACATTTCCAAACTTAGGTTGCAATCGGTACAATCGTTTACGATATATGACGTCACTTCCGGTTTTAAAAATGGCCGCCGAGAACACTGCAACCTTGAATTTATAATTATTTACAAAGTACGTTTACTTATATCTATTTTAAAGTATAAAGTGGTGAATTTAGCGTCATTTAGCATATTTATGACGTCATTTCCGGTATAGGTCATAAAATGTGTGACGTCATTTCCGGTTTCGATATTTGAATCATCAAATATTACTGATTACATAAAGTTGACCGTCTAAATCGTTTAGCGCTGGTTTTGTTCTAATCTGTTTAGCCGTTTTTGAGACATGATGTCACTTCCGGTTTCAAAATGGCGGCTTCCGGTTGGTTTTATAACAAGTCAAATGAAATATCAAAAGTACAAACGTTACATAAATATCAAGACAATCGGATCAACAGTTGTTGCTGAAATGCAAATCGATGTATATTAAATTTCATGACGTCATTTCCGGTTTTTTTAAAATAATGTTCAGTCTTTTGATATTGATAATCCATATAGATGACCGTCTGAAACGATTGGCGCAAATTTCGTTCCGATCGGTCCAACCGTTGACGAGATATGACGTCACTTCCGGTTTCAAAATGGCGGCACAAAAAATTCATGGGGACAAGGTTAAATCAGACGCCAAAAGTGCACACGTGGTAAAAATGTGAGATCAATCGGTTCAGCCGTTTAGGCTGTGGCCTGTTTACCGGATTTGAATTCCAGGAGACTACTACTACTACTATGATTATTATTATGAAAACCGCCCTAAAACACTGTTTTCACGGCCCTCTAGCGCGCAAAGGGCGTAACCTATTGTTCCCAAATTTGGTATATGTTGTAGGGTGGGCCATAGCTCGAAATTAAGATATTTCGCAACAATGTGAGATTTCTCAATTTTAAGATCCAGTAGGCCGAAAATGCCACTTTGATGCTTACAGTAAAAGTGGGTTTGCTCCAGCCTTTATATGAGAGTGTGCGCGCGCCGTACGACTTGGCTTGCGTGGAGCGACCGCTCCACTAGATGTTAAAGCGACAAAGTTGTGGAGAATGAATTGCAGATTATGCAGCGTTGACCACTTATTTGAAATTTTTAATCACCTTAAAGTTATAAGTAGTTATATGTTGCGTAATTATTGAGTAAATAAAACTAATAATTTTAAAAATTAGTTCAACGACGCTTAAACTAGATTTAATTTCAAGCAACTTTGCTCTTGAAACTTTTTTTCTAACTTGATCGGTAGAGGCACAATTTGCTTTCTCACACCATCAATGTTATGAGTTTTGCATAAAACCAGGGGCACTGAAACCGACTGAAGTTGCAAGTAAACATTCTGGGAGTTCCAGTAACGGTGTGGAAGGGGATGATGGGAGGGTCCTAAGAGACAGCATGGAAATATAAATAGTGCACTGATAGCGAGAGTTTGTATGTCAACAATAATCATCAGTTTCCCCGGCATTTACACAATCAACGACGACTGGAGACAGACGGACCTCAGAGTTGTCTAAATCATCTTACCTAATTTATAAAAATCTATCTATCATAAAGTGTATACCGTCTAAAATGTTGGAAATGGCCTAAAATTAAATTTTCATTGTAAGTTGATAAAATGTAAGTGAAAATTTTCAGAAACATAGAATGTTGATATTCAAAACAGCCATGTACAAATCTTCCCAACAATTTAATTTATCATAAGAAAATTCGCTGTTGTATTAATAAAGACTTCACTTAATATTATTTTTTATGCTATTTTTTAAATTTTAATTTGAATATTTATGTTTTTTTGAAGATATACATATATTTTTGCTAATTGAATAACTGTTGAAATCGGCAACACTTCTCTAAGCATCCATAATAATTCACTGTAAATAGTAGCATCTCGGGCTATCTATTATTCTTGAGTCAATCTCGGCAAGGTTATGTCACGATGTGTATTTATTCTCATTGTGACAACAATGTCGAACAGTTTTCCCGTCTACAATTAAATAACAGATGAATTTCGACGCTCGCTAAGAGCACATCTATGTGTGTCTCTACTGTATGCACTATTTTATTATTTATAACTGAAAACTGTATGTTATAAAGGTAAAGAAATATTTTTGGTTGCAATGTGTATCATAGCAACTGAATGATAATTATACATTGTACGTGTTATTTCACACGTTAATCCCGAACACAGGTTTAGGTCACCGATAGCAATGATTTGTCAGACAAACGGCGAATAATTATTTAATTGTTGTATTGACCGTTATCATTACTCCAACCATTCCATTTAAAAAAAAATTCGATGTAGGTGTCAAAGGTTTCAAAATATAACATATAAAGTGTGTGACTTTTTGTTGATTTTTTCTACTAGTTTTGAGCAATGAAATAATATATGATATTATTTCAAAATTTCCGAATTCATTGATTTATAAATTTCACAACATACCACTTATATAGTCCGGAGAAAAGGCTGGAAATATTCATGTGTATTTTTATTACTTTATTTCATTATTTTTCGTATTTTCTACTCTCTACTTACAAGAAGTAGACAGTAGACAGTGTCTACATTCTACTACAAGAACCACATGCACAAAAACTAAAATGATTTTCTTGCTCTGATTGCGATAATATTATTCTCTTAGTAAAGAACCCAGAGAGAAATGAGACTACCTATAGCTATTCGTAAACAAATTTTTCCAATGGCATTATACTCTCAGGTGGTGAAATAAGATCAGTGTCATATATCGCCGTTATAATGGTTAAAAATCAATAAAAGGATTTGCAATCTTTGAATTTCTATTAGATAAGTGTTGAACACTTTATTGCGTGTGATTATTCTTGATCCTCGATGATTTTGTTCGTGTTGTGAAAGTGATGCCAATGATGTCATTTGAGTTGGTAGCCAGTCTGGACCCAGCGATCATAACAATTAATATTCGGGGTATCCGATCTCACTTCTGTTTACATTTTTTGCATGGGAACTAAAGTCGGAAGAAAACATTCATATCAAACATTGTTCCCAGCTAGACCAATCACAGAAATGACAACAAATTCGTCGCCAAATCTGATCCCGCCTTATTTACCTTTAAAAACCCCGCCTACAATAGCAATTAGGGCTGATTCTCTAGGAGCAGTCAGCCGGTCCTTCCCCTTAACTTAATATTGTATAGATATTGGAGTTCATTGCCATTTGAACACTTAAGCATCGCTGATGATCAATAATAAATCATATGATTTGGATATTTAAGTAAAAGTGGTATTTCGGGGTTTCCAGTGGGGGAGGGGATGACTTTTTCATTTCATAATACATATTGTTCGTAGATATCAGCTGAGACCGATATTTAGCGAAATCAACCCATTTTGGAAAGTAAAAAAAAAAAATCATGGATGATCTAAGCTTGTTCAAGACGCTTCACAAAAAAGATCGAAACTGAATAACCGTTCAACATAGAAAGCTGAAACTTTGCATGAATAATCATATAACATACCTGGGGAGCACTAATTAGTCCTTTTTTGGTATTTTTATTGCAATTTCTCTAAAATAAAGTCGGTAGGTACCGGACATTCGTCGAGAAAACCCACATTTATTGCGTTCCAAGTTAGATATCAAGTATCGACAAAAGAAGCTTTGTGCCCCCTTCGCCTATTCATAACGAAGACAACGAGCCCACTTGCAAGTCTGTAGAGTGAAAATTGCTGTCTCTTTTTTTTACGCAACAGCAATATTTCGTCAAAATATTTTCGGGACCAAAATATTGGAGGCGAAATAGGTCAAGTGAGTTGTAGAATCACTTATAGAAGAAGATCACTGAAGAAAGCCGTACAATTTCACGATTTTCACGGCCCTCTACATCACAAAAGGAATGACGTATTGTTACCAAATTTGGTACATGTGGTGGAGTGGGCCATAGCTCGAAATTAAGATATTTCGCAACAATGTGAGATATCCCAATTTTGAGATCCAGTAGGCCGAAAATGCCATGTTGTTGCTTACACTAAAAGTGGTTGGTCTGCTCCTCAGCTTTTTAAGGCATTTACTGTATGTTGAGTGAGTGTGATTGTACAGTACGATTTCACTGAGTGGAACGACAATTCATTTAATTCCTTTTTCATTTTTTTATTATAATGTTCATTCAATTTACACATAATTCTTGAATAGCACAAAAAATAACATGAAATAAATGTATAAATTGGACAATACTATATACCCAGGTAGTCCAGGCCTGAGTGTGAGAAAGAAAACAATTAAAAAACAATGATTTCGTGAAAAAATAATACAAATCATGAAAGTAGAAATACAGGAAATACAAAAAACACAAGATTATATTATACTAGGAAAACGCTCGGTGTAACGCGTTGATGAGCGAGCACCGACACGCACGACATCGCCAATCATAGCACGATCCATTCAATCAAAGATAACTAACTATACATTATTTATTACCAATTTTCCTTGCAACTTTTCATAAACACTTTGGATCAATTAAATAACATATTATTGTACTGATATTTTTCCATCAATCTCTTTGGACAGATATTCAAACACTTAAAACAGAAATAAGTCTGTAAATTCTTGACCGATTGGGCTGGAAATGTGTAAAATATTATGCTATCTAGTCAAAACGTTGTTTTCATAACTGTGAAACACAATCCATATCGTAAAATAAATTATTTTAGATAAGGTTTACCTATACCTATGTATATGAAATACCTACATTACATTTTGACTACATTATGTATTGCAAGTTGATTCACTAAGAAAAGAATCTGTCTTACATTGATATTGAGAAAAGCCATCTATAAACTTTGCTTTGCTACATAGAGCAACCCAGAATGCAGTGGAATTTCTGTTTTGAAATGTCATTTCTGACAGTTATTGAAACTGTCAATAAGTGCATCTATGTTCTTGACTGGTAGGGCTGAAAATTCGTAAAATAAGAGACAATGTTGGTCTGAACGACCATGCAAAATATGAGTTTGATTGATCAGATTAATCGAAGACCATTTGATAGGTCAAATGGTGGTGTGGCTATAGGCCGTTTTAAATTAAGTATACAAATGTCAGTAAAATGTCTATTACTCTTGAAGCTCATTACAGATTTGTAAAAAATCACTTATAATGCTGGTAGACATGACCTTGCAAAATTTGGTGATGATTGGTCAAACTATTGCAGTTATATACACAGAGTTTCCTTCATCCCCATTGCCAAGCTAACTATAACTACACATCAAGTTTCCGATGCAACCAATGGAGCGAACTTGCTGAAAATCATTTTGACCATAACGAGAATAGTAATTTAAGTTGTGTGAAAAAATTGGCCTGATCCATTATTTCGTTTGGCAGGAGACGCTAAATGCACAAATACACACAAAAACAGAGATTCGAGCCATAAGTTTCAAGTGGAGACGCTCGCTACGCTTGCTTGATTAAAGTTAGGTCATAATAAAAGTGATGCTAAAATGAGAAGTTCTAGAAATTTTGGGAAGGGGATCGAGATTGAAGCCATGTTTAATTTATATTTGAAAATCACCTCGTTTTTTATTTGTGTCAAATGCAGGGGCAGATAATTTAAAATTCTTGGTCCATGGTACGATCCACGCCTCTCTAGTGGACCGTTCCACTAGATTACCTAAATATCTGAAATTTCACAAAAGAAATTTGACAATGAAGAGCCCAGGGCAAAAAGTATCTAGGTCACATTATGGCAATTTTAAGTTAGGACCGATTTTCCACTAATTAAAATTCGCTCTATCTATGCGGCTAATGTTAAATATCTTATACAAATTCGTAAGTCCGTCATTTATAGTGTGGTCCTGTGAATTATGGTGATCTCGTAATGAAGAAGATAGAATTGATCCATTTGCCGATCTCCCAGACATCTCGGAGTTGTGCTTCATCTGCTCTTGGACTTGCTTTGTTTTAGAATTCCAAACTTTACCGTGTTCTTTGCAAGTGGTAAAGCGACGGGATTCTGAAACGAATCGAGTTCGGTTCGACCTACGAGACGTCGAGTCGCCCGCAGTTGCTGTGAGAAGAGCGTCGGAAGAGATTGAGAAGAGATTGGAATATGGATTATAAGCACATAGGTATTTTTTAGCATTTTTTTTAATACTAAATATTAATTAAAAAATCAGAATAAAAATGGGCATACTTCGAGACGTACTGAATGGTACTTGATAGCCAGCACATCATTTAAAACAATTGGATCAAGGATATGTGCCTGTATCTGCACTTCCAAATGTCAAGCTTAACTTGCGAGTAGTCACTAACTAACTAAGCAATAGACTAAGCAATAGTAAGCAGAAGACTAAGAGACTAAGATTAGTCTTAGAGAAGACTAAGCAATAGTTGTCAACTTTTTTACGTTTTAAACAATGAAACCACACATGGTTTCAAAACATGAAAACTCAAGAATTGGCCTCCTGGGGTCTGTCAGACCCAACCTTGCCATTTCTCCTGTGTCTTGAAGGATAGCTGCATTAAGCTTTTTTCCTTCTCAGTACCTTCAAGTTAGACACTGGACTCACTGACAGACAATGTTGCACATCTAAAACAAAATCATGTGATGAACAGCAGAGGTTTAAAGTTTTGATGGGCCTGTCAGACCCCAGGTGACTATACTTCCGTCACTATTTTTATACAATAATAAAAAAATCTCTATATTCTGTTAATTAATACTTCTAAAAACAATTTATTAACAATAACAATAATGTTTTGATAAATCTATCACGCTATTTTCATTTTAAGTTTTGGCAACGACTTTAACGCATTTTCTAAGAAAGAGGAATAAAATGCTTCCATTGCAATGCATTGGAAAATTTGCATAATTCAATGGCCATGATACTTATTTATTGAATATATTTTCCTATTATGATCAATGTATCCATAGGGTAAGCTAATAAAAATAAAATATGCTTAAATCAACCGATTTAAATATATTTATTTAAAATAATAGCAAGTATCCTGGAAAGTTTTGTATTTTTCCCGTTTTTCATTAAAATCATTAAAAAATATAAAGCACAAATATGTCAAAATTTGTGGTCAGGTATTAGATAAATACATCAACAATGATAATTAAAATAAATGGCCACTCAAAATACCTTCCAAATGTATATGGGAGCCAATGAAATGAGGTTCTGTCAGACCCCAGGTGACTTCTCGCGTTACAAAGTGACAGGTGACTACCGACGGGTTTAAGGAAATGGCACATCGGCCAGGATAATGACACAGGGTGAGGAGTTTCGAGTTTACACAACAAATTCAAGCAACAGACTTTCCCAAACCATTTATTTACACTAGAAAAACGCTCAGTGTATCGCGTTGATGAGCGAGCACAGAACATGCAACCTCCCCAGTCACGATACACGACACGGCACAAGACGATTTTCTCTGCAACTTTCCAATCGTCATACAAATACTCAGAATGAATATCAGATCCATTGTGTCGTGACTTACCTACATACTTTTTAAAGAAATCTCTTTTGACAACCCATACTAACTCGTAAAATAACAATTAATACTTGACTGATTGGCCTTACAATGTGTAAAATTTTAGATAATGATGGTTTTGATCACCATGCAATATTTGAACATAATCGGAACATTTTGATTGTCGACCAATCAGAAGATATTTAAACTTAAACCAACTAAAGGATTTGGTCTTTCTACTGCATCCGATTTGAAATATACGCTAGCTCAAAAACGCGTTTTCTTTACTGTTTGTGGACTGCTTGGCTGCTCTACAGGCCTTTGAGCAGAAGCTTAGAGAAGGCAAAGATGAAAATTAAGTAAACCTTTTTGAAATATTTCATGATTATGGTATAAAATGTCATTAAAATGACAAAATCTTTTGAAAATAATGACAGATTTCTCTGAAAATTTGCAAAAATACCTCAAATATTGGTACCAATAGTCATGCGAAGTTTTAAGTTGATCGATCATTCGGCTTTAGTTTAAATTCAAAAATCACGGGCAATATAGTTTTCAATTTTAACCAATGGTAGGATTTGAAAGAAACTTTGTAGGATTTGAGACAATGTAGGTCGCAATGACTTGTCAATATTTGAAATTGATTGGACAAACCAATCGATTTTTTTAATTTTAACCAATCAGAGGATTTCAAAAAAATTAAGGTTTGCAACTCCCAGAAAGTCCGTACGTTTGTGTAAAATTTCAGCTCGATCGATGAAAAACTGTGACCTGTATAGTTTAAGTTACAGAAAACATTATGTCCGTGCTAAAAGGAGTCATACGCTCGCTCGATCAATTACAGGGACAACGGAAAAATATAAAAAAGTGCAGGAGATTTACAACGAGGGTAGTTACAGCCAAGAGAATGATAAAATTGACTGTTTTTATATATTATCAATATAATTTGTAAACATGATAAGCTCAAGTTATTTGAGGGCAGAAATATGTACCAACCCAAACAAAACTAAAAATCAGGTTGTGAGCCGGTAACCTGAATTAACCTGATAATGGTGAACAATTAGTGAATCATTCAATTAGGAAGGTGTTTGGACCTGCATGGAAGGTAACCTGAATTAACCTGATAATGGTGAACAATTAGTGAATCATTCAATTAGGAAGGTGTTTGGACCTGCATGGAAGGTAACCTGAATTAACCTGATAATGGTGAACAATTAGTGAATCATTCAATTAGGAAGGTGTTTGGACCTGCATGGAAGGTAACCTGAATTAACCTGATAATGGTGAACAATTAGTGAATCATTCAATTAGGAAGGTGTTTGGACCTGCATGGAAGGTAACCTGAATTAACCTGATAATGGTGAACAATTAGTGAATCATTCAATTAGGAAGGTGTTTGGACCTGCATGGAAGGTAACCTGAATTAACCTGATAATGGTGAACAATTAGTGAATCATTCAATTAGGAAGGTGTTTGGACCTGCATGGAAGGTAACCTGAATTAACCTGATAATGGTGAACAATTAGTGAATCATTCAATTAGGAAGGTGTTTGGACCTGCATGGAAGGTAACCTGAATTAACCTGATAATGGTGAACAATTAGTGAATCATTCAATTAGGAAGGTGTTTGGACCTGCATGGAAGGTAACCTGAATTAACCTGATAATGGTGAACAATTAGTGAATCATTCAATTAGGAAGGTGTTTGGACCTGCATGGAAGGTAACCTGAATTAACCTGATAATGGTGAACAATTAGTGAATGATTCAATTAGGAAGGTGTTTGGACCTGCATGGAAGGTAACCTGAATTAACCTGATAATGGTGAACAATTAGTGAATCATTCAATTAGGAAGGTGTTTGGACCTGCATGGAAGGTAACCTGAATTAACCTGATAATGGTGAACAATTTGTGAATCATTCAATTAGGAAGGTGTTTGGACCTGCATGGAAGGTAACCTGAATTAACCTGATAATGGTGAACAATTTGTGAATCATTCAATTAGGAAGGTGTTTGGACCTGCATGGAAGGTAACCTGAATTAACCTGATAATGGTGAACAATTAGTGAATCATTCAATTAGGAAGGTGTTTGGACCTGCATGGAAGGTAACCTGAATTAACCTGATAATGGTGAACAATTAGTGAATCATTCAATTAGGAAGGTGTTTGGACCTGCATGGAAGGTAACCTGAATTAACCTGATAATGGTGAACAATTAGTGAATCATTCAATTAGGAAGGTGTTTGGACCGGCATGGAAGGTAACCTGCGAAATAAAAACGCCCCGGACTGGGAATCGAACCCAGATCCTTCGTCCCCTGTTTGCTTATAATGAGCAAAATTTAAAACTTTTACTGTAGGTTTCAACCAATGAACCACAAACTTACATTTAAATTATTTCTAGATTTGTCCCATCCATGATATTTTGGTAGAGAAACGAAAAAGGTTTACCAAAGAATAAAGATGGTTTAAATACGATTACATTTCTCTATCTTAAGGTAGACGCAAAGTCTAGTCTAGATTGAATGTCTATTTCAATGATTCTTGAGGTGAGCTCGAAAGCCATTAATTATGTCTTCATACAATCTTAATGAGAACATGTGTCATTGTAGAACAATACTTCAATATGACAGCATTTGCTGATATCAGTCAAATCGCAATTAATAGAGCTTTATTACACCATTCCAAAAGTGTGGAACACAAAATCGAGAAATAGGACTTCCGGCCTTTTACCTCTGAGGTACAGCTCTGAGGTGACGCAAAAAAATTTCATCTCTCCAAATTTGCTAATAATTTACTTACAAAATATACAAATATACCAATAATTTTACTTACTTTTTCTTATACCTAAACAAGTGTCAGCTCAACGTTAAAATAGCATTTAGATACAAAGTGCATCAAATCATCCATTGTCATTTGCACTATGCTGAGTGCAAAAGGGAAAAGGGAAGCTTTTTGATGTTGAAGACAACTTGACAAACTATTTGGACATGGAAATCTTCCAGTGGTATCAGCATGGTGAGAGTTGAAACACACGTTGATGTACTCTATTTCCAACTACAGTTGTAATTGAATCACCCTCTAAGGTATCGTGGCGGCGTGATTCCAGAAAATGGCAATTACATCGTGAAATTGAGTTAAATTTACAAGTAGAAAGTAATTATATTGCTACTCCGAGCAAGAAGGATCATGAACAATAGCATTACATCGGATATTAATTGAGAAAATATAGACCGCGTGGCCCCCAAAAAATGCACAACGGGTGGAAGCTAAACTACTCCTCAGGCTAAACATTTTACAATACGTATAAGAACACATGCTAAGGTATATTGTGTGAATAAACGTATTTTTTAAAATAATATCTTTGTAGGGAAAAGTTATTGATGTTCGAATTTGGTTGTTGAAAAATTGATACGGAGATAAAAAAAAACCGCTCGCGCGTCCAGAAAACATCCAATGGCAGGGACAACTTTATCGATCCTTGTGATTCAAGCTTAAATATCAACATTTTATTGAAATGTAACGATGATCAATTATGTAAAAATTGCAATAAAATGTAATCAATGAAACGAAAGTGATGTTACCTCGAAGTTCAGCTGGAAAGCAGAACATACGGAAGATAACCTCTCTTTTTGAAATTATGATGTTCAATGAAACTTGAGAAATGACCTCCCTTATCTGCTTTCCAACTTCAAGATGCCATATCCTTTGTTCAATTAATCAAATGTATTGAAAGTTTTATACTAATGATTGCGCTATATTTGGAATAAAATGTGTAATTTTCAGCTTTCCGGTATCGTACGAAGCTAGTTTTTTACTAGCCGTTTGGGCACATCGAATCCACACCCCGAATTCCCACATTAAACGGCTAGTAAAACACTAACTTAGTACGATATCTAGGAAAGCTGAAAATCGGGAAACTCGCAGTCAAAGGTCTGGGCATGCATCGTGTTTGTAACATAATTTCATTGTGGACAATGCAATTGACCTCGAGTAGGTAGAAACAATGTGGAGAGCTTCAGAATTCAACTTGGAGACTTGTTGGCTAACTGCATTACGCGTCTTGCACAAAGTGACCTGTGAAATTGCATTATGTGTGGAATCTTCGAGACATATTAACTGCAACATTGTACTATAAAGCGATGTGACAGCTGTATAGTCCAGTGGTAAGACGAAAGTTTACTCAGACTAACTTAGACTGACCACTAACTTAATAGTACTTGTTAATGACTAAAGAGCATTGAATCTCCGTTCAAACCTTGTGTACCAAGTTCATGTGTTGGTTTTACATTAGACGGGGCCTCATTCCGCCCTCGGCTTGAATCAGTACCGAAACGGTTTAATCTATAAGATAGAAATAATAGATTGAAAATGCTTATAAAAGAACATTTTTACTCGTAAGCAAATATAGAAATAAAAGGTAGAAAATGCTTATACCTAATATAATATAACATTTTTATTCGTTGATAACCAAAGATAAAAATAATAGATAGAAATGCATTAAGCTAATATAATAGATTTTTTTCTTAACCAAAGTAGAAATTATAATAGTAAATGCTTCTATCTAACATAATATAATTTTTTTATTTGTAACCAAAAAACGTATACTATCATTATTGGATTACTCTCTTCCATGCAACCTGTTACTTAAAATTAGCTACAAACGACTTAGATATCTTAGAAGACATTGATAATAAAATAATTTGAACTCATTTCATCATTTGATTATTGCATTCAAGAGGGTTCAATTAAAATAAATATTAAAAGTGAATGTATAATATAGGTTGATAAGGTATTGAATCAATAAAAAATATATACAGGAAGATGTTTGAGAAGGAATCATGGTTGGAAGATAACGATATCTGTAATGGTTTAATTATGAAGCTGGAGGTGGAAGAAGAATCTGAAGGAATTTCAACCGGTCCGGCTAGCAGGTTGATACAATAGCCTAAGTATGCATGGATAAACAATAAATGAATGTAATGTATCTAAATTGTCTACCCCCTGATCCGAATGTTTTAAGAACCAGGGTAGATTATTGTTCAAATGTATAGGTTCATAAGATATTCAATAAATTATATTAAAAATAAGTGTAGTTTCATAAGTAGTGCATAATATAAAGACATGGAGAAATAGTTTTAATGGAATAGGAGATGAGAGAGAACAAATTGAGATTCTGCTTTCGCTACGGCTTTTATTAAGGCTCTCTTTGAAATTTTTTATCATACGATTTCTAACTTATCCAGTTCGAGGTTTACTGTGTGACAAGTTGACAATGTAAAAAGAAAATGTGAATTTAATTTGCTTATCAGTAAACATAAGCATCATACCATGAAGTGTACAGGGAAAGAAAGCTATGAGTCACATTCGGATGAAACTGAGATAAACGAAGTTGTATGTTGAAACTTGTCTCTTGTCTTCGATATTTCAATTGGGTTTTCCAAGACTTTGTGGCAATATTTTCTAGAAACCGATGGTATATTCAGAAAGGTCATAAAAACCACTGCAAGATTACACATGTCCGTACGTAACGGCGCACACAACCACAGCGGATACAACGTGGCGACTGCGGTGTTGCCATGTTCTTGTCCGTACGTAACGGCGCACACAACCACAGCGGATGCAACGTGGCGACTGCGGTGTTGCCATGTTCTTGTCCGTACGTAACGGCGCACACAACCACAGCGGATGCAACGTGGCGACTGCGGTGTTGCCATGTTCTTGTCAGTACGTAACGGCGCACACAACCACAGCGGATGCAACGTGGCGACTGCGGTGTTGCCATGTTCTTGTCCGTTCGTAACGGCGCACACAACCACAGCGGAATCAACGTGGCGACTACGGTGTTGCCATGTTCTTGTCCGTACGTAACGGCGCACACAACCACAGCGGATACAACATGGCGACTGCGGTGTTGCCATGTTCTTGTCCGTACGTAACGGCGCACACAACCACAGCTGATACAACATGGCGACTGCGGTGTTGCCATGTTTTTGTCCGTACGTAACAGCGCACACAACCACAGCGGATGCAACGTGGCGACTGCGGTGTTGCCATGTTCTTGTCCGTACGTAACGGCGCACACAACCACAGCGGATACAACGTGGCGACTGCGGTGTTGCCATGTTCTTGTCCGTACGTAACGGCGCACACAACCACAGCGGATGCAACGTGGCGACTGCGGTGTTGCCATGTTCTTGTCCGTACGTAACGGCGCACACAACCACAGCGGATGCAACGTGGCGACTGCGGTGTTGCCATGTTCTTGTCCGTACGTAACTGCACACACAACCACAACCACAGCGGATACAACGTGGCGACTGCGGTGTTGCCATGTTCTTGTCCGTACGTAACGGCGCACACAACCACTGCGAATACAACGTGGCGACTGTGGTGTTGCCATGTTCTTGTCCGTACGTAACGGCGCACACAACCACAGCGGATAGAACGTGGCGACTGCGGTGTTGCCATGTTCTGGTCCGTACGTAACGGCGCACACAACCACAGCGGATACAACATGGCGACTGCGGTGTTGCCATGTTCTTGTCCGTACGTAACGGCGCACACAACTACAGCGGATGCAACGTGGCGACTGCGGTGTTGCCATGTTCTTGTCCGAACGTAACGGCGCACACAACCACAGCGGATACAACATGGCGACTGCGGTGTTGCCATGTTCTTGTCCGTACGTAACGGCGCACACAACCACAACCACAGCGGATGCAACATGGCGACTGCGGTGTTGCCATGTTCTTGTCAGTACGTAACGGCGCACACAACCACAGCGGATACAACGTGGCGACTGCGGTGTTGCCATGTTCTTGTCCGTACGTAACGGCGCACACAACCACAGCGGATACAACGTGGCGACTGCGGTGTTGCCATGTTCTTGTCCGTACGTAACGGCGCACACAACCACAGCGGATACAACGTGGCGACTGCGGTGTTGCCATGTTCTTGTCCGTACGTAACGGCGCACACAACCACAGCGGATGCAACGTGGCGACTGCGGTTTAGCCATGTTCTTGTCCGTACGTAACGGCGCACACAACCACAACCACAGCGGATGCAACATGGCGACTGCGGTGTTGCCATGTTCTTGTCAGTACGTAACGGCGCACACAACCACAGCGGATACAACGTGGCGACTGCGGTGTTGCCATGTTCTTGTCCGTACGTAACGGCGCACACAACCACAGCGGATGCAACGTGGCGACTGCGGTGTTGCCATGTTCTTGTCCGTACGTAACGGCGCACACAACCACAGCGGATACAACGTGGCGACTGCGGTGTTGCCGTGTTCTTGTCCGTACGTAACGGCGCACACAACCACAGCGGATACAACGTGGCGACTGCGGTGTCGCCATGTTCTTGTCAGTACGTAACGGCGCACACAACCACAGCGGATACAACGTGGCGACTGCGGTGTTGCCATGTTCTTGTCCGTATGTAACGGCGCACACTATCACAGCGGATGCAACGTGGCGACTGCGGTGTTGCTATGTTCTTGTCCGTACGTAACGGCGCACACAACCACAGCGGATACAACGTGGCGACTGCGGTGTTGCCATGTTCTTGTCCGTACGTAACGGCGCACACAACCACAGCGGATGCAACGTGGCGACTGCGGTGTTGCCATGTGTTTGTCCGTACGTAACGGCGCACACAACCACAGCGGATGCAACGTGGCGACTGCGGTGTTGCCATGTTCTTGTCCGTACGTAACGGCGCACACTATCACAGCGGATGCAACGTGGCGACTGCGGTGTTGCCATGTTCTTGTCCGTACGTAACGGCGCACACAACCACAGCGGATGCAACGTGGCGACTGCGGTGTTGCCATGTTCTTGTCCGTACGTAACGGCGCACACAACCACAGCGGATACAACATGGCGACTGCGGTGTTGCCATGTTCTTGTCCGTACGTAACGGCGCACACAACCACATCGGATACAACATGGCGACTGCGGTGTTGCCATGTTCTTGACCGTACGTAACGGCGCACACAACCACAGCGGATGCAACGTGGCGACTGCGGTGTTGCCATGTTCTTGTCCGTACGTTACGGCGCACACACCACAGCGGATGCGACATGGCGACTGCGGTGTTGCCATGTTCTTGTCCGTACGTAACGGCGCACACAACCACAGCGGATGCAACGTGGCGACTGCGGTGTTGCCATGTTCTTGTCCGTACGTAACGGCGCACACAACCACAGCGGATGCAACGTGGCGACTGCGGTGTTGCCATGTTCTTGTCAGTACGTAACGGCGCACACAACCACAGCGGATACAACGTGGCGATTGCGGTGTTGCCATGTTCTTGTCCGTACGTAACGGCGCACACAACCACAGCGGATACAACGTGGCGACTGCGGTGTTGCCATGTTCTTGTCCGTACGTAACGGCGCACACCATTACAGCGGATACAACATGGCGACTGCGGTGTTGCCATGTTCTTGTCCGTACGTAACGGCGCATACCACCACAGCGGATACAACATGGCGACTGCGGTGTTGCCATGTTCGTGTGCATCACTCGCAGGCACCTGTCTACCAATTAAAATGAATCAATGTGGTTTGGTGCAGGTAGACACAGAGAAGCAGAAGTCATGGCTAGAGGAAAACATATCAAATCGTGTATGCGTTACGATACAATATGAATAGAAACATATGTAGAATATATTCCGAAAAGAAATCTAGTGGAGCGGTCGCTCCACGCCAGCCAAGTCGTACGGCGCGCGCACACAATATTTAAAAAGGCTGGAGCAAACCCACTTTTACTGTAAGCATCAAAGTGGCATTTTCGGCCTACTGGATCTTAAAATTGGAAAATCTCACATTGTTGCGATATATCTTCATTTCGAGATATGGCCCACCCTACAACATATACCAAATATGGGAATAATAGGTTACGCCCTTTGCGCGCTAGAGGGCCGTGATAACAGTGTTTTAGGGCTGTTTTTATAATAATAATAATAATAATAATCTCAGAAGTAGTAGTCTCCTGGAATTTAAATCCGGTAAACAGGCCACAGCCTAAACGGCTGAACCGATTGATCTTACATTTTTACCACGTGTGCACTTTTGTGCCGCCATTTTGAAACCGGAAGTGACGTCATATCTCGTCAACGGCTGGACCGATTGGAACGAAAATTGCGCCAAACGATCCAGATGGTCATCTATATGCATGCAAAAGACTAAACATTATGTTAAAGAAACCGGAAATGACGTAATGAAATTTGAAATACATCGATTGGCTTTTTGGCAACAAAGGTTGATCCGATTATTTTGATATTTATGTAAGGTATGTACTTTTGACGTCTCATGTGATTTGTTATAAAACCAACCGGAAGCCGCCATTTTGAAACCGGAAGTGACATCATATCTCAATAACGGCTAAATAGATTTCAACGAAACCAGCGCAAAACAATTTAGACGGTCATCTTTATGTATTATCATCAATAATATTTGCAGTTTCCCATACCTAAACCGGAAATGACGTCACACATTTTTATAAACTCACAAATTTTTATTTTGATGCAATAAATATACTATTTGAGACAGCTTATAAAATTATAATCATGTTTCAAATAAACTTCAAGGGGTCAGAAATTTCAGCCGCCATTTTTAAACCGGAAGTAACGTCATATCTCAAAAACTGGTAGACAAATCGGTATGAAACTAGCGCCAAACGATTCGGATGGCCATCTCTATGGAATATGAACAGTACAAATAGAATTTTCCTATTTATGAGACCGGAAATGACGTCATTCAAATGTATAAATTATTATAATTCCCTCCTATACAATAAATACATATTCAGAAAGCTTAAAATGATACACATCATTTATAGAAATAAATTCTATGTGGCATGGCAGAAAGTTCAGCAGCCATTTTGAAAACCGAAGCGTTTCCATATCTCGGAACTGGGTTGACTGTTTGGAATGAAACCTTTGCTATTCTTCGTGAAAGATCATTTAAAGCAATTATTTAGTACCATACGCTGCTATTCATTAGTGGTAACGAAATTGTAAAGGGTGATGATTTTTTAAAAGAATTTAGTAATTGTTCATTTCATATGTGTCACAAGTTGTTAGAATAAACTAAAAAAAGGAGTGATATCCCCATAAAAAACACTTCGTGTAAAAATACCAGCCAAGTCTCCTCAACTAAAAAAAAATATGAAATCTAAAAATTCTGCACTGAAAAGTAATGATATCAAAAAATTAGCCAAGTCAAAACTTTATTTGAAGCTCAAAAAATACTTGGCGCATCGTTTTTTTAGGGCATTATAGGTATACTATGTATATGTATATTTTATGTATAATTTATAATTGGCTTATACTTCCAAGCTATTTATGTACACGATGCGCCAAGTATTTTTTGATTTTCAAATAAAGTTTTGACTTGGCAAATTTTTTGATATCATTACTTTTCAGTGCAGAATTTTTAGATTTCATATTTTTTTTTAGTTGAAGAGACTTGGCTGGTATTTTTACACGAAGTATTTTTTATGGGGATTGGTAAATACGGGAAAGGGAGCTTTTCATATAAATTGAAATAGAATTATCGAATTGACGACCTTACCCAGATTTCAGATGGTAAAATATTCGAAATATATTTCACTTATCAAAATCCACACAATTGTATTCTACAAAAGTAAACTTGCTTTGTCCACAAATGTTCATATGGGATTTGGATTTGCAAAAAGTTTAATAAACAGAAGGTACTTGAGTGAGTGTACTGGTATTTGGGACCTGATGCAATCACTGTCAGATCACAAGAACACGGTGAAAATGTTTCAAATCAGCCCCGCAATGATTATAGACAAAGTAGGATATTTAATATTGATTCATCTTCCTCCACCAACCATTTTGTCGCCGGGGGGGGGGGGGGGGGGGGGGGTTCCTTGGAGATCGAAAAGACATGAGATGAAAAGTAAAATGCAGTTTATCATATTATTGCCGTCTTTTTAAGACACAATCTGTTGCGACGAGAAAGTAGAAAATAATGAATTTCTCTCGGAATATTGTGATTTAATTTAATGAAAATTGCCAACCAAAGCGCGGATATAAAATTTATAATTTTGCTGGAATTCTATGAAATTCGCAGCGCTCCTAGATTCTAAGATATGAAGTTGTGAGTGAAGTGGATGGGGATTTTCTTTGGTAAAGACCTAGGTAGATCATCATGAGGTTTTGATATTAAACACGTAATTGTTTCATAGATACGTAATAATATTCATCCCATCTTGGTGTTTCACTAATCATTTGTAGAGTTCGTTTTTCCTTTGTTTGAACTGTCACCAGACGGAGCCCCCGTCAGTTTTCTGTACAGCGAGAAAGAAATGAAGTCTTTCTCGGCCTAGCAGAACATATTGGATACGAGCCGTGCTGGTGAGAGTTCAAACATAAGAAAAACGAACTGTACAGCCAACGCATAAAGTCCTGTTAATTCTTCACCCTTACAGAATATCATGATACCACCACTCGTACAGCGAAGCTCGATAAGTTGCCTACAGCTAACCCATAGTTATTTGACAACTGAAAAACCATGGTTTTTGTCTGTCAACAACGTCCATCCACACAAATATCTACTCGATGCGATTCAATCACAAAAATATCAATTCTGTTATTTCCTATGAGCTGTGTGATTTCCCAAACTACTTAATACTTATCACCTGTAACATATTGTTTAAATCTTAGTAGACCGTCATTGAACAAATGCTAAGTAGACACAAGTATAAAGATTTTCGTTTATTCGACAGATCTCAGGATTTTGATATCAATCCGAGAACATTTAAAATGTTTTTTCTAATATATTTTTTAGAGGAATAAGAAGAGAAGAAGAGAGTGTTTAGTTGATAAGATCTTACCATGATGCGTTTAAGGTGATACTAGCGCTCGGCCGTTTTAGAAAATTGAGAGAGAAAAATTGTGTCATAAGTGAGTGTAACTTTTACAGGATGTTCACATGACCAGTCTGATTGTTTATTAGTAGCACTTTTTAATTTTTGCTTATTGCATCGTTAATTAGGCGCTGGTTATTCAACAAAACCGCGCAAAACGATGAAATTTGCGATACGATTGGAGATCAAACCCGTTAGCCAATTGATCTCAAATTTTAATCATGATTAGATGAAAGACAAACTTAGGGTTATCCCTTGGCACATTTTTGAAATTTAATTTTATACGGCGCCCAGGGAGACGAGAAAATAGCTAATTTTTCACCAAAAATCCACTAATTATTACTAAATAACGAAACAAAAAATTAAAAATGTACCAAGGAATAACCCTTAGTTTGTCTTTTATCTAATCACGATTAAAATTTCAAATAATTTGGTCTACCCATTTCGTCTCCAATCGTATCGCAAAAAGTGTCTACAAAAAGCAGAAAAATCGCTCGCGCTTGCAGCACCTTAACATCAGAACGGCACAATGATAAAAAATAATTGTGATGGCACCTGTTTAACCAGGGGTTACACAGTTGTATTTTTATTTGAAGAAGTACCAAAAAATTGAGTTTTAACAACAAAATCTTAATATACCTCCCTATAACAAAATTAATATGAATTCACTAATTAGCTGGTTCGAAGTGTGTTAGTATTAATAATAAAAAGTGTTATTCTATTTGTGCATCAACTTAAAAAGTAACAGCTATTAGGTAATATTATAAAATCAGTTAGGTATTTTAGTGTTCGCCGACAGGATGTCAATGATCAACAAAATTCACTAATACAATATTCGAAAGGTCCAGTATATAGTTCCTCGATATAATAACAATTACTGAAACAATACAATAGCAGTCAAAGGACCTATGACTTTCAATAATTTTCCAGAGACCTTGCACAATTTCACTAGAGCTATCTGTTCGAAATTTCTTCCTACGACCCACATGCCAACCATGCGGCCGCGATTTATAATTTATAAATTTGTTCGGAGATTTATCTAATTTTACAGCCATAATGAAATTTTTGTGGAGTGACTAGTGACGTTGTGTGACTGTGATTCTCAGTTACTTTCCGGTTTCTGTTACAAATGAATATATTTAAGGTTTGATGGTTATAGGAGCTGTTTGAGTGTTTACAATAACAATCAAATATTTTCTGATCAATGATTCACACACTGATTGATAATAGATCATTCCCGCGGCCGTCCTTCATGACTGGGGTTTTTTCGTGGTTTTCCCTCAGTCGTCAGGCAAATGCTGGGAAGGTGACCTACTAATAGGCCACGCCCGCCTCCTTCCCACCTTCCATCCTTACCTACTCTTCACCATCATCTTCCAATCATCATCATAATCATTCATCCGTCGCCATTAGCCTCGCTGCAAAACAGTGCGACGTTCAGCCTCAGAAAAAAAATATAAAATATCAAATTATGTTGCCAGCCTTGACACCAGGATTCATTCAATTAACCGATTTATTCCATTTGGAAGATTTATTAAATACAAATTACATAGAGAATAGACTATCTTCACTTCATTTTAATATAAAATAATTTTTGGATTATATAATTAAAAATACATAATAATTTAATAATTTTAGAGTATTCAAATTAAATAGTTTAAATTTTCCAAAATGTATTATTACAATTGTGATATAATCAATACCAATGAAATCCAAATGCACCAACCCACTATATTTGTTTGAACTGAAAGTAAATTATTAGTTCCGATAAAAGAAAGTTGGTTGTTGTCAAGTTATGTTAGTTCGATCGACATAACAACATTGACTTCCTTATCTGTGTGATCTATCTGGGGCTGATGAACACAACCCAGTAATTCAGTCATCTCTCTGTTGACAAATAGCTATGGGTTAGCTGTAGGCAACTTATCGAGCTTCGCTGTACGAGTGGTGGTATCATGATATTCTGTAAGGGTGAAGAATTAACAGGACTTTATCCGTTGGCTGTACATCTAATTTACTAGGTCTATAGAACAACTGTTCTCATACAGAAGGTAATTTCATTTTTAATCAATACAAAAGTATCAGGATGGCTATGACTTTTATGAAATAAAGATTTCCAGATATCTTTTGACGTGTGTAACCCAATGCTTGCTGACACACGTCAATCTAGTGGAGCGGTCGCTCCACCCAGCCAAGTCGTACTGTACACTCATACTCACTCAACATACCGTAAATGCCTAATAAACTGAGGAGCAGACCAAACACTTTTACTGTAAGCAACAACATGCCATTTTCGGCCTACTGGATCTTAAAATTATGAAATCTCACATTGTTGCGAAATATCTTAACTTATAAATAAGGTTCTCAAGTTCTCTTAACTTATTATGTTGCAAGGTGGGCTATGGCCCACCTTGCAACATAATATACCAAATTTGGGAACAACAAGTTATGCCATTTGCGAGCTAGAGGGCCGTGAAAACAGTGAAATTACACCCCTTTTAAAACCTATCTCATCCTGATCATCTGATGAATCAGATAACACGAAAAGTCGCTATCACCGCCACAGCCTAAACGGCTAAACCGATCGTTCTGAAATTTTTACCACATGTGCACCTTTGGCGTCTGAGGTTCCTCTTTATAAGACCAACCAGAAGCCGCCATTTTGAAACAGGAAATGACGTCATATCTCAAAACGGCTAAGCCGATTGGAATGAAACGATCGCCAAATGATTTAGACGGTCATCTATATGGAATATCAATAGTAAAGGTAAAAATGTACTATTACAGAAACCGGAAATGACGTCATAAAAATGAATAATCAGACAAATCATAAACTCTTACTACAATAACTATACATATTCAGAAGGCTTATAATGAAACTTAAATTCATTGCTTAGGTGGCAGTAATTTCAGCCGCCATTTTGAGAACCTGAAGTGATGCCATATCTCAAAAACGACTGGATAGATTAGAGCGATGCTTTCGCAATTCTTCATGAAATATCACTTAAATAATATTTAGTACCAAACACAATTTTTCTTAGTAACTTATTCGGTAATTGCGTATTTTTTTTAAATGAATTAGTCATTGTTGCTCCGATATGTGTTACAAGTTGTGAAAATAAACTAAAAATATGAGTGATATCCCCATAAAAAACACTCCGTGTAAAAATACCAGCCAAGTCTCTTCAAATATAAAAAATAGAAGAAATCTAAAAATTAGCACTGTAAAGTAGTGATATCAAAAAAAGGGCCAAGTAAATCTTAATTTTAAAAACCAAAATATACTTGGCGCATCGTTTTTAAGGACATTATAGGTATATTATATAAGTTAAGGTACATTTGATTTTAGGCATATACTTCTATACTATTTATATACTCGATGCGCCAAGTATATTTTGGTTTTTAAAATTAATTTTTGACTTGGCCCATTTTTTGATATTACTACTTTAGTCAGTGCTGAATTTTTAGATTTCTTCTATTTTTTTTATAGTTGAAGAGACTTGGCTCGTATTTTTACGCGGAGTGTTTTTTTATGGGGGATGCAATTATTGAAGATAATACTGGGAAAGGTGGAAGGAAATGGGAAATAAGAAACGAAAGGCTGAAGGTATATCATTTTTCGATTCGAATATCTACATTTCATTTCCATAAGACTATCATAAGACATGCACTGAATAATTCCTTCTTGATATCGTGTGCGAATCGTAGGAGCTTATGTTTTTATTGTAGATACACGTTAGACTTAGAAGTAAACATGTTAAGGCCAGATAGTGGAGTCTGGTCCTGGAGAGTAAGATCGGGTGCAGCAGCGTTAAGAGAGCTGATGCAACCGTAAACGAGCACGGGAAGTGACGGCAATCAAGGGACCAGTGGCTAGAGGCCACACCACAGTTCATTCAATGTTACCTAATGGCAGGTACTTACCAGTGTAGAAGTAGAAATGGGCCAGACGACCTCTGAGACACAGCGTGGCGCGGGTAGGCGTGGCGAGGAAAGAATTGCATTCAGAGTCCACAGGGAAGAGAATGGAAATACTTGTGGGAGTCGCACTTCACGCAGATCGTAGAGTATTGTCTAAACGGTATTGCTGAAGGTAATATTAAATGCACTGTATATGTAAAAGCGTGGGCGCAGTTGAATTGTAGGTTCACTGTGCTGAGCTAAGTAATGCTGATCGGCAAGGCGAATGTTGCTGATAGCACTGTACGTGAGTAACTTGAATGACCGCTCGGACGATGTGAACGGTCAGACGTATGGGTAGAAACTGTGTACCTGCCACCGGTAAATCAAATACACTGTGGTATAGGCAAAGTATTATTGCGCGGGGATAGGTAAACAGGTAGCGCAATAACAGGGGTGGAAGGAGGGAGGAAAAATAGTTCCAAGAACAACTGAGAGGTGAGTCAAGGACAGGGAATGGGCAGGAAACTAAAAACTAAACACAAGCGCCTACTCGGCGCGGACAAAACATATGAGAATATTCTATATAACGTTGAGATCAAAGAATCACATCGGGTTCTTTGTCCCCAGCTTTGGCGTTTCTCATGTATGCATAAATGGCAAAAGTTTTATTCCTTCTCAGTATACTCTCAACACAGACGTAAATAAAAAAATTATAGTGTCGTTCAGTTGAGTTAAAAACAACACATCTTGTTTAAAGTCCCGTTACTATTATTTAATACTTTTATCCACACAAAAAATGTATTATCATTTCCATGCTAAATGCTTTGAAATCTAAGCATAATATATTGGAGCGGTCGATCCACCAAGACAAGTCGTACTGTACACTCAACATACCGTAAATGCATATTATTATAAACTGAGGAGCAGACCAGACACTTTTACTGTAAAAGCCCTATCACACTGAGTTGCAACCCGTGTATGGAACCGGCGGTTGAAAAATATGGTTGGCCGCGCATGTGCAGAGATTTTTCCGGTTTCAACAATTTGTTTGTTGTGTACCACGTGACGTGAACTGACCAATAGGATGCTATAAATAATATCTATAAATCATATTTATCAGATGAATATTTAACATTAACATGTGTATGGATAAATATTGTGTATTTTTATTGACATGTACTTACTTAAATATCTTTCTTCCACAAGTACCTAATCACTCTAAATATGAGATTTGGATTGCCGCTGTCAGATTTGTTTATTCCCTATACTTTTATGCAGGTTACTATGGCAACCTTTTCCGGAACCGGAAACGGTGCTTTCTGCGCAACTCATGAGTGTCAATTGTGAACCAACCAACATCAAAACCAAACAGTTGCGTGTGATAGGCGGTTGCCTTTTTTTTGCAACAAAAGTTTCCATACGCGGGTTCCAACCGTGGGTTGCAACCCAGTGTGATACCCACTTTAAGCATAACAACAAAACATTTTCGGCCTACTGGATCTCAAAATTGAAAAATCTCACATGATTGCGAAATATCTTAATTTCGAGCTATGGCCCACCCCACCCCATGTACCTTATTTGGGAACAATAGGTTATGCCATTTATGGGCTAGAAGTCCGTGAAAACAGTGAAAATACATTCCTTTTAAAGCCTATCTTCATCTTCATCTTCCTCTGATGATATCAGGAAACACCGCTATCACCGCCACAGCCTAAACGGCTGAACCGATCGATCTTAAATTTTTACCACGTGTGCACTTTTGGCGTCTGAGGTACGTTTTATTAAAACCAACCGGAAGCCGCCATTTTAAAACCGGAAGTGACGTCATATCACGAAAACGACTAAACTGATCCGAATGAAACTATCGCCAAATGATTCAGACGGTCATCTATATGGAATATCAATAAGTAGTTGAAGTAGAAATGTACTATAACCGAAACCGGAAATGACGTCATAAATATGAATAATCTTACTTTAATCACCTCTTACTACAATGCTTACATATTCAGAAAGCTCTTTTATGTTGGTGATGTAAAACAAAATAAGCTCGTGCAAACTATGAATAGTTGACTATGAACGGTTTTCAATAAATTGGTAATAGACCACTATAAAAATTATCAAAGTGGCTCTGCTTTTTAACAAAAATCACATGCAGGTTGATTTCCAGGTCCCCTTGTAATGTGTTACCTATTGCCTTCCTGCTCGTGACGTCACAAGGGTAGAAAAATGGAGGCTGAGAGGGTAGGGGAAATGTGTCAAATATATAAGTAATAAATATATAATATTTCTCAGATTAATATTTAACTTGAAAATGTGTATGGATAAATATTTCGTATCATAATTAACTATATTCTTAGGTACTTAAATATCTTTCTTTATAAATAATCACTCTATATGAACTTTGGATTGCCGCTGTCAGGTTTGTTTATTCCCTATGCCTTTATCTAGGTTACTAAGGCAACATTTTCTAACGCATGATGCCTATAGTTGAAACTGGGACTAAGAAGATACCTGGAAATTCAAACTGCTTGTGAAAGTTTATTAGAAAGCAAAGCCACCGAGATGATTTTTTATTCGGTCTATTCTTTGCAAATATGAGTAAATTTGAAGATGACCGTGTTTATATCGGCTGCCTCTTGGGGAAACATTGTTGAGTTGTGATTGTTGTGTGTCTTATTGTTCTAGCGAGCGCCTCACAGGATCGATCAGGAAGGAGTAATCAGTGCCATCCCGCCGCTGGTAGCTGTGACGCAGTCGGCTAGTTCATCTTTCTAGTCAGCTTTGTGAGTTGCCAATCCTCAACAAGGTGCTTGTTAGTAGAAGATGTTTCGTGTAATGTTAAATCTGTCTGTGAGAATATGCGAAAAAATCGCAGTCCCATGTCTCATAATAAACCTCACCGCTAGATGTCTCTGTGTCTGTCGATCATTCTGGCAGCACTGCATTTCAAGATCTCAAGGCGCATGGACTGTTTTTAACTATCTCTACCAGCATTTTCTTATGAAATATTTCATGGCCTGCTAAAATTAAAAATAGCAAACAAAAGTGTCAATGCCATAAAAATTAATGTCTTATTTAATTTCTCTCTCAATACATAACGAAATGACATGAGATCAATTGCACTTTATTAAACTCGAAATTGCATATATGAAAAGTTACATGTAATTAGTCAATGACGCTTACCAGAACCATGAAACTTAGGGTAACTTTAGAACTAGCTTGGACTACTTCAAGGAAAACTGTGAATTAGATAAGATTGATATTGCAACTGGGATGGGAATTATCCTTGACTGGTGCCATCTGCCGATAGTTCATCCGCTCTATATGGGACTCGTAACTGCTATAGCTGCAACTCTGAATGCTTTCGCCGATCGGAGGCCGCCATGTTTTACCAAATTCTGCCAACGTATAGACATATTATTAATTGTTTTTAATGTCACGGTCTATTTATAATACAAGAGCTTAAATGCACATTGTTGTGCTGTGTCAGGTTTCCCTGCAATCTGCTCAAATGTAAAACGATCTCCGTTGGATGCGTGAAGAATTTGACCTTGGTCTGTACGTAAGAATGGGTCGGTATTCTGTATCAATGGACGACGGACTCGCAAATCCCCTAGAGCGGAAGTCATTGCTCCATCTCCATTTTGACCCCCCCCCCCCCCCCCCCCTAGAGATTCATGAAGATGGGGACACATTGTTGTCAGTGGTCGAATTGAAAGTCAGTCCATGGGGGGATGGATGTACTGGCAGGATTTCTGACCCGAGCCCCCCCCCCACGTTGCCCCGCAGGGCGTTATTGGGTTTTTGATACTTTGAAATCAATTTTGAGACGTTCTGAGTTGTAGTTATTTTGATTTTTATATTTGTTTAATTTTTCTGTTTTCACTCCAATAAGGTGTGAGGTCCTGCCCCAAAAGCCTTGTTCCGCAGGGCGTTTTTTTTATGATACTTTGAAATCAATTTTGAGACGTTCTGAGTTGTAGTTATTTTGATTTAATTTTTAATTTTTTAATTTTTCATAGTTTGCACTAAGTGTGGGGGGGGGGGGGAACGATCTACAAACCTTGCCCCACAGGGCGTTTTTTGGTTTTTTGACACTTTGAAATCCATTTTGAGACGTTCTGAGTGTATTTTTAATCTCTCATGGGGGGATGGTGAAGTGGAAAAATTAGCCATGGGGGGATGGAACAATCAATATATTCCCCATGGGGGGATGCCATCCCCCCGCATCCCCCCCCCAATTCGACCACTGATTGTTGTGTTGTGATGGTTTTGAACATTGTGTGATTGTTGTGTTTATCATTCTAGATTCCAACACGATGCCAGTGAGGTTTATAATCCTGAAGAGGCGCATTGAAGTTACATTCCTTGCAATATTGCTGATATGTAACTTAATAGCCTTTTGGGTAAGTACTTACCCATCAAAAACACTTCGTGTAAAAATAACAGCCAAGTCTCTTCAACTAAAAAAAAATATGAAATCTAAAAATTCTGCACTGAAAAGAAGTGATATCAAAAAATGAGCCAAGTCAAAACTTTATTTGAAAATCAAAAAATACTTGGCGCATCGTGTTTATAAATAGCTTGGAAGTATAGGCCAATTTTAAAATATACATCAAATATACATATACATAGTATTCCTATAATGCCCTAAAAAACGATGCGCCAAGTATTTTTTGATTTTCAAATAAAGTTTAGACTTGGCTCATTTTTGATATCACTACTTTTCAGTGCAGAATATTTAGATTTCATATTTTTTTTTATTTGAAGAGACTTGGCTGTTATTTTTACACGAAGTGTTTTTATGGGGATATCACTACTTTTTTTAGTTTATTCTTACAACTTGTGACAATCGAATGAACAATTACAAATTCCTTAAAAAAAATCACCCTTTACAATTTGGTTATTCTCATGAAGAATAGCAAAGGTTTCATTCCAATCGGTCAACCTATAGTTCCGAGATATGGCAACATTTCGGTTTTGAAAATGGCTGCTGAACTTTCTGCAGTGCCACATAGCATTTTTAACTATAAATGATGTGTATCATTTTAAGCTTTCTGATTATGTATTCATTGTATAGAGAGGGGATAATAATAATTTTTAAATTTGAATGACGTCATTTCCGGTCTCATAATAGGAAAATTCTAGTTTGACTGTTCTTATTTCATAGATATGGCCTTCCGAATCGTTTGGCGCTAGTTTCGTACCGATCAGTCTACCAGTTTTCGAGATATGATGTCACTTCCGGTTTCAAAATGGCGCCTTCCGTTTGGTTTTATAATAAGTAAATTGAGATATCAAAAGTTCATACGTTACATAAATATCAAAATAATCCGATCAACTTTTGTTGGCGAAATGCCAATGGACGTACAAATTGCATGACGTCATTTCCGGTTTCGCTTACATAATTTTTAGTCTTTTGCTACTGTTAATCCATATAGTTGACCGTCTAAATCGTTTGGCGCTATTTTCGTTCCAATCATCTTAGCCGTTGTCGAGATATGATGTCACTTCCGGTTTCAAAATGGCGGCACAAAAAAGTCAAGGGGGGGAGGGCAAATCAGACGCCAAAAGTGCACACGTGGTAATAATTTGAGATCAATCGGTTCAGCCGTTTAGGCTGTGGCCTGTTTACCGGATTCTAGCTCCAGCCTAAGATTATTATTATTATTATTATTATTATTATTACTGAAAACCGCCCTAAAACACTGTTTTCACGGCCCTCTAGCTCGCAAAGGGAGTAACCTATTGTTGCCAAATTTCATATATGTTGTAGGGTGGGCCATAGCTCGAAATTAAGATATTTCGCAACAATGTGAGATTTCCCAATTTTAAGATCCAGTAAGCCGAAAATGACACTTTGTTGCTTACAGTAAAAGTGGGTTGCTCCAGCCTTTTTAAATGAGAGTGTGCGCGCCGTACGACTTGGCTGGCGTGGAGCGACCGCTCCACTAGATTCTCAAATTCTGATCTTTTACTCTGCTTTTTCTAATACCTCACCAGCCATGTGGCACATTACCACTTAGTAAATGATCTGGATCATTGAAAACGGCAGATCATGTTCCAACTAAAGCCCACGTTACGATTAGCTCTTATTTGACACAACAAATAATAAAAGGACGGACAAACGAAGCTGAAAAATTAGAAACGGCCAATAAAGAAACAAATACCTGTCTGCATTTGCACTGCACTTGAGATTATCTATTTATAGAACCCATTAAGCCGTTGGCTTTTATTACTGTAAATATTCGTTGAATAAACTGATGACTTATTCGGCATCTCTGCGTACAAACTATTAATGCAAGGTAGATGGTTTGCAAATATTGACATTAAGTGACAGTTCAGGGCACCTTAACTGATTTCTTTCACTGCATTTTAATAAAATTGATTTATTGGATATCATATATTACATTGTTGAAAAATGTATTCAATTAAATCAACAACACATTACAAAATACTGAATTAAAAAATAATGGCTTTACTTAACAATGCATTTTTTTTAAATTTGTTTGAAACAGAATAGGGTATGTCCAAAACCTCAATTTGTATTGATTTGTAATATATTTTAACCATAAACATATTAATTTTATATATAATAATTAAAAAATTATATTCTGACTGTTAAAAATGTATGTCAAGAAATTCATACACATCCCAACACTATGTTGGAGGTTCAAAACCTGCTCTAATAAATTATCTTCAAAACAAAACAAAAATGAAGATTATATCTTGATCATTATTTTACCTCTTGATGTCCGGAATGTGAAAAATATGAAGAATTATATCCTGAGAAATTGCATGTTAATGAGATCTACTTGAGACATTTTTAGCACATGTAGGTTGATTTGCAAAACATGAGCACATTTCAATATTTATGTTTAATTAAACTGTCAGTGTGTCAAGTTGATACGTTGGTTTTTATGAAAGCTAACGAAATAATAATTTAAATTTAAATTAAAAAAAATTTAAAAAAAAACATTAAAACCCCACCTTAATTTCCTCAGCTGTTGTGGAACCTAAACACTGCACACATTCGGCATCTATGAAGTTGTACCTAGCTCATCAAATGACACGATTAAAAACAATAACTCACAAAAACATCGCCACCAAGCACGGCTATGCGATGACACCCACATAATGGCCGCCAACAGTGTTTCGCGCATTGCATCATGGGATAGCAATGGCCCGAATAGAATCCCACACTGACTGTGCACTAACAGACAAACGCTTGTAAATGGGAAGGAATGTCTTACAACGTTTCTAAAAACAGTCTTAAATAATGTTAAATTTCATTTTCTCGTAGTTCCTGTGGACCTGTTGCAGGAAAAGCGCGTGGGATAAGATGAAATTAAACGAGACAACGTTTTGGTGGTATTAAGTCGAGTAGCAATGGGTTTTTGCCGTTTGCGACCGTGTGGCTATTGCTGTTGGCCACTCACGTTTTGTTATTAATTTGTGTTTTAGTGATAACTAGGAAAACGCACAGTGTTACGCGTTGATGAGCGAGCACGGGTACGTGCTAATTCTCGAACCGGAAATGCGTTCACAACGCACAGAAAACATATACATCCATATTGAATTGAAATATGATATCAATATAAAAGTATAATATGCTTTTCGTCGAAACTTTAAAATAGCACCCCTGGTTCATAAAGCAAATCAGAATCAATTCAATTGGCACTGGAAAACATTACTTTCGATACTTACTGATATTAAAAATGTCAATACGTTCATACGTTCCTAACTGTTTGGGATGAAATTTTGTAAAATAAGAGACAATGTTGGTCTTAATGATCATGCAAAATATGAGTTTGATCAGAATTATCGAAGACCGTTTTCATATTTCAGCCTATCAGAAGATATTTATTTAAATTTTAACTAATGAATGGTTTTCAAAAAAAATTTGGGTCTGCAAACAGAGAAGGTTGTCTCTACATGTGTGCAAAATTTCAGCTCGATCAAAGACAAACTCTGACCTGTATATCCAAAATATGAGTTTGATCAGATTTATCGAAGACCATTTTAATTTTTCAACCTACCATCAGGAGATGTTTATTTAAATTTTAACCAATCAATGGATTAGGGTCTTGAAACAGAAAAGGTTCTCTCTACATGTGTGCAAAATTTCAGCTCGATTGAAGAAAAAATCTGACCAGCAGTGCGATTGTATAACTTTTTAGCCGAGATAATGGATCGATATCTATACCAATTGATGAAAGTAATTTAGCCTATCAGAAGATAAAGCAATTCAATTTGCTTAAAGTCGACTTCCTGAGATAAATAATGTAATCATATTTCATATCCTCGTAGCTTTTGCACAATTCAAATGGTTAACAATGATATTAAGAGTTTACTTTCATTATTTGGTAAAGATAACGATCTATTATCTCGGCTAAGAAAGTTATACAATCGCCCTGCTGTATAGCCTCACCCAACGGAAAAGTTACAAAAAAAAAAAAAAAAAACAGAGGTCCGTGCCAAAAGAGCCAAAAGGAGACGCTCGCTTCGCTCGCTCAATAACAACTGAAAGAACACTTACCTATCGCATTTCTTGTATCATTTCCTTCAAATCACTTACTCAAAACCACCCAAAATCTCCAAAATGCTTTAAAATAATGTTTAATATCGGAGCTGTCATTCCGTCCGCCGCCATATTTAACCTTTGTAGAAAACAAGTAGTGAAAGACCGCCAACTTTTAAAATAATTCGTTAATAAAAAATTTCGTCTTTAAAATGTACTTAAACTATATTATAATTGTTTTATTACTTACTATAAACTGTACTAGTACTAATCTTTACTAGTTACAGTGTCTAATTGGCTCAAAATCATTAAAACAATAATCAAATTTGAATTGGAAATAATGCGCCAACTGTGAAGCACAAGCTACATGGTAAAAGCCCATGCTACAAGACCAAATACTACCAAAACGTTCTCTCGTTTAGTTCCATCTTATCTCAGGCGCTTTTCCCGCATCGGGTCCTTACCTAGTTTCACAATGCATTTTAACGACTCTTCAACAATATTGCTTTCTTCACTATAGATAATTTAATTCACTAATCTGCGCATACTAACATTATACATAATTTTATTATTAAACACAAATATTATGCCCTTGGTCAACCATTTTCATGGACAGCGTTGTTTGTTTGAAATGCATGTATTTCTAGATTGTATGAATTATACATATTTTCGGCGCAATTGAAAGTGATATACCATGAAGTGTGAAGGGCTGGTTGTATTTCTAATATCTGTATTGTTTTAGGGCTACTGCTGGCTCTTATTTACCGAAAAATCCGGAATAATGGATCAGTAATAAGTGAGTAGAATCTGTTTGATATATCATCCTTCTCGTGAAGCGAGTTGTATGTAATGTTTTGAATGATAATCAGCTGGAATCAAACACACGAGGGCTGTACCGAAAGTACCGGGGGGCGCAAAAAATCACCCAGATTGAGAGGTCATCTTTATCGAAACTATTATAGATATGATTCTGAAATTTGTACATATATTAGAAAACATACCAAAACTATATATGTGAACGTTTCAAACATATTCATTTATTAGGAAAAAGAGTTACATGTGATTGAAGTTACAGTTAAAAAAGGATTAAACCAGACGAAATGATCGTGTTTGTTAAATAGATATACTTTAGGAATGAGGTGAGTTTATGTTTATTTATGAATTTCTTAATAGACATTCATTTTGTTTTATAAAAAAATTATGCGAATTTGTCTTGGATTTCTTAAGTGAGTAGGTATATGTGTGAATGTATGTTACTTTCGTAGAACGACATTAGGCGGAGTTAACATTTCCAGTTCTTCGTTGGAAATTCAGCCACAATAACTTTTCCCTCCATATTTATCCTTAAAACCACGTCTCTATAAGATGCAGACATGCTATGCTAAATTAATTAATTTTTATGTCAAATTATGATCAACGCAAACTGACTTATGTACAAAATAGGTGATTCTTTTTAACAAGCTTCTGGTTCTTGTTTAAACTCAAACGCGCGCTATTTGAACGCTATGCTTAACGATTTTTCAACGTCTTAATTATTCAAATGCATGTAACTTTTCTTGAATATAGTAAATATATCTGAAAATTTCACATATTAAATTGTTATATTTGTGCTATGAAATGTGAAAGTTTCTGCCCTTTATCTTTATTCGTTTTTATGTAATGACCTCTCAAACAGGGTGATTTTTAGCTCACGGTATAATGCAACTTTGAGCATAACTTTGTTATTAATTGAAATATCGTTCAAATAGCACAATATGATTATAGAGTAGGTAGGTCGAAGGGTGTAAGACTCGGGATGCTACATGGATAGGAATACAATGACGGGTCGAATCTAACGAACGCCTGTGTTATTGCTAAACAGCAGCGCAATCCTGCATTTGCCCGAATATTATTGGAGCGTTGGGTTAGCATCTCTTGAGTCATAGACAATGTTGAGTCACAACCGTTGTATAGTAGAGTTACTCCATCACCATGTGCAATTGAAAAGATAGATTTCAATTTACAGCAAATTCATGACCGAATCCCGGTCACGCTTCGTGACGTCACAGCTAGTCCTCTGGCAGGCTCATACCGGCTCATACGTGTTACTGGGCAGACGAAGGAATAAAACTCTCTATGGGTAGACAAATTCGAACTAGCGAAAATTAAAGCTGGGCAACTTAAAAAAATAACTCTATGGTTAGACAGAATTAAAACTTATGAAAACTTCAAAATAAAAAAGTGCGACCCCAACAAGAATCGAACCGGCGACCCCTGGCACCGCAAGCCAATGCGTTGACCACATGACCACCGAGGTGGAGTTGCTGAAACACATTTACAAGAGCCTAATGAATACACATTATCTACTGAGATTGTGACGTCACGGAACGTGACCGGGATTCTAATTCTACTGGCAGGGATCCCGGATGACCGGGACCTGAGCCATTCCCGTGAGGGTGCGTGAGTGTGCACACCACTGCTAAAAGTCGTGCGTGAGTGTGCAAAGTTTTCGGTCACGCGTGAATCGTGACACGCGTGCCACGCGTGACTGATATTCAAAACTGTGAGTGTATACTCTTGTATAGTATATACTCTTGATTGTATTGCTCTGAATTTAAAGCCCAATTTACACGGAGCAACTTCTTTTACAATTTCTGTACCACACTTCTTGAATGGAAATTAGAATAAGTTTAAGTTCTGTGACAGAAAGTTGCGTCGTGTAAATACAAAGGCGATGGAGTTGATATTATATTTTCCAGGGCGCCGGCAACATGGGAGTGCTGTGCAAAGAATTTCTCGCAGGGGAGTTCTGCGCAAGGGAGTTCTGCGCTAGGGAGTTCTGCGTACGAGAGTTCTGCGCAAGGGAGTTCTGCGCAAGGGAGTTCTGCGTACGAGAGTTCTGCGCTAGGGAGTTCTGCGCAAGGGAGTTCTGCGTACGAGAGTTCTGCGTAAGGGAGTCCTGCGCAAGGGAGTTCTGCGCAAGGGAGTTCTGCGCTAGGGAGTTCTGCGCAAGGGAGTTCTGCGTACGAGAGTTCTGCGTAAGGGAGTTCTGCGCAAGGGAGTTCTGCGTACGAGAGTTCTGCGCTAGGGAGTTCTGCGCAAGGGAGTTCTGCGTACGAGAGTTCTGCGTAAGGGAGTCCTGCGCAAGGGAGTTCTGCGCAAGGGAGTTCTGCGTTGGGGAGTTCTGCGTAAGGGAGTTCTGCGCAAGGGAGTTCTGCGTAAGGGAGTTCTGCGCAGGGGAGTTCTGCGTATGGGAGTTGGGCGCAAGGGAGTTCTGCATAATGGAGTTCTGCGTAAGGGAGTTCTGCGTTGGGGAGTTCTGCGTAAGGGAGTTCTGCGCAAGGGAGTTCTGCGTAAGGGAGTTCTGCGCAGGGGAGATCTGCGTAAGGGAGTTCTGCGCAAGGGAGTTCTGCGCAAGGGAGTTCTGCGTAAGGGAGTTCTGCGTAAGGGAGTTCTGCGTAAGGGAGTTCTGCGTAAGGGAGTTCTGCGTATGGGAGTTCTGCGCAAGGGAGTTCTGCGCAAGGGAGTTCTGCGCAAGGGAGTTCTGCGCAAGGGAGTTCTGCGTAAGGGAGTTCTGCGTAAGGGAGTTCTGCGTAGGGGAGATCTGCGTAGGGGAGTTCTGCGTAAGGGAGTTCTGCGCAAGGGAGTTCTGCGTAAGGGAGTTCTGCGCAGGGGAGTTCTGCGTAAGGGAGTTCTGCGTAAGGGAGTTTTGCGTAAGCGAGTTCTGCGCAAGGGAGTTCTGCGCAAGGGAGTTCTGTGCATGGAGTTCTGCGTAAGGGAGTTCTGCGCAAGGGAGTTCTGCGCAAGGGAGTTCTGCGCAAGGGAGTTCTGCGTAAGGGAGTTCTGCGTAAGGGAGATCTGCGTAAGGGAGTTCTGCGTAAGGGAGTTCTGCGCAAGGGAACACGGAAGTGACACGTTTTTCAAGTTTTAAACAATGTATGGAATTATTGGAGGGAACACGGAAGTGACACGTTTTTCAAGTTTTAAACATTGTATTGATTTATTTGGAGGAACGACCAACACGGAAGTGGCACGTTAAAATGGAAAATGAAATGCACTCAAAATGTAGATATTTTTCCTATAAAAATGACATAAGTTTAATTTTAATAAAATAAAAATCATCTGCGTCAGTCTTCTGCGATAAAATGTTGAGTCAAATAACAGAAAAAATCATGATTAATGTCTATCAAATTATATATCAATATATATTATTATCATCCTTTGATAATGAATACCTAGATGTTGCCAAATGTCAACAATAGATTATACATTGTTACCAAATTTAGGTAACGTTTTAAGATACGGTAACAAGAGAGCAGTGATCAAAACATATACTTTTATTGAGATTTCACATAAAAAACATTTTTACTCAATGGGCGATGCCAAGCTAGGACGACAGGATCGGCCACTTCGGCGCTAGCGTCGAGGCTGTGCTTTTCAAATCAACGTATTTCTTACCCCACAGTCCGTATTTTCATGTTATATTATAAGAATTGATGTTGATGATTGGTTATTTTCCGAAAGAGTGGATATTTATTAGAAATGATAGTGCAATAATAATATTTTGATCATATAATGACAGCTCACAGAATAATTTTTGTTTCCAGTGCTCTCTTGAACTGACTCACTGCTTAATGGAATTTTGTAACTTCCAATTAAAGCAATTATGAAATAGAATTTGCTTTAGATATTGCACTATCTTCTTATTTTTACACTTTTTATTATACCAGAGTAAAAAATCTATGTATCTATAAACAGTGAGTACATCTTCCAATGCCTGTCAAAATAAAGTTTCGCGAGTTTTAATTTTGAGTGGCACGAACAGCTTACTTCACACTTGTCACAAAACCGATGGCAGCACCCTAGCGGGAGATAGTTTGGCTAGTGCCCTATAGACCAAAACATAAACTAAACGTGCATGCCCAATCCGCCATTTTCTTAGCAGTTATGTGTGACATTCAGGCAAGGCACTTACAAGTCAATCGTATTAAGATAGTTCAGTAAAAGTTACTAGGAAAACGCTCGGTGTAACGCGTTGATGAGCGAGCACAGAACATGCAACATTCCCAGACACGATACACGACACTGCAGAAAAGTCGATTTTCTCTGCAACTTTCCAATCTCCATATAAATACTTTGGATGAATATCAGATCCATTGTGTCGTGTCTTTCCTTCATACTTTTTCCAGCTTTGACAACCCATACTAAACTTGTAAAATGGCAAATTATTAATACTTGACTGATTGGGCTTAACATGTTTAAAATTTTAGATTATGTTGGTCTTGATCACCATGCAAAATTTGAACTTAATCGGAAAATTTTGATTGGCGATCAATCAGAAGATAGAGGATTCTGCCTTTGTACTGCATCCGATTTGATATGCGCTAGTTTTACCTTGCTTTAATTAGGTATCTTTGGTTTTACTGTAAATTGTGGACCGCTTGGCTGCTCTACAGGCCTTGGAGCAGAAGCTTAAAGAAGGCAGGGATGAAAATGTATAGCATACATTTTACAAATATTTCAAGATTATGGAATAAAATGTCCCTAAAATGACACAAACTTTTGAAAATAACGATAGATAAGACTGAAAATTGGCAAAAATACCTAAATTGTTGGTACCAATGACCACGCCAAGTTTCAAGTTGGTCGGTCAATCTGTTCTAGTTTAAATGTCAAAAATCACATGAAAAATGGTTTTAAATTTTAACCAATGGGATAAATTGGCTGAAACTTTGTATGATTAGGTAAAATATTGGTTGCAATGACTTAGCTAAATTTCAAATTGATCGGAGCAACCAATCGAAAGATATTTTTTTTTTACTTGAACCAATCACAGGAGCCCGTTCAAAAACGATCCCAGGGACCGCATAGATTACGTTAGCATATGTGCAAAGTTTCAGATCGATTGGTTGTGCGGTTTAACCTGGGCTGTGCGGACAAAAAAAAACACACACAGAGAAAGTGCCATAAGAGTACCGTGGTGACGCTCGCTACGCTCACTCAATAACTACATCGCAAAATAACAGAAATTGATTCTTACCTCAGTGTCAACATTAAAATACAATCGGCATATTTCATTTCAGCACATATTCATACACATTCTTGTGAAAACTAGATGTCTATTCACCAAAATCACCATTTTGACAAACGCAATTGTTTTTATCACGGCCTTCTGAACCATTTCTGAATGAAATGAAATGGTTCAGAAGGCCGTGATAAAAACAAATGCGTTTGTCAAATGGTGATTTTGGTGAATAGACATCTAGTTTTCACAAGAATGTGTAAGAATATGTGCTGAAATGAAATATGCCGATTGTATTTGAATGTTGTTACTGAGGTAAGAATCAATTTCTGTTATTTCGCGATGTAGTTATAACTTTTACTGAATTCATTGTCATTTAAGTGACTTGGAACATGCGCACTTAAGAGTGGTCACACATAGTGCCCTGCCCCTTTTTAGTTCGCTTTGAGGGCGCCACTAGTTTATGTTTTGGTCTATTGATTTTCAATGTTTGTCTTTACTTACGATCACAATTTATTCATGTACTTCTATAATATTTTAATTTTTATATTTTAAGCCCATATTTCATCCATGGGACTGATTTGAAATTCAGAATAAAATTGTGTAATGGTCATCACTTGTATTAAACAAATTCTCATGGATGTTGCAAATTCAAACAATGCTTTCAATGTTTCGGATTGTCTTAAAATTTTTGGACTTTTGATAATCATGCAAAACTCTATCCCTGAAGAAATGTATCACTTCTCGTGTCCAGTTTCTGAGAAAAATTGATTTTTCTCCACCATGTTATCTTATGGCGGAAAAAGAAATTTGTGTCATTTTTAGGCTATAATGAAGATCTACTTTTTGTGTCTAAAGATTTGAACGAAATCTTTATAATTGTAGACATGAACATACTATCAGGAAAAAAATTGAAAACAATACCAACGCGTGCTATTTAAAAATTTCCCGTACAGAAAATACTGGTATCACACACTTATCACTCCGGTATCACACTAGTATTATTTGCCAATTTTTCGTATCACAGTGGTATAACATCCACATCCACACGTATCATCTAAAATTTCGCATCCACATTATTGTATCATCATGGCATCACATACATATCATCACCTATCATATACATATCACATTCCTCGTCCCAGATGATACCAAAGTGATACATGCATCATCACGTATCACATACCTATCATCAGTTATCATACAAATATCAGACTCAGCGTCGTTGATGATAGGAAAGTGATACATGCATTATCATGTATCACGTACCTATCATCACCTATCATACACATATCAGACTGTACGTCGTTGATGATACCAAAGTGATACATGCATCATCATGTATCACGTACCTATCATCACCTATCATACACATATCAGACTGAACGTCGTTGATGGTACCAAAGTGATGCATGCATCATCATGTATCACATACCTATCATCACCTATCATACACATATCAGACTGAACGTCGTTGATGATACCTAAGTGATGCATGTATCATCATGTATCACGTACGTATCATCACCTATCATACACATATCAGACTGAACGTAGTTGATGATACCTCCTTGAGTATGAACCCCTGATACCTAAAGACTAGAGTGATGCATGCTCGTGCGTGCTCGCTGGTCAAATGTCTTATTTCACCCTCATACTTGCATTCGCAGCGTGGAGCAGTGGTTACAGCGGCAGTGTGCTTATTCGACGACCCGAGTTCGATTCCAGCTTACTTCATATAAATTGTATAGCATGTACTAATTGCAATGTCTTCTATCACACAGTACACATTATCTGCTTGCACAGCGCTCCCCGTAGCTAATTTTGGAACTAGAGTGATGCCAATTAGGTGGTTGATACGTGATTATAGGTATGTGATGCCAATGATGATAGGTGGTTGATATGTGTGTGATTCTTCTAAGCGTATTGATGATAGCTGAGTGATACGTGATGATAGGTGTATGATACCAATGATGATAGGTGGTTGATATGTGTGTGATTTTTCTAAGCGTACCTATTGATGATAGCTGAGTGATACGTGATGATAGGTGTATGATACCATGATGATATTATAGTGATACGTGATGATAGGTATATGATGTGATTGATGATAGGTAAGTGATACTTGACGGTAGGAGTGTGATGCTTATGATGATAGGTAGGTGATGCCAATGTGATACGTGATGATACGTATCACTTACCTATCATCAATCTCGTATCATTTTGACACAAATAATACCAGCTTGACACCAGGTAGGGGGTATGAATGTGATATGTATGTGATATCACGATGATGATACGAGTGGGATACGACTGGGATACGTAACATTTCTGTACGGGGTATAAATCAATTTCATAAACCAAAAACATAAAATTGAAAACTCTATGTTGGACTGGATTTGCAAACTACATGACATAAAATGAGTCCATTATACTGAAATATTGTCGAAATGTAGGAAAACGTTTTTTGAACTTGTAATTTAGAAAAACATATTTGAATATATCGATCGATTGCTCTACCTTTAGGTGGGGACATCGAATGCCAACCCCCAAAAATAGTTTTTACTGAAATAAGCAATATTTATTAACTTTTCCAACATTTCAACTATATTTAAGTATGAAGGATTCATAAAATGTCATGTAACTTGCAACCCATGACTTATATTGAGTTTTCAATTTGATGCCTTCAGAATATGAGGAAATTTTTAACACAGGAGGTATAGGAAAACGATGTTGTTTTTGCTGTCTAACTTTTAAAATAGTTCTGGTTGGTATCGTCTTTATTTTTTTTCCTGATAATATATCCATGTCTATTATAAAATTAAATTAAATGTTGTCTGAATATCATTCATTCCGAGCCAAAATCAGCTCCGTCAGGTATCTGACATTATTGCTGTCGTTTGTAAAAAAAAAATAAAAAAAAAATAATGGTAAGAGCTTTGGCTGCAAAAGTGTTGACACATGTTTATCAAAGAACCTAAGTTGCAGACTTGCTGTGGCCACCTGTTGTTACCACCTGTTGTAACCACTTGTTGGTGCAAGTCTGTTGCTATAATTCAATTATCGCTCCAAAGCCCGCTGTACAGTCAGTTAGATCAATTTTAGGTCACAATTAGGGGTTTGATGATAGAGCTGTAAAAATTTCGAAGTATTTAAAAAAAACGGCTGATCAAAATAGTACCCCAAATAATGTAATAATATGAACCGTAGTTTATGTTGATAAGCTAGTATTTCTGAGTATGTGGTGCAATTTTTACAGGTTTATCATTTACCCCTAATGATGTTTATGCTAACAATTACAAATATCATCTACCGCGCCCCCCCCCCCCCCCCCCCCATCGATTTTATTCATGCACGAAGAATTATTTTTATAATATGAGTTTGAAGATTAAAATCACCCTGCTCCCCAAAATATTTAAAAATTTGATATGCACCAAAGCCTTTGTTGAAAATCTTGTTTTGAATAGTGCATTTTGCATTTTTACTGTATTATTACTATACTGTAATTTAGTGAATTTTGTATAGTCATTTTCTGTGTGTAGGTAATCATAATTATCCTCTAATCATCCAGTAATCACCCACTAATCACCCTGAAATACACATAAAACCCTAATATCCTCTAATCATCCGAAAATCTAACCCCAATCATACATATAGACATCTTCTATATGTAATCATAATCATCCTCTTATCTTTAAAAATCACCCGCTAATCACCCATCACTGTAATCATGAAATAACCCCTAATCAACTACATTATTGTTATTATAAAAAATAGGTTTTGAAATGATTTAATATCTTAATGAAATTTTAACCGACAAATATGAGCTGAGAAGTTGAAGAGAAGTTGGTCTGTGTGCATGGATAATAGATTAGAAACATTATGGACACTGAGTGGAAGTTACCAGATAATACGCTTATTGAAATGATCAGAAAACCGAAGATATTTGACAGAATACGTCAAAAATAGAAGAAATGTTATGAAATAAAATATTTGAATCAGAAAATGATTAAATGTAACTATGTATCTAAGGCCGGGTAGGACCAAAATTGGATTAAGTTAATTATCGATAGTTAGTGGAATTTAGTGAATCCCTTGGCTGTGGAATTCGCGCCAACTGGATTCATTGGTTAACTGCTCACTAACTATCGATAGTTAGCTAATCCAAAGTTGGTCCTACCCGGCCTAAGATAAACTGTAACCTATCTTGGTAATTTATGTATTATTGTTGCCAACAGTTGAGAAATTAATGGAGAAAGATTTAAAGTTTAGAGGACCATTATTGAAGAGATGTAAGAAATATGATTCTGGTCATGGTTACTGATATTGGAGAATGTATTGATTAGGGGACCATTATTGAAGGAATTTAAGAATATTGATTCTGGTCATGGTTACTGATATTGGAGAATATTGTGATTAAGGGACCATTATTGAAGGAATTTAAGAATTATGATTCTGGTCATGGTTACTGATATTGGAGAATATTGTGATTAGGGGGCCATTATTGAAGGAATTTAAGAATATTGATTCATGGTTACTGATATTGGAGAATATTGTGATTAAGGGACCATTATTGAAGGAATTTAAGAATATTGATTCTGGTCATGGTTACTGATATCTAGTGGAGCGGTCGCACCACCCAGCCAAGTCGTACCGTACACTCACACTCACTCAACATACCGTAAATGACTAATAAACTGAGGAGCAGACCAACCACTTTTACTGTAAGCAACAACATGGCATTTTCGGCCTACTGGATCTTAAAATTGGAAAATCTCACATTGTTGCGATATATCTTAATTTCGAGCTATGGCCCACCCCACTACATATACCAAATTAGGGAACAATATGTTATGCCGTTTGCGAGCTAGAGGGCCGAGAAAACAGTGAAATTACACCACTTTCTGATTCTGAAGATGATATCAGGAAACGTTGCTATCACCGCCACAGCCTAAACGGCTGAACTAATCGATCTGAAATTTTTACCCCATGTGCACTTTTGGCGTCTGATGATACCTTGCCTTTTGTGATTTTTTGTGCCGCCATTTTAAAACCGGAAGTGACGTCATATCTCAAAAACGTCTGGACCGATTAGAACGAAATTAGCGCCATTCGATTTAGACGGTCATCTATATGAAGTATCAATAAAAAAATTATTATTTTCTTATTTTCTGAACCGGAAGTGACGTCATAAATACGCAATATTTAACTTATTTCAACAAATTATACTTAAAATACATACATAAGTAACTTACATTGTAACATAGACAATACAAATTATAAATTCAAGGAGGCAGTGTTCTCGGCCGCCATTCCTGAAACCGGAAGTGACGTAATATATCTAAAACGCCTGTACCGTTTGCAACTGAACTAGCTCCTGCGTATTCATTCTGCAACTTTTTTTGAAACTCAATTGTGAAAAATGAATAAACAAATTAACGGTACCGGAAATGGCGGCAGGAACCACTAAATGAAACCGGTAGTGACGTCATATATTACATACGGCAAGACCGATTTTACGGAAATATAGGGATTATGAATTCAGATGGTCGTTCATAAAGTATCAACTAGATTGTTTTCCTATTACCTATACCGGAAATGACGTCATAAATATGCTAAATGAGGTCATAAATATGATAATTGACACAAAATTCACCACTTTATACTTTTAAATAGATATTTAGTAAACCTACTTTGTAAATAATTATAAATTCAAGGTTGCAGTGTTCTCGGCCGCCATTTTTAAAACCGGAAGTGACGTCATATATTGAAAACAGCTGTACCGATTGCAACCAAATTTTGGAAATGTGTAGGACTAATAATTATGAATTGAAGACGACATTATTTTCGGCCGCCATTGTTAAAACCGGAAGTGACGTCATATATCGAAAACGGCTGTACCGATTGCAACCAAATTTTGGAAATATGGAGGACTAATAATTATGAATGAAATACGACATTATTTTCGGCCGCCATTGTTAAAACCGGAAGTGACGTCATATATCGAAAACGGCTGTACCGATTGCAACCAAATTTTGGAAATATGTAGGAATTATAATTATGGATTAAAGGCGACATTATTTTTGGCCGCCATTGTTAAAACCGGAAGTAACGTCATATATCAAAAACGGCTGTACCGATAGCAACCAAATTTTGGAAATGTGTAGGACTTATAATTATGAATTAAAGACGACATTATTTTCGGCCGCCATTGTTAAAACCGGAAGTGACGTCATATGTCGAAATCGTCTGTACCGATTGCAACCAAATTTTGGAAATATGGAGGACTAAAAATTATGAATTAAAGACGACATTATTTTCGGCCGTCATTGTTAAAACCGGAAGGGACGTCATATATCGAAAACGTCTGTACCGATTGCAACCAAATTTTGGAAATATGTAGGACTTATAATTATGGATAAAAAGACGACATTATTTTCGGCCGCCATTGGTTAAACCGGAAGTGACGTCATATATCGAAATCGTCTGTACCGATTGCAACCAAATTGTGCAATTATGTAGGACTTATAATTATGAATTCAAGACGACATTATTTTCGGCCGCTATTTCAAAACCGGAAGTGACGTCATATATCGAAAACGGCTGGATCGATTATAACGAAACTTAAGCTATTCTTCTTGGATAATCATTTTCATCTTATACCAAACGCAACTTTTCTTAGTAAGCAAATCGGTTGAGGCGTATTTTTTTAATGAAATTAGTCCCTGCTCGGACATGTGCTACAAGCTGTATGAATAAACTAACAAAAGAAGTGATATCCCAGAAAAAAACAAAAAAGTGTAAAAAAGGCAGCCAAGTCTCTTTACTTTAAAAAAATTCAACACCGAAAAGGAGTGATATCAAAAAAGGAGCCAAGTCAATGACATTTCCAAATATTTAATCGTATTTTTGAAATAAAAGAATAAACACCGAGAAATACTTTACAAAAGGACTTGGCGCATCGTTTTTTAAATTCATTTTTTGATTCATAAGCATATGCCATTGATATACAACCGTAATTTAGAATTTTTAGAATAATAGGGAAACATCTTTCAATTACATATTATACATATACCTACTGTAAAATATTATCTATTAGAATATGTACGTACACGATAAAACTTGTTGCCTATGTTTTCTATAAATACACAATAGTTAGTTATCTTCGTAATATTGTTTCGTGGTCAACATAATTAAGTCTCATGCGTTAAACCTTCTCATCATGAAATACATTTCTATTAATCCACATTTTATAACAAAACATTTCACAAAGTACATAGTCACATTGAATTTCTATTAAAAATTTTAACTTTATACACTTGACACTTCAAAAATATATAATAGTGTTCCAAAGACAGTTCGTAATTATTTGACAACGTTTCATGATTTCCTTCAGTCAAGATCAAATTATGAAAAGATACCCTTCTAATATCACCATATTAACAGTGCTATAAGAATATGTATGAGCCCACTTCCAATTGTTATTTAATTCTTCCACCCTTATATTACTTATCTATTACAGCATGAAATCTTTCTACTATCGCCATTGACAAAACTATAAAATAGCCATTACTAAAAGTAGCTTGATTCATAGTTTCTGGCTCTAATAGAAAGAGGAAAATGTACCTACTTTAAATTTCTTTCCACTTTTAGTATTGAATGAGGTCTTTAAAAAAACGATGCGCCAAGTCCTTTTGTAAAGTATTTCTCGGTGTTTATTCTTTTATTTCAAAAATACGATTAAATATTTGGAAATGTCATTGACTTGGCTCCTTTTTTGATATCACTCCTTTTCGGTGTTGAATTTTTTTAAAGTAAAGAGACTTGGCTGCCTTTTTTACACGGAGTGTTTTTTTCTGGTTGGAGAATATTGTGATTAACGGACCATTATTGAAGAGATTTAAGAATTATGATTGTGGTCAAGGTAACAGATATTGGAGAATGTATTGATTAGGGGACCATTATTGAACGGATTTAAGAATTATGATTGTGGTCCAGGTTACAGATATTGGAAAATATTGTGATTAGGGGAGCATGAAATTATGAAGTGATTTAAAAATAATGATTGTGATCAAGGTAACAGATATTGGAGAATATTGTGATTAGGAAATTGATATTATGAGTGCAACTAAGTATATGTAATTAATTAAGTGTAATTGAACCATGGATGTTTTCGGAGCCATGGAGTTACAAGGCAGTGGTCATGAAGGCATGTTCCGACTTGTGTGCTGTTGGCACTGATACCTAAGGACCGTTGGCGTCGCTTCGAAAGTGTTATGCACTACTTTCATCTTCTGGCGGCGCCTGTTTGTGATATTTCAGTCGCCGCCAGAAGATGAAAGTAGTAATTCTTTCGGAACGTCGCCAACGGTCCAAATCAGGGCCACCAGCACAACCAACTGAACAAGCCGCCAAGACCACTGCCTTGCAGTTCTCTCTTTTTATTGTAATATGTTTATTGCCACAAGTATAAATATGAAATAACATGTATTATCGATAATATCTAGAAACAACAAAACAACTAATTATAATTAAATACTAATTATGTAATGTGCTGTTCGACTACTGTAATTGTTGTTACTGTGTTGTATAGTCAAAAGTCTATAGTCTAAAGACTAGTTATAGTATTGTCTAAAAAGTATCCTACAGGCCACTCTATGTTTGTAAAATCGGAGATTTATTAAATTTGAAAAATATATTGAAAGTGTTCATTTAAAATATATTTATGTAGATGATAACTCTATCACGTGACTACCACAGTCATGTCTGGCCTAACGCGTGGATAAGCGAGCATGTGTAGATGATAACTCTATCACGTGACTACCACAGTCATGTCTGGCCTAACGCGTGGATAAGCGAGCATGTGAAGTAAATGCGAATTTATTTCTTACGAAAGCTGATGCTCTTTAATGGACATTGGAAAAGTCAGGATTTGACATTCGTCAAAGAATGATAATGTTCGGTTTAAATTTATTTGAATACTGTCAAATATTTCAAAACAAGTATAAAATGTCCATAAGATGGCAATAGCCCTTGAAGTTCTTCACAAATTTGTCTGAATTGTCAAACCCTCCTAAAAGGTTGCAGGTTCTGATGACCATGCGAAATTTAAAGATGATCGCTCAAACGGTTCCAGTTTCAATTTTAAAAAAATCACGTGATCTCGTCAAATAACTTTACAAATGACCGCTCATAGGATGTGTATGTGAAACAGTTCAGATCGATATTCTGTTAAGGTGATACAAGCGCTCGGCCGTTTTAGAAAATTGAGAGAGAAATATTGTTTCGTAAGTGGATGTAATTTTGACTTTTTTGTCTGGGGCTTAACGTCGCACTGTTCTGCAGCGAGGCTAATGGCGACTGATGAATGATTATGATGATGATTGGGAGATGATGGTGAAGAGAAGGTAAGGATGGGAGGTAAGAAGGAGACGGTCGTTGCCTTTTAGTAGGGTACCTTCCCAGCATTTGCCTGTCGACTGAGGGAATACCACGAAAAAATCCCAGTCAGGAAGGATGGCCGCGGGAATCGAACCCGGGCCTCCGGAATGCAAGTTCTGAGCGTAACCACTCAGCCAACCTGTTCCGTTTATGATGTTCACATGATCAGTCTGGCTGTATATTAGTACAGTGCTTCTAGTGCTTCTCGCATTGTTAATTAGGCACCGGTTATTCAACAAAACCTCTCAAAACTATGAAATTGTCGATACGATTGGAGACTATACACGTGAACCCATCGATCTGAAATTGGAATCATGATTAGATAAAAGACAAACTGAGGGTCATCACATTAAGACAAATTTAATTAACATTGAGACCAAAAAATATAAAAAATTTCACTAAAAATCAACTAATTATAACTAATTAGCGAAGCAAAAAATTTAAAATTTACCAAGGGATAACCGTATACTTTGTGATATCAAAATTTCTTAATCATGTAGGTTAAACTTTATGTTAGTGAATTGCGAAAAAGAAGAAGAAGAATTACTATTGAAAGCGATAGAACAATAGGTAGCATTTGTATATACCTATATATAATTAAGCGAGCGGAGCGAGCGTCTCCACTTGAAACTTACGGCTCAAATCTATTTTTTTTTATCTGTCGTTGTGTATTTGATCCATATTTTGCCAAACGAAGTAATGGATCAGGCCAATTTGTTCACAAAACTTATATTACAATACTAGTCGTTTACACGTAGATTTTCAGCAAGATCGCTCCATTGGTTTCATTGGAAATTGTGTTTATGTTGTTAAGGTATCATTACCATAGCAACGACATCTTGTATGCGAAAGTTTATAAAATACTTATTGGACCATGGATCACTGCAAATGTCTGTAGTACTTCATGGAGACCGTGACATTTGTTTTCAAAATTGACATTTTGTCTATGAGATAATCTTTTCAGTTTTTGAAGAAAATCTGAACTCTTCTGTGAACCTGCAAGTGAATATGGTAATTATAAACGAGAAGTCCGCACAGCATTGATCATGAAGTACAATTAAACTCCTGTGCGTCATCTTCCTTCATACCAAATAAAAGTTCACATAGGAGATGAAGGATGAATATAACATCCATTTGAACATTCTGAAGTGCTTTTTCCACTATTTACCTGCCAGGTTTTTAGCCGTGCGGACATTTCGTCTATAATTACCGTGATTATTCAGGGATTATTTAGTGAACTAGAGAGCCCCGCCATGTAATACATGACCCAATGAGCTCTCTTTCTGGGCAAGGCAATGCATAACAGAAGTTGGACCACCATTAAAATATAACTACTCTGATATGCTGGCAAAGAAATTGTTGCTCGTGACAATTTTTTTTCACCCTCACGGAATAACCGATCATAAATGCAAATCAAGGCTATTTCATAGTAAAATTGTGATAGGTGCACAAACCCACACTAACCCCAATGCACACATGTCGTAAATTAGAGACAAAGAAAATATGTGTAACTATTTTGAAAATATTTAAATATATCGTGAAAAACCTAATATTATGAAAACATTTTAAGCATGATAAAAAATATTAACAGATACGACTCTAGGAAGAATAAAAACAAAATCTTCAGTTGCATGGTATAGAATTAAAATAATTTTAATAATATTTGAAACACAGCGAATAAAATATGTGAACATGATGATCGAATTCAGGTTCCAAAATAAGAAGAAATATTTGAAATAATAAAAAAATATGCATGATTGATAATACAATAGAATATGATTTGTTTTGCAATTTTGATGAACGAAAAGTGGTACCTATCGCGATTTAATCGAAGTTCGTCACTTTTTATGTAATAACATAAAAAATTACGAAATCAACTAAATTGTAAGCATGTTAATCCACTTTATAACTTATCCTGATTATTAAATCGTTCGCATATTCTATGCACACATCAAAACATCAACGAACGATACAGTATTATGTAGGTACTAACTAAAATCTTTTGATAAAATGCTAAGTTGTGAAGTCAGCAGAAAATGTGTTCTGGCTTGATTGATTACAGTCATATTGGTCATCATATCAAATGAGAGACGTATATTGGAAATTAGGTCCAATATCAAAAGTTACCCACCAATATCTGGACAGAAATGTTCCCTTGTGCCCCCCCCCCTCCTCCCCCCCCCATAACCCACCCCAAAAATGTCATAATTTATTCACATGAAATGTTGCTTTGCCCGTGATTCTAGTCAAGGTCTTCTGTGGAAATTCCAATATTTTCTTCACTGCCAAATGGATTCACGGCTTCCTACATTTGAAAAGTTTCGAAAAAAGTGACATTTTCAATGACAATTTGGTTTCTATTTTATATCTCTCTAAATACTTATCGGATTCAAACGAAACTTTTTGCTTGGCAGTCGCTTGTATGTACAGGAAAAGTCAAGTTTCGTTGAAAATGGTGATCAATTCGCGATATCTATAGACGCGAATCGTAACGCAACTTCCGAGCTCCGGATTTCATGGCCAAATATTGTTCAGGTCGATTTGTGAATATTAGTTTAACTGCCAACTAAAATTTATTTTCACTGCACAATTGAAATTGACGTTTAAAATTAAGACATTAGAAAAAGCGGTGTTTTTCACGAATAACTCGGTAAATACTGAACAGAATGTCGCGAAAGTGTTACTATAAATCAAGTCACGTAATTATATACATTACTGGTGAGTTTCAACTTGATCGGTGGAAAATTCAAGATTTGTATAAAGAACTAAATTTTCAGCCACGTTGCTACGGGGACGACGTTCTTCTCTTTTAAGCGTATTATAGTAAAGGATTTCGGGTAGATCTTCCGTGCTCGCTTATCAACGCGTTACACCGAGCGTTTTCAAACGCTCGGCGTAACGCGTTAATAAACGAGAACGGATGTAGGTACAGAACATCTAAGCATGATCTACCCGAAATTTCGTAAATAATCCCTTAATTATCACGGTAATTATAGACGAAATGTCCGCACGGCTAAAAACCTGGTCAGGTAAATGAAGGAAAAACACTAAAGAATATTCAAATGGATGTTATATTCATCCTTCTCTCCTATGTGAACTTTTATTTGCTATATGAAGGAAGATGACGCACAGGAGTTTAATTGTACTTCATGATCAAAGCTGTGCGGACTTCTCGTTTATAATAACCATATTCACTTGCAGGATCACAGAAGAGTTCAGATTTTCTTCAGAAACTGGAAAGATTACCACAAAACCTTGTTCAATGTATTCAATCTCATAGAGGAAATGTCAATTTTGAAAACAAATGTCACTGTCTCCATGAAGTACTACAGACATTTGCAGTGATCACTGTCCAATGTATTTTATAAACTTTCGCCACCGCGTAGAGAACAGCTATCTTCACACTATTAAATTTAAGGTGAGATCAGATGGGCTTGAGACGTGAAACAGGCTCCAATGCTAAATATGGCCAGGTCTATAGAGTGGATTGGCTGCGGCTACCAGCCGTTCGCAGCGCTCTCTAAGCACCTTGGTTGGTGTTAGAAAATCGAACTAACCTGAATTTTAGCGGGTTAATTCAAAATCAAATGTATAAATTAGAACTATAACAACTTGGATAACGATCAGTTGAAATTAAAAGGGTTGATATTAGTGTAAAAATGTGTTTAGTTTATTGATTGTAATAATTAACATGTAATACAAGCATTTTCACTTACTTATTATTCACCAAACAGCAAATAACCTAAACGACGGCATTTGACAGCTCGCGCCATTGACTATCACTCAAGAAATAAAATGATTGCCTAGATTAGTTCCGGGATCGCCACCAGCGAACTAGCGCTGCGATCGGCTAGGGTGAGGACTGACCAAGGGTCGATTTATAGCATTATTTTCTGCGTATTCCACCCGTAGTCCGTATTCACGGGAGCCAATGGTAGATCATTGAAGTGTTCACACCGTAAGCTTAATGGTGTGAAGATAGCTGTTCTCTACGCGGTGCTTTCGCATAGAAGATGTCGTTGCTGTGGCAACGCTACCTAAACGACATAAATCCAATTTCCAATAAAACCAATGGAGCGATCTTGCTGAAAATCTACGTGTTAACGACCAGTATAGTAATAATTATAAATTTTGTGAAAAAATTGGTCTGATCCGTTATATCGTTTGGCAGAAAATGGATAAAACACACAACGACAGACAGATAAAAAAAAAACAGCGATTCAAGCCATAAGTTTCAGGTGGAGACGCTCGCTACGCTTGCTTAATTATAGCATTCGAGTTCAAATTACGGATATTATTAGAATTAGCTGTAATTCTAGGAAAGCGCTCCATGAATTGAGCAAGTTCTTGTTTATGCAATTCTCTAGATTGCAGACAGCATGAAAGACAATAGAAAACAAGAAGCTATCGGGTCGACGAGAATCTCATGGCACTTGCTTTGTTTGTTGTCAGTGTTTTGAGGCCACGCCCACACCGTTCAACCAGCCAAATATGACATGTTGCACAGAAAATGAGTCTTTAGTGCGGTCACGTGTTGGGTTTCTGGTCAAGATCCTACGATTAGTTGATTACTGAATCTTGAACCAATTGAGCAATAAACTTCGCATTTTGAATGTTTTGATGTTGGACATTGGGAATAACTAGGAAAACGCTAAGTGTAACGCGTTGATGAGCGAGCACGGACACGCGCAACACCTCGAACCGAAATTATGTCTATCGAAAATATCATTAAAAGCCAATAATTCTTGAAATTCGTCAGACTTTTAGGTATAAAAATCTCCAATTATTCCTAAGGTATTAGTCCCAATAATTCTAGGCCCACTATTGTTTATAATTTTTATTAATGACTTGCCGTTTAACATAAAAAATGCTGAATTATTCGCTGATGACAGCAGCTTACTTATTAGGGACTCTACTTTCGACAAACTTATAGTTAGTGCTGAAAAAACTATTTCGGATACGAGTAAGTGGCTCAAAACTAATAAATTGATTCTGAATTCAGAGAAAACTAATTTTATACAATTTCACACAATCCAGAAAAGTAAGAGTTTGCAAAGGGTTACAAATGTATGTAATAAAAATGATATGAGTGTAATATTTCCTGTTCATCATACGAAATTTCTGGGTTTGATATTAGATGAAAATCTTAACTGGTCTCTACACTGTAAAAATCTTTCAAGTAAACTAAATTCTGCGTGTTTTGCTATCAGAAGCATAAAAGCACTTTCGGACTTAAAAGCAGCGAAGCTAGTTTATCACTCATACTTTGAATCACACCTACGCTACGGCATTGAATTTTGGGGCATGTCTTCTAATTATAATACAAATAAGTTGTTTGTTATTCAAAAACGAGCTCTTCGAGCAATGTGTGGGGTTAGAGCTATAAACAATATTCTACCGCATTGCAGAGAGCTCTTTCAAAAGCACAACATTTTAACCTTCTACAGTCTGTATCTGCTGGAAGCAATTACACTAGTTAAAAGAAATCTAGCATCACAAGTTGTAAGTAATTCTATCCACAACCATGACACCCGCAATAAGCACAATATTCATGTTAAGGGTTATAATCTGTCACTATGTCAAAAGAACTCAACCTATATCAATACCAAATTCTATAACAAACTTCCAAACAGACTAAAATATATTGCTAATACCAAAATCTTTAAATTTGAACTCAAAACGCTATTAACAAATAGAGCTTACTATTCTATTAATGAATTTATGGAAGATAATATTTTGTAATACTGGGTGATAGGTTAAGTTCTTGCATTTCATTATGCTGTTAATATAATAGTTGGTGCAGATATTATTAGTTTCTAGTTAAATTCGTATTTTAATTTGTAGTCTGACTCAGCTCTGTTCATGTACCCACATTGTCTAGAGCATTGTTTTTTTTGTTGTTGTATCAAATCTTCTTTATGTATTTTACTGACTTGCTATTGCATATATTTTCCAAACACTTTTTCTTATAAAAGTCTATGTGTACATTTTTTGTATTCTTGGAAATAAAACGATATTATTATTATCATGCAAAGTTTTAGGTTGATTGATTGAACCTTTATGATCAGAATGTTCCTTGTTAATATTCAAAAATCATAGGATCTATATAAAAAATATACCTGGACCACTCATATGATGTGTACTTACACAATATTAGACGATCTGTTGAACGGTCATATCAGTTTCATACGTTTGAAAGTTTCTGCTCTAACTACCTTGGAACTATAAAGAGTCGAAGTAGCCGTGATCAACATTTTTGAGTAATTTGACAGCCAACACGCAAAATGTCCGTAAAATGTCAATAACTTTTGGATTTAAACACAGATAAGTCTGAAAATTGTCAAACATACAGATAATGTTGGTCTTAATGACCATCCAATGTTTTAAGTTGATCGGTCATACGGTTCTAGTTTAAATTTCAAAAATCATATGAAAGATTTTTTTAAATTTTAACCAATGGGAGGATTTGGCTGAAACTTTGTATGATTGGGTACAATGTTGGTCGTAATGACTTGCCAAAATTTCAAATTGCTCGGAAGAACCAATCAAAAGATAATTTTTTTTAAATTTGAACCAATCACATGAGCCCGTTCAAAAACGATCCCAGGGACCGCATAGATTACGTTAGTATATGTGAAAAATTTCAGATCGATTGGTTGTGCCGTTTGACCTGGGCTGTGAACACACAAAAACAAAAAAAAAACAAAAAACACACACACAGAGAAAGTGCCATAAGAGTACCGTGGTGACGCTCGCTACGCTCGCTCAACAATTTGGGAGTTTTGAAAATTTTAGACTTATCTGTCAAGAATTTTAAGAGATATTGACATTTAAGATACATTATTTGGGAAATAATTTTGAAAAACATTGACGTTTGGACAGAAGTGACTTTTTGAATGTTTATTTTAGAAAAAATATCAATAATGTCAATTTATATTATATGTGAAAAAAAATTGATAATAAACTATAAATCTCAATATAAACATGTCTTATAGGTAATTATATCTTTCTCTTATCTAGTGGAGCGGTCGCTCCACCCAGCCAAGTCGTACTATACACTCACAGTCACTCAACATACCGTAAATGCCTAATAAACTGAGGAGCAGACCAAACACTTTTACTGTAAGCAACAACATGGCATTTTCGGCCTACTGGATCTCAAAATTGGTAAATCTCACATTGTTGCGAAATATCTTATTTCGAGCTATGGCCCACCCCACTACATATACTAAATTTGGGAACAATAGGTTATGCCATTTGCGCGCTAGAGGACCGAGAAAACAGTGAAATTACACCACTTTCTGATTCTGAAGATGATGATGATTCTGATGATATCACGAAACGTCGCTATCACCGCCACAGCCTAAACGGCTAAACCGATCGACCTGAAATTTTTACCACATGTGCACTTTTGGCGTCTGAGGTGCCTTTTTATAAAACCAACCGGAAGCCGCCATTTTGAAACCGGAAGTGACGTCATAACTCAAAAACGTCTGGACCGATTAGAACGAAATTAGCGCCATTCGATTTAGATGGTCATCTATATGAAGTATCAATAAAAAAAATATTATTTTCTTATTTTCTAAACCGGAAGTGACGTCATAAATACGCAATATTTAACTTATTTCAACAAATTATACTTAAAATACGTACATAATTAACTTACATTGTAACATAGACAATACAATTTATATATTCAAGGTAGCAGTGTTCTCGGCCGCCATTCCTGAAACCGGAAGTGACGTCATATATCTAAAACGCCTGTACCGATTGCAACTGAACTAGCTCCTGCGTATTCATTCTGCTATTTATTTGAAAAATCAATTGTGAAAAATGAATAAATAAATTAATGGTACCGGAAATGGCGGCAGGAACCACTAAATGAAACCGGAAGTGACGTCATATATTACAAACGGCATGACCGATTTTACGGAAATATAGGGATTAGGAATTCAGATGGTCGTTCATGAAGGTATCAACTAGATAAAACTAGATTGTTTTCTTATTACCTATACCGGAATTCGGCCGCTATTTCAAAACCGGAAGTGACGTCATGTATCGAAAACGGCTGGATCGATTATAACGAAACTTAAGCTATTCTTCTTGGATAATCATTTTCATCTTATACCAAACGCAACTTTTCATAGTAACCAAATCGGTTGAGGCGTATTTTTTTAAAGAAATTAGTCCCTGCTCGGACATGTGCTACAAGCTGTATGAATAAACTAACAAAAGAAGTGATATCCCAGAAAAAACACTCCGTGTAAAAATACCAGCCAAGTCTCTTTAACTATAAAAAAAAATAGAAGAAATCTAAAAATTCAGCACTGAAAAGGAGTGATATCAAAAAAGGAGCCAAGTCAACGAATTTTCAAAATTTTAATCGTACCATTGAAATAAAAATATCAACCCCCGAGAAATACTTAAAAAAAGGACTTGGCGCATCGTTTTTTTAAATACATTTTTCTATTCTTAAGCTTATGCCACTCACATACTACGTAGTTCAGAAATGCCTAGAAAAATTGGGACAAAACTTTCAAATTAAATATTGAACATTCTGTAAAATATTTTAAATTTAAATATAAGTACGCAAAGAAACATAGCATTGTCTTACAAGCAATAAATACAGAACAGTTGTGTTTGTGATTGGTAGGTACCTATAGTTTTGTGGGTACATCAACATACCTACTACAGCATTATACTTTGAACCTTCTCGCCGTGTAATTAATTGCTATTAATTAACATTTTATACCAAAAAAATTCATAAATTACATAACGTATTACTTTAGATAAAAATCTAGTCAGTAATTATTTGAGCAGCATGGCTCAGTGCACTAGTCACTTATACAAATCTCATTGACGGCCTTCTTGTAATGAGCGCTTTCGCTATTTCCCTCAGTCACGATATTGAGAAGTATGATTGATTAATATGACCCTAGAAATAGTGGCAATAACGAATAGACTAGGCCGCTTCCGTTTATTCGTTATTCGTTTATCCGTTTATTTCCTCTGAATATTGACAAAATACCAAAACTGCCAGTAGGTAAGAGTACTAGTTATATTAAAACGTAGTATGATTCGTCGATAATGAATGTGATATACTCAGGAAAATATACTTGTAGAGTTCTTCCTATACTTTTAGGATAGAAAAGTGTCTTTAAAAAAACGATGCGCCAAGTCCTTTTTTTAAGTATTTCTCGGGGGTTGATATTTTTATTTCAATGGTACGATTAAAATTTGGAAAATTCGTTGACTTGGCTCCTTTTTTGCTATCACTCCTTTTCAGTGCTGAATTTTTAGATTTCTTCTATTTTTTTTTATAGTTAAAGAGACTTGGCTGGTATTTTTACACGGAGTGTTTTTTCTGGGTTATTTTTACTCTAACTTCTCTACGCCACAGACTGCAGTAGTCGCAGGCCCACAAAACGTATCCATACATTTATCGGGGCAATATTCGACCATTTTCACGATTGATAATTGGCAAGATAGTCAAACATTAACTCGTTACATGGACAATAATGGATTTTCTTCATTTTCATTATTTATTGGGTAGGAGCATTTTAACCTCTAGAGTAGAAGCCTACTGCAAGTCTGTATTTTGGGGAAATCTGTCTGTTCACGAAATAGTGGACGAACTCCTTAACTAACCTTTATGCACCTTGACCACTGCATATTATGCCGGTATAGCATTATAACTTCCAATAACTCAATTACCAATCAATATAAGTGGGAATTTGTCGAATTAAATTCATATTATAGATATGCCAGAAAAGATGGTAATTGCTTATATTTATTTGAGATTTCTCGGTCATAAAGTTATACTTCTTTGGCTTTTTTTTGTCTGGGGCTTAACGTCGCACTGTTCTGCAGCGAGGCTAATGGCGACGGATGAATGATTATGATGATGATTGGGAGATGATGGTGAAGAGTAGGTAAGGATGGAAAGTGGGAAGGAGGCGGTCATGGCCTATTAGTGGGGTACTTTCCCAGTATGTGCCTGTCGACTGAGGGAATACCACGAAAAAAAAACCCAGTCAGGGAGGACGGCCGCGGGAATCGAACACGGGCCTCCGGAATACAAGTTCAGAGCGTTAACCACTCACCCAACCTGTTCCGTCAAGATGCTATCAGATCAGTGAAATGAGTTCGGTTGAAACTAAATCAAAACAGTGATGGAATGTTACCCAGAGGGCACTGATGATGGCTTTAACAGAATGAAATGAATAGCAGGTGTTTTCCTAGAAATTCATATTTATATTTATAAATGAAGGATTGCAATGCAGTTCGTGTAACGTCTGTTTTTATGACATAATGCACTCTGAAGAAGGTTTACATTTATTTTCCTATGTTGTTAACACGGTGATCACTTCTTGCGTCTTCTAAACGCCTGATCTCAGTACTTGGGCAGCCTTTTCTCTCTAAATCCGTACAAAATAATCTAGGAAAACGCTCAGTGTACCGCGTTGATGAGCGAGCACGGGTACATACAAATTCTCGAACCCGAAATGCGTACAGAAAACAATACATCCATATTGAATTGAAAAATGATCCACTCAGTTAACATAAAATGCTTTTCATTTAATCTTGAAATTAGCATCTAAACACTATGGTTCCGAAAGCTAATCAGATCCATGTGGCAGTGGAACAACAGTTATTTTGATACTTCATCTCTGACAGCTATTAAACATGTCAATAAGTGCATACGTTCTTAACTGATGGGGCGATGCCAAGCTAGGACGACGGGATCGGCCACTTTGGCGCTAGCGTCGAGGCTGTGCTTTTCAAATCAACGTATTTCTTACCCCACAGTCCGTATTTTTATGTTATATTATAAGAATTAATGTTGATATTTGGTTATTTACCGAAAGAGTGGATAATTATTAGAAATGATAGTGTAATAATGGTATTTTGATCATGTAATGACAGCTCACAGAATTATTTTTGTTTCCAGTGCTCTCTTGAAATGACTCACTGCTTAATGGAATTTTGTAACTTCCAATTAAAACAATTGAGAGGGTGTCGCTTCAGATTGAAATAGAATTTGCTTTAGATATTGCACTATCTTCTTATTTTTACCCATTTAATTATACTAGAGTAAAAAATCTATGTATCTAAACAATGAGTACATCTTCTTACGCATGTCAAAATAAAGTTTCGCGAGTTTTAATTTTGAGTGGCACGAACAGCTTACTTCACACTTATCACAAAACCGATGGCAGCACCCTAGCGGGAGATAGTTTGGCTAGTGCCCTATAGGGCTGAAAATTTGTTAAATAAGAGACAATGTTGGTCTGAACGACCATGCAAAATATGAGCAGCATGTGACTGCAGTGCAGCATGTGACTGCCCACCTTGGTTTTTCACTATGCAAAATCAAAAATAAAATTATTAAAAGCTGTGTCCTGCTGTTTGTTTATGTATTGTGACTGTAAAAGACATTATGTCAACTTTATTTTCACGTGATAATGAGTGGTCACTGCCCCTCCCACTAAGCAACCCCAAGTTGTTTTCTACAAGGTCAGAGCTCTTCGGTCATTTACGCGAATAGGGGAGGATCACTGACTGGACTTTAGAAATAAAAAAGGTTGAATATTGGGGGTTACCTTGGTGATTGAAGACTTTTCAAATCATTCATCTGGCATATGACATTGAGTAAACTTATCGAATAATGTCCCCAGAACTGGGAAGTTAATGGGCAAATTTGCGTCAAAATCACGTGAAACCACGATCTGACACACTGAAGTGGGATTCGAATGAAGGCCTCGTAATGCAATGTCGATCAGATTCAGATATTGAAAGAGAATATTACTTGTTTCCTATTGATGACGAACTACCCCTTCCCCTTGTTTTGTTCCGCGAGAGAACTGATAAGGAAGTCACGTGATCTAACCGGTCGGTAGGTATTAGGGGTATACAACGTTCATATTTAAATGTGCCGAGTGTACATTGATCCGTTATTAAATTTTTCCAGAATGTTTATGGAAAGAAGCGATGAAAATCAGTAATGATGTATAGTTAGTTATCTTTGATTGAATGGATCGTGCTCGATTGACAATGTTGCGCGTGTCGGTGCTCGCTCATCAACGCGTTGCACAGAGCGTTTTCCTAGTTAGAGCATATTCTTTGTGATCATTTACACAATACTCATGTTCATGGAACGAGGCCAATGAAATGATGTGCTAAAAACGTTGTTATTTAATTGATGTTAGTTTTACGAATACAATCAGAGTGAACGTGGAAGAACATAAAATCAAGTTCGTTGCCACGGACTTTTCAAGCAATGTCATAAAGACAATTTAAACATGATTTCTTTGAAAATTCTATATGAAGAGGGTAACATTTTGACGCAATTAATTGTTTTCTAGTTTATTATAATCATTAAAGTGGAGGAAAATAATGAGCATTTTATTTAAATAAATCCAACATCTTTGAATGTATCACATGAATCACATCAATTAACGCATATAAACGGCAAAACCAAAACCTTGAAAACCTTCATCGCACTCGACGAGTTCCGCCAGAATCTGCTAGGTGGCAGACCATTCACTGGTAAAAGGAACTTCGTAGGGCTTAGATAGGTAACATTTTTTTTTAGTAACCAAAATGTCCGTGGGATGGCGCCAGCGGTGGGGTAACATTTTTGCAGTAACTAAAATGAGTTTTAATGAGTTTAAATCACCAATTTATGTATTAATATCCTTTGGAAGTCTGTTGTTATCTCAAATACATTTAAAAATTTAAATTACAGTGTCCTACGTGCATAATATCTTTCTAAAACGAAATGTCATCATTGACCCAACATAGATTCCATTTTTTCAAATTTACGTCATCTTGCCGCGTTCTAATCTCTGCGCAGTAAATAGTTTTCACATGAAAACAAGAGTCGACTTCATGCTACATCTTTGAACTATGTAAATTTTAGTTTTTTTTTGTTTTTTTTGTTAATTTTTGGGTCATTTTTAATAATGTAAACACTCTGTGCTGTAATTATTTGTACTGGAAATCAAAGCCGGAAATTACGTCATTTTGTTACCTATCTAGGCCCAACGTCGGATTACTGGTAAAAGCGATAACAGACGGTCGGTTCAGAGCAAGAATGAACATTACGCTACGACCCCCCCCCCCCCCCCCCCCCCTCAAACGCTACGCCTTCACCACAATCAAGGGTACGACAGACAGACCATGGAGGTGGAATAGTACTGCGTACTGGAGGGCTATCTCAATGTTAATTAGGCGTACAGCTAGATGGCGCAGGAAATTGAATTCGCGCGTGGGGTTATGGAACTAATGGCGGCCATGTTCGTCGATCCTCATGTGTTCAATTGTGCTGATTACGAACTTGTTTGAGATTGTTTGCTATTTTATACGGTATTTTTCTCGTGATTCAGTGTAGGGGAGACTTGTATTAAATTATGTGATATTACGCTTATGTTTATATTTACAAACATGTTGCCAAATCGTGGTCAACACCGAAGAAAGGAGGTGGAGACCGTCGGCATTATTGCAGACATGGCGGATGCAATACAAATATTTCTTATATGTTGATACTCATCGACTATTTCATTACGTGCTAGGATTTGTTTCTGATTGACTTGGTTGTTATGAAGAAGATTGTAACAGTTTCCAATTAATAGTTACTAGGAAAACGCTCAGTGTAACGCGTTGATGAGCGAGCACAGAACATGCAACATCCCCATAGTAACGATGCACGACACGGCACAAGACGATTTTCTCTGCAATTTTTCAATCTCCATAATACTCTGGATGAATAACTGATCCATTGTGTCGTGAAGTCTTACCTTCATACCTTCTCCAGAAATCTCTTGTGACATCCCATACTAAACTCGTAAAATAACAATTAATACTTGACTGATTGGTAGAGCCAAGATTATATGGTTTTATCACTTTTAATCACGAAATTTTGCTTTAAAATCCAACATTTTGTAAAACTTCTATTTTGTGATTTTATTTTATCTGTGTTGATTAACATAAAACTAAGAGAAATTATATCTTAAAGCCATCAAAACACGAAATTGCCAATATTTAAAACGAAATTTAGGCAATTTTAAAACCATATAATCTTGGCTCATACTGATTGGGCTTACAATATGTAAAATTTAATATTAAGTTGGTCTTGATCACCATGCAAAATTTGAACTTAATTAAACTAAACCAATTAGAGGATTTGGCCTTCGTACTGCATCCGATTCCATGCGCTAGCTCAAAAATGCTTTCATTTTACTGTACATTGTGGATAGCTTGGCTGCTCTACAGGCCTTGCCTTGGAACAGAAGCTTAAAGAAGGCAGGGATGACAATTTAGTACACATTTTTCAAGATTATGGAATAAAATGACCTTAAAATGACAAAACTTTTGAAAATAACGACAGATTAGACTGAAAATTGGCAAAAATACCTAAAATGTTGGTACCAATGACCACGCGAAGTTTTAAGTTGATCGGTCAATCTGTTCTAGTTTAAATGTCTAAATCACATGAAAAATGGTTTTAAATTTAAACCAATATGAGGATTTGGCTAAAACTTTTTATGATTGGGTACAATGTTTGTTGCAATGTTTTTGCTTAATTTCAAATTGATCGAAGCAACCAATCGAAAGATTTTTTTTTTAAAATTTGAACCAATCACGGGAGCCCGTTCAAAAACGATCCCAGGGACCGCATAGAGTATGTTAGTATGTGTACAAAATTTCAGATCGATTGCTTGAGTGGTTTAACCTGGGCTGTGACCACAAAAAAAAAAACAACATACAAACAAACACACAGAGAAAGTGCCATAAGAGTACCGTGGTGACTCTCGCTACGCTCGCTCAATGACGAGTTTACAAGTTAAATCTTTATTCCAAAACAGAATGGTCTGTCATCAACTGCCATGCTAAGTTTGAATATGGCGCTCTTCGAGTGACGAACATGGCCGCCACATCTCGGAGCGGAAGTACAGAAGCCTGTACTCTCCCCGCCATTTAAGATTCGACTCCATCGCAAGATATTTAGAACTCCATGAACAGACGGTCGATACCCAGCAAGAATGAAACTTCCCCCGCTTCTCACGCCCTCCTCCCTCACCCCTTCACCCAAATCCAAAGCTACTGAATGAATCAGCGCTATCTCATTCTCAACTACCTACAACTATATGTACCACTCAACATTGTCAACTATATCCAAACCATTAAATTTTGTTCATTAGGCTTCCTGCATGACAAAATATTGTTGCCATACTAAATTTTCGAACGATGAAGGAAATCCACAAATCTGACAGTGACAACCCCATGTCCATCTAATCTTATATTTGAGAATGTATGTTTCTGTGGAAAACTTCCATGGAGTCAGGATGATATGAATGGATGTGCGTTGTGCAAGTGAGAGGTCCAGGGTTCGAGCCCCGGTGTTCGGTCGGATATTTTTCACAACGCACATCCCTTCAATCTTATATTTAGAGTAATTACTTATCCCAGAAAAAACACTCCGTGTAAAAATACCAGCCAAGTCTCTTTAACTATAAAAAAAAATAGAAGAAATCTAAAAATTCAGCACTGAAAAGGAGTGATAGCAAAAAAGGAGCCAAGTCAACGAATTTTCCAAATTTTATTCGTACCATTGAAATAAAAATATCAACCCCCGAGAAATACTTAAAAAAAGGACTTGGTGCATCGTTTTTTTAAAGACACTTTTCTATCCTAAAAGTATAGGAAGAACTCTACAAGTATATTTTCCTGAGTATATCACATTCATTATCGACGAATCATACTACGTTTTAATATAACTAGTACTCTTACCTACTGGCAGTTTTGGTATTTTGTCAATATTCAGAGGAAATAAACGGATAAACGAATAACGAATAAACGGAAGCGGCCTAGTCTATTCGTTATTGCCACTATTTCTAGGGTCATATTAATCAATCATACTTCTCAATATCGTGACTGAGGGAAATAGCGAAAGCGCTCATTACAAGAAGGCCGTCAATGAGATTTGTATAAGTGACTAGTGCACTGAGCCATGCTGCTCAAATAATTACTGACTAGATTTTTATCTAAAGTAATACGTTATGTAATTTATGAATTTTTTTGGTATAAAATGTTAATTAATAGCAATTAATTACACGGCGAGAAGGTTCAAAGTATAATGCTGTAGTAGGTATGTTGATGTACCCACAAAACTATAGGTACCTACCAATCACAAACACAACTGTTCTGTATTTATTGCTTGTAAGACAATGCTATGTTTCTTTGCGTACTTATATTTAAATTTAAAATATTTTACAGAATGTTCAATATTTAATTTGAAAGTTTTGTCCCAATTTTTCTAGGCATTTCTGAACTACGTAGTATGTGAGTGGCATAAGCTTAAGAATAGAAAAATGTCTTTAAAAAAACGATGCGCCAAGTCCTTTTTTTAAGTATTTCTCGGGGGTTGATATTTTTATTTCAATGGTACGATTAAAATTTTGAAAATTCGTTGACTTGGCTCCTTTTTTGATATCACTCCTTTTCAGTGCTGAATTTTTAGATTTCTTCTATTTTTTTTTATAGTTAAAGAGACTTGGCTGGTATTTTTACACGGAGTGTTTTTTCTGGGATATCACTTCTTTTGTTAGTTTATTCATACAGCTTGTAGCACATGTCCGAGCAGGGACTAATTTCTTTAAAAAAATACGCCTCAACCGATTTGGTTACTATGAAAAGTTGCGTTTGGTATAAGATGAAAATGATTATCCAAGAAGAATAGCTTAAGTTTCGTTATAATCGATCCAGCCGTTTTCGATACATGACGTCACTTCCGGTTTTGAAATAGCGGCCGAATTCCGGTATAGGTAATAAGAAAACAATCTAGTTTTATCTAGTTGATACCTTCATGAACGACCATCTGAATTCCTAATCCCTATATTTCCGTAAAATCGGTCATGCCGTTTGTAATATATGACGTCACTTCCGGTTTCATTTAGTGGTTCCTGCCGCCATTTCCGGTACCATTAATTTATTTATTCATTTTTCACAATTGATTTTTCAAATAAATAGCAGAATGAATACGCAGGAGCTAGTTCAGTTGCAATCGGTACAGGCGTTTTAGATATATGACGTCACTTCCGGTTTCAGGAATGGCGGCCGAGAACACTGCTACCTTGAATATATAAATTGTATTGTCTATGTTACAATGTAAGTTAATTATGTACGTATTTTAAGTATAATTTGTTGAAATAAGTTAAATATTGCGTATTTATGACGTCACTTCCGGTTTAGAAAATAAGAAAATAATATTTTTTTTATTGATACTTCATATAGATGACCATCTAAATCGAATGGCGCTAATTTCGTTCTAATCGGTCCAGACGTTTTTGAGTTATGACGTCACTTCCGGTTTCAAAATGGCGGCTTCCGGTTGGTTTTATAAAAAGGCACCTCAGACGCCAAAAGTGCACATGTGGTAAAAATTTCAGGTCGATCGGTTCAGCCGTTTAGGCTGTGGCGGTGATAGCGACGTTTCGTGATATCATCAGAATCATCATCATCTTCAGAATCAGAAAGTGGTGTAATTTCACTGTTTTCTCGGTCCTCTAGCGCGCAAATGGCATAACCTATTGTTCCCAAATTTGGTATATGTAGTGGGGTGGGCCATAGCTCGAAATTAAGATATTTCGCAACAATGTGAGATTTACCAATTTTGAGATCCAGTAGGCCGAAAATGCCATGTTGTTGCTTACAGTAAAAGTGTTTGGTCTGCTCCTCAGTTTATTAGGCATTTACGGTATGTTGAGTGACTGTGAGTGTATAGTACGACTTGGCTGGGTGGAGCGACCGCTCCACTAGATTTCATGGTAATAGACCAAAACATAAACTAGTGGCGCCCTCAAAGCGAACTAAAAAAGGGCGCGTCACTATGTGTGACCACTCTTTAGTGCGCATGTTCCAAGTCACTTAAATGTTAATCTTAATGAGTTCAGTAAAAGTTATAATTACATCGCGAAATAACAGAAATTGATGCTTACCTCAGTGTCAACATTCAAATACAATCGGTATAATTCATTTCAGCACATATTCATACACATTCTTGTGAAAACTAGATGTCAATTCACCAAAATCACCATTTGACATATCGCATTTTTTTATCACGGCTTTCTAAAACTTTTCTGAATGAGCTCATTCAGAAAGGGAACGGTTCAGAAGACCGTGATAAAAAAATGCGTTTGTCAAATGGTAATTTTGGTGAATAGATATCTAGTTTTCACAAGAATGTGTATGAATATGTGCTGAAATGAAATATGCCGATTGTATTTGAATGTTGACACTGAGGTAAGCATCAATTTCTGTTATTTCGCGATGTAATTATAAATTTTACTGAACTATCGTTATACGATTGACATTTAAGTGCCTTGACTGAATGTCACACATAGCTGGAAGAGAAAATGGCGGATTGAGCATGCGCGTTTAGTTTATGTTTTGGTCTATTGCTACGTAATTTTATTCGTTAGATTATGGTTCTATTTCGGCGAAACATGGAATAATCTCGTAGTATGTACAGCCAACGCATAAAGTCCTGTTTATTCTTCACCCTTACAGAATATCATGATACCACCACTCGTACAGCGAAGCTCGATAAGTTGCCGACAGCTAACCCATAGTTATTTGACAACAGAGGGATGACTTGAAAAACTGGTTTTTGTCTGTCAACAACGTCCATCCACACAAATATCTACTCGATGCGATTCAATCACAAAAATATCAATACTGTTATTTCCTATGAGATTTCCCAAACTACTTAATACTTTTCACCTGTAACATATTGTTTAAATCTTAGTAGACCGTCATTGAACAAATGACGGTCACAAGTATAAAGACACAAGTATAAACGATTTTCGTTTATTCGACAGATCTCAGGATGTTGATATCAATCCGAGAGCATTTTAAATGCTTTTTCTAATAGATTTTTTAGAGGAATAAGAAGAGAAGAAGAGAGTGTTTAGTTGATGAGATCTTACCATGATGCGTTTAACATCAGAACGGCACAATGATAAAAAAAAATAATTGTGATGGAACCTGTTTAACCAGGGGTTACACAGTTGTATTTTTATTTGAGGAAGTACCAAAAAATTGAGTTTTAACAACAAAATCTTAATATACCTCCCTATAACAAAATTAATATGAATTCACTAATTAGCTGGTTCGAAGTGTGTTAGTATTAATAATAAAAAGTGTTATTCTATTTGTGCATCAACTTAAAAAGTAACAGCTATTAGGTAATATTATAAAATCATCAAAGTTCCAGTTCTTAGTTTGGAGATTATTTAATAATACTTCATTGGACTTTCACAAACTATTTTATTATTTATAAATGCAATATTTCGTCTACTTTCAGCAAACTTCATCAGGCATTTGACATAACAACAGATGGATAGTTGTAGGAAACAATTTTTACAAAAACAAAAGCTAAATTTAAGACTCTATACCTACAGTTATACCTACATACCTACAGTTAGGTATTTTAGTGTTCGCCGACAGGATGTCGATGATCACCAAAATTCACTAATACCCAGCAAACAAGGTACATGCCTGGCACCTCCCTGGCACATCCCAGTTTGACCATTTGGGATATGGCATTTGGGAGCTCCCTGTTACATGGCGGGGACCTCCCAAATGTTCAAACTACTTAAAAAATGAGTTTGAACATTTGGGATGTCCTCGCCATGTAACAGGGAGCTCCCAAATGTTCAAACCTTATCGAGAGGAATGTGGTGGCATTTGGGAGGTCCCTGTTACATGGCGAGGACCTCCCAAATGTTCAAACTCATTTTGTAAGTTAGTTTGAACATTTGGGAGGTGCCAGGGATGTGCCAGGGATGTGCCAGGCATGTGCCAGGGATGTGCCAGGCATATGCCAGTTTCATCCCAGGGAGCTGCCTGGCACATACCTGTTACATGGCGGGGACCTCCCAAATGTTCAAACTCATTTTGTAAGTTAGTTTGAACATTTGGGAGGTGCCAGGGATGTGCCAGGGATGTGCCAGGCATGTGCCAGGGATGTGCCAGGCATATGCCAGTTTCATCCCAGGGAGCTGCCTGGCACATCCCTGTTACATGGCGGGGACCTCCCAAATGTTCAAACTCATTTTGTAAGTTAGTTTGAACATTTGGGAGGTCCCCGCCATGTAACAGGGATGTGCCAGGCAGCTCCCTGGGATGAAACTGGCATATGCCTGGCACATCCCTGGCACATGCCTGGCACATCCCTGTTACATGGCGGGGACCTCCCAAATGTTCAAACTCATTTTGTAAGTTAGTTTGAATATTTGTGAGGTACTGCCATACTATAGGTACTTGTTAAAATAACAATAGATAATCTTATAGATAATTCTAAAATTAGTTTGCTATAAGAACTAAGCATAACCTAAACTTAATTAGGTAATACCTATTCACCTCGAACTTCAAGGTTTTATTTTTTTGCCTGGGGCTTAACGTCGCACTGTTCTGCAGCGAGGCTAATGGCGACGGAAAAAGGGTTTTATATATTTGCAAGGAAGGAAAATAGATAGAAGTAGATAGCACTCCATTGCACCATGGAGTCTTTTTCTGATTTCGTCGTGACCGGCGTAATTCATTCAGCGTGAATCTTATAATAGAAGTGAAATGAATTCGATCGCGAGGAGAGAAGATCAGAGGCGCTCCAGCTGGGGCCTATTCTCGAGTTGATACCGCATGTGAAAATGAGACTAGATGCGATACCTAGGGAAATCTTTTGTTTTATCAAAGATAAAGTAATGTGCTCATTTCCGCATGGTGAACATTTTCAACAAACTCGAGATTAGGCACCCATTTTTACATAACATTCTTAAATTTTTATATATTATAATAACATAACTATAGTGAACTAGTAATGTTATTCCTTCGTCGTAATAGCCCAGTGTTTGTATTATTATAAGTATAGTGATAACACTAGAAGTGCCAATCCCAGGCTAACATTGATTTATTTAAAAATAATACATTTTAATTTGCCTATTAGTTTAACTTCATATTAATTTTGTGGATCAATTATTTACGTGAGCATAACAGCCGCAACCTATCTCCTTTCAAATGCTCGTTTCAACTACCTATGTTTCAACGCACCAAACCTTCAGCTGCCATCGTGGTCCCTTGGATAGCGCGTCTGCCTGCCACCTGGAGGTCCTGCCATCGAAATCACGTCTAATCCATTTGCGTTTTATTTCAGATTCTATTCGCAATTGTAATAATCTCTGTGAATATCTTGTCGTAATGTAATTATGATGAAAACCCGTGTAGATATCGCTATTATAGTTTACTTTTTACAGTTTAAATTCAAAATAACCGTTAATTTTAGGCAGCTGAACTCGCTGGAATGTGCCAGAGATGTACCTGGGAGGTGCCAGGCAGCTGCTGGGATTTGCCAGGCAGCTCCCAGAGATGTGCCAGGCAGCTGCTGGGATTTGCCAGGCAGCTCCCAGAGATGTGCCAGGCACCTGCTGGGATGTGCCAGGCAGCTCCCATGGACATGTGCCAGGCAGCTCCCAGACATGTGCCAGGCAGCTACCTTGGGAGGTGCCTGGCATCCCGTTGTCCAGTCATAGTTACATGCCTGGCACCTCCCTGGCATGTAACTGGCAAATCTCATGGGAGCTGCCTGGCATGTAACAGTGTTTGCTGGGTACAATATTCGGAAGGTCTAGTATATAGTTCCTCGATATAATAACAATTACGGAAAAAATACAACCTATGACTTTCAATAATTTTCCAGAGACCTTGCACAATTTCACTAGAGCTATCTGTTCGAAATTTCTTCCTACTTCCCACATGCCAACCATGCGGCCACGATTTATTTGTTCGGAGATTAATCTAATTTTTCAGCCATAATGAAATTTTTGTGGAGTGACTAGTGACGTTGTGTGACTGTAATACTCAGTTACTTTCCGGTTTCTGTTACAAATGAATGTATCTAAGGTTTGATGGTTATAGGAGCTGTTTGAGTGTTTACAATAACAATCAAATTTTTCTGATCAATGAATCACACACTGATTGATAATAGATCAAATTATGTTGCCAGCCTTGACACCAGGATTCATTCAATTAACCGATTTATTCCATTGGGAAGATTTATTGAATACAAATTACATTCAAATAGACTATCTTAACTTCATTTTAATATAAAATAATTTTTGGATTAAATAATTAAAAATACATAATAATTAAATAATTTTAGAGTATTTAAATTAAATAGTTTAAATTACCCAAAATGTATTATTACAATCGTGATATAATCAATACCAATGAAATCCAAATGCACCAACCCACTATATTTGTTTGAACTGAAAGTAAATTATTAGTTCCGATAAAAGAAAGTTGGTTGTTGTCAAGTTTTGTTAGTTCGATCGACATAACAACATTGACTTCCTTATCTGTGTGATCTATCTGGGGCTGATGAACACAACCCAGTAATTCAGTCATCTCTCTGTTGACAAATAGCTATGGGTTTGCTATAGGCAACTTTACGAGCTTCGCTGTACGAGTGGTGGTATCATGATATTCTGTAAGGGTGAAGAATTAACAGGACTTTATGCGTTGGCTGTACATTGCAATTCTTTTGAATATGTGCATAAATGTAAACATCAAACGTCACTGGCCAGTGTAAACATAACTGGCGACAGATGAAATTCAAAAGTAAATTCCACTTTTGGTGACATAAATGGTTCTTTTTACATATTTAATTCAATATTTAGGTTATAGTGCTGAGATGTGAAAATATTTATTTTGTGGCTGGTAACACTCATGCAACCAATTGCGAAATTAAAAATAATTTTTTCACAATTGGTGGCAGAAATGGTACATTTTACATTATTTTTAATATTTGTAATTTAGATTATAGCTGGTTCAACTCATGCAACTCACCTTTCTCAACAATAATTAAATTTAAAATTAATATTTCCACAATTGGTGGCAGAAATAGTAGTTTTTTTATTCCAAATTTAGATTAGGATTTAATATTTTGAAAATACATAATTCGATGGCTTCTGGTGATATGGTGCAAGATGAGGGGCCTCATCCAATGAACTTACAGGCAGTGTTGTGATTAGATAGTTGTATTTTTTATCTAGATAAAGATAAAGATAACCTGGCAAAAATTTATCGAGGTAAAATAAATATAAATGTCCAATAGAACCATGAACCCTACTAAGTCAGTAATTAGTAAAAATTATCAGAAGTAAGGCGAAGTAAAAATCACTTTCCTTGAATAGGGCCTCCTCGAATAACAAAGACTTCATGTTTTTGGCGTATTTATCTTTCTTTTTTTCGGTACGTTTGGAAATCCAGGAGGGCATAATAAGATAATAAATAATTATCTTGATATTTGTAATATATAACAGATATATTTTTTTTAACAAATTCTACTCTGAAATTTGAGGCTTGTGCATGTTCAAACACACAAATGCATTTTGAATGTTATATTTTTTATCTTGATAATTGCCAATAGATAAAATATTTTTTTCTGGATAAAAATAAAGATAACCAATTATTTAATAATCTAGATATAAGATAATAGATAAAAAATAATTATCAAGATAATTATCTAGGTAATGTTATCTAGATAAGTCACAACACTGCTTAGGATCATCGTCCCGTGTTACAACATGTAGTCTGAAGCATGTCCCGCCGACAAAGTATGTGCCAGGATATTATGTATCCCTGTCAGGGTCAAATACCCCCCAAAGTACACAACAACATCGAAAGACAAACGAAAGATACGGATTACGATCTTCAATGACGTATTTAATTATACGAAAGCATATTTTTTGGCTGGGGCTTAATGTCGCACTGTTCTGCAGCTAGGCTAATGGCGACGGATGAATGATTATGATGATGATTGGGAGATGATGGTGAAGAGTAGGTTAGGATGGAAGGGGGGAAGGAGGCGGTCGTGGACTATTAGTAGAGTACCTTCCCAGCATTTGCCTGTCGACTGAGGGAAAACCTCGAAAAAAACCCAGTCAGGAAGGACGGCCGCGGGAATCGAACCCGGGCCTCCGGAATACATAAATAGCGAGTGTATTAAAAGCGGCTAACGTAAACGTAGCTCCAGCGTTAAGGCCCATGCACAATTGACATAACCCGCAGCCGCAACCCGTAACCCGCAACCGCAACACGCAACCCGTATCACTATCAGTGCACAATTGACATAACCAAGACGTTACGGACCAAAGAAACCAAAGCATATAGAGTGAAAAAATACGACGCACACATCACGGCATCATTGTTCGCAAGGCACGGCTTCCTCTTCGTCAGACATAAATAAACAAGAAAATAACGAAAAATCTAGGAAAAATAATGACAACACAGTTTTGACGGCTGGGTTAGGTTATGCTGTTGTAAGTAGATGGTAGTTTGACTTTGATTTTAACGTGTGATATTTGTCTATTTCCGTTTCCGGTTTTGTTATCTCATTCTGATTGGCTGCCCGTCAGAATGTGGGCGTGGCCTGACGTAGCTTACGTAAAATTGTTGAATCTTGGTCAAGTCTTGCGGGCTACGGGCTACGGCTGCGGGTTGCGTGTTGCGGGTATGTCGATTGTGCGCGGTTGCATTGGTATGCATGGTTTCAACTTTTCACGCAGTTGCGCTTACGGGTTGCGGCTGCGGGTTATGTCAATTGTGATGGGCCTTTAGGCGCTTGTACGCAATGCAAAGCTCGCCAACAGATGGCAGATGCGACAGCAGTTCGTTGGAAAACGTCGTGCATACGGATCAATAAACTGAGTTGCTTCTCTGTCAGGACCCTTATTCTAAAATGTTACTTTTGTATTCGGCCGAGCCGAATCTGATTCGTCCAGGATCAGATTCGTGTGTTCCCAATTCGACTGACCCGAATATGATTCAATTTCGAATTCTACAACAGCAAACGGATCGGGACGCGCTATTCTCACGAAATAATGCATTTATAGCAGACTCTTGTTTTACCGACTTATCCATCGATACGCACCAAAAGAGTGAACCAATGAGAAGAGAGAATTTTGATCATGGTGTACGGAACATACTTCACACATATCGGTTTGATTGTCATTTGTCATTTTATCAACTCTCCGTGTTTGACACATCACATAACATTCAAAATAAAGCAGGAAATTATTACGATGTAGGTATATAATAGGTATATTTTAAACAATTATTGGACGATTATTTGAAGAAATAACACTAAATATTCGCACATTAATATCTATTGGTATAGTTAAGTGCCCAAATAACCTAACTTTTGTCCCGATCCGGCGAGCAAACAGCTGACGAATCTGATCCTGTCAGACACGAATCGAATCCGGGTCGCCATTTTGAATATTGTCTTGCAGAATACCAATATCTCGGATTCGTCTCTCACGAATTCGATTCGGGACGAATACGGAAATTTTTTAGTTTTAAAATAAGGGTCCTGGTAATAAGGGCCGTGAAATACTTCATTCTGTTTTAGAATGGAGGGTACAACTGACTACCATAGGACAATACTATTTAAATGAGTGATTTAAATATACTCATGGGTACAACTGACTACCATAGGACAATACTATTTAAATGAGTGATTTAAATATACTCATGGGTACAACTGACTACCATAGGACAATACTATTTAAATGAGTGATTTAAATATACTCATGGGTACAACTGACTACCATAGGACAATACTATTAAAATGAGTGATTTAAATATACTCATGGGTACAACTGACTACCATAGGACAATACTATTTAAATGAGTGATTTAAATATACTCATGGGTACAACTGACTACCATAGGACAATACTATTTAAATGAGCGATTTAAATATACTCATGGGTACAACTGACTACCATAGGACAATACTATTTAAATGAGTGATTTAAATATACTCATGGGTACAACTGACTACCATAGGACAATACTATTTAAATGAGTGATTTTAATATACTCATGGGTACAACTTATAACCATAAAACAGTACTTTTTAAATGAGTGATTTAAAATATACGTATTTAAAAACTGAAAAACTGAAATGTGTTCAATTTCTAAGTGAGAAGTACGTAAAAAAAATTTAATAGGAAATGAGTGATGTTTAGTGAATATTGATTGTGATGGAAGCAGTAATTGAGCGAGCGTAGCGAGCGTCACCATGGTACTCTTATGGCACTTTCTCTGTGTGTTTGTTTTTTGCTTTTTTTTTGTTTTTCTGTTTTTTTGTTTTTTTGTCTGCACTGCCCAGATCAAACCGCACAACCAATCGATCTGAAATTTTGCACACGTACTAACGTAATCTATGCGGTCTCTGGGATCGTTTTTGAAAGGGATCCTGTGATTGGTTCAAATTTTAAAAAAATTATCTTTCGATTGGTTGGTCCGTTCAATTTGAAATTTTGAGAAGTCATTACGACTAACATTTTGCCCAATCAAACAAAATTTCATCCAAATCCTCCCATTGGTTAAAATTAAAAAACATATTCCATGTGTTTTTTGAAATTTAAACTAGAACCGTATGACCGATCAACTTAAAACTTTACATGGTCATTGGGACCAACATTGTCTGTATTTTTTACTACTTTCAGACTAATCTGTGCTTAAATCCAAAAGTAATTGACATTTTACGGACATTTTGCGTGTTAGATGTCAAATTTCTCGAAAATGTTGATCACGGCTACTTTGACTCTTCAGTTCAAATCCAAGGTAGTTGAGCAAAAACTTTTAAACGCATATGAAACTAATAATGACCGTTCAACAGATCGATCTGATATTGTGTACAAACACTTAAATCATATGAGTGGTCCCAGGTATATTTTTTTAAAAAAGAGACTGTGATTTTTGTAATATTTACTGGGAAGTAGTTTAATTAGAAAGGTTCAATCGATCAACTTAAAACTTTGCATGGTTATTGGGACTAATATTTGAGTGATATTTGGAGATTTTTAAACAAGTCTGTGAAAAATTCAAGAATTATTGGCTTTTAATGATATTTTTAATAGACGCAGAATTTCGGTTCGAGGTGTTCGAGGTGTAGGTAACAACAGACATGTAGAATAGCATATTATATTCGAACTAAAAGGAACATAGAAATCTTATTACAGGGCCCAAGAAGGTACTCTGTTAAACCATCTCACTGAAGGAATCACCCAGTCTAAAATAACTAGATGACAGACATAGGCTCAAAAGTTCCATTATGCCGTCAACAGGGATGTCAGTCCTGTCAGCCAATGAAAGATCCTCTCCCAGCATCCGCTTGACCAATACTAAAGTGTCTGCCACAGGAACACTAGGAAACAAGTTAACCACATCAAAGCTAACAAGTTTGTCCTCCCCAACTACCTGGACCCCACTTAAAAGCTCAACTTAATCTTTAGAGTTTTTTACAAAAGAATTTACACCATTGCCCAAAGGCTTTAAAATCTCCAAAAGATGCTTAGATAATGCTGCACACGGGAAAACCTCACCAGTTTCAGTTAGATGGTTTGGCTATGGGTAGTTGTTTGTCACCATTATTATCTAATATTTTTATGTCGGATTTGGAAGAGCGTGTTTTGGCAAGCAGTGTTTGTAAACCTGTAATGTGGAAGCGTTATGTTGATGACATATTAGCTTATATTCCACAGAAGCATATCGAACATCTTGATGAGTTGCTGCTGGATTTAAATTATTTTCATAAAAATATTAAATTTACTGTGGAGATGGAGGAGGATGATGCCTTGCCGTTCTTGGATGTGTTAATAAGGAAGAAGGGAGGGAGGGTGATTACTTCGGTGTACAGAAAACCTACACATACGGATCAATATTTAAGTTTTGATTCTAATCACCCGGCTCATGTCAAAAGGGGTATTGTTGAGTGTTTGTGGTCTAGAGCTAGGTCGTTGTCTAGCGATGCGGAAGTATTAGCGGCGGAGAAAAATCATCTTTTTGAATCTTTTGTGGCAAACGGTTACCCTGTTCGTATGTTAGATAGAATCTTGAATAGGAAGGAGGCGACGGAGCGTCGGACTATTCGTTTGGAAAACCCATTGAAAACCATGTGTTTGGACTACGTTCCTAATTTTTCGGAAAAAGTTCGTAGAATTCTTGGATCATTTAATATTAGAACAGTTTTTAAATCACCTAACACTTTTAGAAGTCTTCTCTGTCAAACTAAACCGGTCGATCTTCAGCAGAATTCCAAGGAAATTGTCTATGCGCTCCCATGTCAGTGTCAAGAAGTGTATATAGGTGAAACAGGGAGGCCACTTGTCATACGTTTTAAAGAACATCGACATAACGTAAAAAATCATAAAATTTCTACATCGTTAGTAGCTGAACATGCGTGGACTAACATGCATACTTTTGATTGGGATTCTGCTATAGAAGTATATAAAGAAAGTAACGCTAGGAAAAGAAAATTTATTGAGTCAGCGTTCATCACATGTGTGGATGAAGTTATTAGTCAGTCATCGTGTCATTTTGATGACGTATGGGTGGCTATGCTTCGTCCTGTGGTGAAGGCTCGGTTCAATTCGGCGCGAAAATCGGTTAGGTAGACGTCAGGCCATATATGGTCACGGTATGTGGCCTCTTGGTGGGGGGGCTGACGTCAGAGAAGCAGTAGTGGTAACGGAACTCGCCAGTCTCGCTTGACAAAGCCGGTCGAACGCATCGGCGAAATATTGCGGACTCTTTTTATTTTTATTTCTTGACAATACCAGTGCTTCTGTTCAAATAATTGTATTTTACCAAGCTGATTGGCTTGTGGTCACGTTCATTTTCAAATTCTTGTTAATCTAGAGCGTAGACTTGATCGGATGATGCCATTCAATCTTTTTCAGATAATCCGTTTATTTCGAAGACAGTTTTACATTTTGTTGAGTGTAATTAAGGTGCAGTCTTTCACGGCCTAGCGTTACACTGGCAAAGACGACGGGAAACTACAGACATCTAGCGGTGGAAATGAGTACCAAGTGGTGCCGCCATCTACCGGCTATTTTGTTAGCGGTGGGAAGAATTCAAACGAGAAGAAAATTACAACTTCAAACAATTTAACAAAATTCTATAAGCTCAAAAGAGTCAACAGCGGAAACTAAGTGCATTCACGTAATTGGCTGTATTTCTTTACGCTGCCTAAGTGGGCATTAAGGAGGATGCCTAAGTGGGCATTAAGTGACGATGCCTAATAAGGCATTAAGTGAGGATGTCTAACAAGGCATTAAGTGAGGATGCCTAAGAGAGGATCTCCGAAAATCAGGGTCTGGAGCCCAAATAAATATCGGTTCCGGTTCTTAGTTTTTAAATATATAAATTCCGATACCAGCTGTTCTGGATCCTGGAAAATATAAAACACCGGTCCCTGTTCCATTTCGGCTCCAATTAGGTTCCAATCGGTACCTTTAAATTAAGACAATAATTGCATTTTTTTAAATCGACCTTGAGGAATGTCATGCACAGTATAAACAACCCCATAAAAAACACTTCGTGTAAAAATACCAGCCAAGTCTCTTCAACTAAAAAAAAATATATGAAATCTAAAAATTCTGCACTGAAAAGTATTGATATCAAAAAATTTGCCAAGTCAAAACTTTATTTGAAAATCAAAAAATACTTGGCGCATCGTGTATATAAATAGCTTAGAAGTATTGGCCAGATATAAAATATACATCAAATATACATATACATATACATATAGTATACCTATAATTTCCTAAAAAATCGATGCGCCAAGTATTTTTTGATTTTCAAATAAAGTTTTGACTTGGCAAATTTTTTGATATCAATACTTTTCAGTGCAGAATTTTTAGATTTCATATATTTTTTTTTAGTTGAAGAGACTTGGCTGGTATTTTTACACGAAGTGTTTTTTATGGGGATATCACTCCTTTTTTTAGTTTATTATTTACAACTTGTGACGCATATGAAATAAACAATTACTAAATTCTTTTAAAAAAATCGCCATTTACGATTTGGTAACTACTAATGAAAATCTGTTGTATATTCATGTATAGTCTTTCGTGAAGAATAGCAAAGGTTTCATTCCAATCGGCCAACCCAGTTCCGAGATATGGCATATAACACTTCGGTTTTCAAAATGGCTGCTAAACTTACTGCACTGCCACATAGAATTTATATCTACAATTAATGTGTATCATTTTAGGCTTTCTGAATATGTATTCATTGTATAGAATGGGGAATATAATAATTTTTAAATTTGAATGACGTCATTTCCGGGCTCATAAATAAAAACATTCTACTTTGACTGTTCCTATTCCATAAAGATGGCATTCCGAATCATTTGGCGCTAGTTTCGTACTGATCGGTATACCAGTTTTCGAGATACAACGTTACTTCCGGTTTCAAAATGGCGGCTGAAATCTCTGACCCCTTGAATTTTAATTCACACATGATAACATATTATTAAGTTATTATAAGCTGTCTCAAATAGTATGTATTGTATCAAAATGTAAATTTGTGAGATTTTTAAAATGTGTAACGTCATTTCCGGTTTTGCTATAAGAAACTGCAAATATTACTGATGATAAAACATAAAGTTGCCCGTCTAAATTGTGTGGCGCTGGTTTCGTTCAAATCTATTTAGCCAATATTAAGATATGATGTCACTTCCGGTTAAACAATGGCGGCTTCCGGTTGGTTTTGTAACAAGTCAAATGATATATCAGAAGTGCATACGTTACATAAATATCAAAATAATCGGATCAACCTTTGTTGCCGAAATGCCAATCGATGTATTTCAAATTTCATGACGTCATTTCCGGTTTCGTTAACAAAATGTTTAGTCTTTTGCTACTGATAATGCATATAGTTCACCGTCCGAATCGTTTGGCGCTATTTTCGCTCCAATCGGTTTAGCCGTTGTTGAGATATGACGTCACTTCCGGTTTCAAAATGGCGGCACAAAAAATTCATGGGGTGAAGGTTAAATCAGACGCCAAAAGTGCACACGTGGTAAAAATGTGAGATCAATCGGTTCAGCCGTTTAGGCTGTGGCCTGTTTACCGGATTTGAATTCCAGGAGACTACTACTACTATGATTATTATTATTACTAGGAAAACGCTCAGTGTAACGCGTTGATAAGCGAGCACGGGTACGTGCAAATTCTCGAACCGGAAATGCGTACACAACGCACAGAAAACATATACATCCATATGGAATTGATTATGATATCAACTTAAAAGTGTATGCTTTTCATCGAAACTTTAAAATAGCATCTAAGCACCTGGTTCATAAAGCAAATCAGAATCAATTTTCAATTGGCACTGGAAAACATTCATTTCGATACTTCATTACTGACAGATATTAAAAATGTAAATAACTTCATACGTTCTTAACTGATTGGGATGAAATTTTGTAAAATAAGAGACAATATTGGTCTTAATGATCATGCAAAATATGAGTTTGATCAGAATTATCGAAGACCGTTTTCATTTTTCAGCCTATCAGGAGATATTTATTTAAATTTTAACCAATGAATCTGAGTAACGCGTTGATGAGCGAGCACGGATACGCGCAACACCTCGAACCGAAATTCTGTCTATCGAAAATGTCATTAAAAGCCAATAATTCTAAAATTTCGCCACAGATTTGTATAGAAATCTCAAAACATTCCTAAAATATTGGTCCAAATAACCATGCAAAGCTTTAAGTTGATCAATTGAACCTTTATGATTGAACTGTTCCGTGTTAATTTTCAAAAATCACAGGATCTCCTTCAAAAAATATACCTGAGACCACTCATATGATATAAGTGTGTCTACACAATATCAGATCGACTGTTGAACGGTCATTATCAGTTTCATTTGCGTTTGAAAGTTTCTGCTCTAACTACCTTGCCTTGAACTGAAGAGTCGAAGTCGCCGTGAATTTGACAGCCAACACGCTAATAGTCCGTAAAATGTCAATAACGTTTGGATTTAAACACAGATTAGTATGAAAATTGTCAAAAATGCAGATAATGTTGGACCCAACCATCATGCGAAGTTATAAGTTGATCGTTCAATCGGTTATAGTTTAAATTTCTAAAAACACAGGAAAGATGGTTTTAAATTTTAACCAATGGGAGGATTTGGCTGAAACTTTGTTTGATTGGGTACAATGTTGGGGGTAATGACTTGTCAAAATTTCAATTTGATCAAAACAACCAATCGAAAGTTAATTTTTTTTAAATTTGAACCAATCAATGGATTTCAAAAAAATTAGGGTCTGCAACAATCAGAAATGTTACGTACATGTGTGCAAAATTTCAGCTCGATCGAAGAAAAACTCTGACCTGTATATCGTCAGTAACAGAAAAAAAAAAAACAAACAAAAAAAAAAACAGAGGTCCGTGCCAAAAGAGCCAAATGGAGACGCTCGCTTCGCTCGCTCAATTATGAAAACCGCCCTTAAACACTGTTTTCACGGCCCTCTAGCGCGCAAAGGGCGTAACCTATTGTTCCCAAATTTGGTATATGTTTCGAAATAGCTCGAAATTAAGATATTTCGCAACAATGTGATATTTCCCAATTTTAAGATCCAGTAGGCCGAAAATGCCACTTTGATGCTTACAGTAAAAGTGGGTTGCTCCAGCCTTTTTAAATGAGAGTGTGCGCGCGCCGTACGACTTGGCTGGCGTGGAGCGATCGCTCCACTAGATAAGTATGCAAAATATAAATTAAACATTTATATTAAACAAACAAAATAAATAAATTAAACTAAATTTATTATTAAACTAATATTGTTTAAATTAAACAAAATATAAATTAAATTAGACAAAAAATAAATTATATATAGTATAAACTTTTAAAATAAATAATAAAAAATAAAGCAAGAATTGTCAAACAAATAATTGACTCAGTGATTATTATTTAAAAAAAATGTAAATTGTACCAAATAATTTCAAATTTGGAAGACAATGATATAAAAATTAAATTAAATACATTATTTAAAGAACCTTTGAACACATAAAGTGTTTAATGTTTTAAAGAGTTCAGGTTTCGGTTCCGGTTCCACCTGTTTAAGATAAATACGATTTTTCGGTATGCTTGAATCTAAAATTGAAAATTGTCCAGCAGATGCTTTGTTGGTATGAGGGATTTCATTCCAAAATATGAGGAATATGAGGAATATGAGGTATGAGGGAAGCTATTGAATGGCTGACCTATTTAAATTTGTAATTATTGTTAAAATTCAGATTTTTTAGAACAATTTATTTTATTTTAAGTATATGTGATTAATATTTAATAAGACTTTGTATTCCAATAAAATCCATACGATAAATAAATAAATAAAATAATGCCCAATCTAGATCACAGAGAAATGGATATCAAGTCATTTTGGGTGTCCATGGGTTTGGTAAAAGAAATAAAGAAAGATTGTCATTGCTACAAATTTGGAGTAGGAACGACCTAATTGTGGGAAATGCACTTTTTGGAAAATGTAAATATAGAATAAGATGGCAAGATACGGATGGGTTAAGTCAAACAAAATCTGCTACAGATTACATTTTAGTAAATAGAGAGAGGCCTGAGAACGCAACTAAAAGATGTTTTTGTAACCCCAGTATTGTAGTCGATAGCGACCATTCGATTCCTTGTTGCTGTGATAATAAAGAAACAAACGCCTAGGCTAAAAATGCGCACAAACGTATTGAATAAAATTAATGTATGGCGACTTAAAGAAAAAGGATTCATTATTGGCATAAACACAAGGGATTATGATAAACATGTAAACATTTCGCCAAATACTCAGCAAAACAAGCTCACATATCAAACTTTTACATATTTTGGGGAGCAGGGGGGGGGGGGTCATATTTTGTCAATCAATATTATAAAAAATTGGCGGTGTTCGTGAAAGAAACTGAAAACTTTTACAAAATTATCTTTAAAACTATCTAAATATAATAATTGGCCATTGTGCATGAAATATCTTTCAAAATTTTTTGTGAAAGGGAGGGGGGGGGAGGGGGGTTAAATATTAATTTTAATTATTGGCATAAAGTCAGGAGGTTAGATGATAAACGTGTACAAATTTCATAATAAACTCATAAATACTACCGTATCGACATAGGCTACGGTGCATATCAAATGTTTACATATTTAGGGGGGGTAGGGGGATAAAAATTTGAATTTCAATATGAGAATAATATTTTTTTTAGGGGGGGGGGGGGGGGTTTGAAGATATTTTTAATTGTTGGCATACAAATTAGGGGCTTATGATAAACCTATACAAATTTCATCACAACCTCTGCAAAACTAGCTCATTAACATAGCTCATTATATTTGGAGGAAGGGGGGTGCAAGGGGGGTTCAAATTTTGATTTTTTGTTTTTAGATAAAAAGTGGCGTTGACTTAGAATTTTGTTGCACAATGGCGATTATTATAAGATGAGTTAAACGAGTTATTTGTGAAATGTATAAGTTTCCTTCATTTCTCAGCTATTTTTATTCTAATATCAAAAATCTAAATTTAAACCTCCCCCCCCCCCCCCCCCCCCACCAATATGAAACAATTCGATGCACCGTGCACCGAATAAATGGTAAAATTTTTACAAAATTATCAACAAACCCATAGTGTTTATGGCGCCGAAAATTAGAAATATCAAAATATTGCAAAAATTTTTAAGCACATAGACCTGAAAGCTTTGAGATTCTAATTCTAGTATTGAAAATCAAAAAGCCCCCTGACCCCCCCCCCCCCAAATATGTAAACAATTTATATGCACCGTAGCCTATGTTGATATGCTAGTTTTTATGAATATGTGGTGACATTTTTACAGCTTATCATCAAACCCTTATTTTTTTTTAAATTAATTAACTGACTGGACTTTTGTTTAGAGGTATTGAAATAGCGAAGATAATTATATGACTGAGTGGCTGAGTGGTAACGCTCTGAAATTGTATTTCGGAGGCCCGGGTTCGATTCCCGCGGCCGTCCTTCCTGACTGAGGTTTTTTCGTGGTATTCCCTCAGTCGACAGGCAAATGCTGGGAAGGTACCCCACTAATAGGCCACGACCGCCTCCTTCCCACCTTCCATCCTTACCTACTCTTCACCATCATCTCCCAATCATTCGATGCAGAACAGTGCGACGTTAAGCCCCAATTAAAAATAATAGATTCCAAAACTTAAAAACGAGTTGGAGTCGAAAATTAAGAGATTGAGTGTATTATACATGAGTTTATTGTAAAAATAATATTGCGATGTTATTGACCCAAATACACCATTATATTTTATGATTATATCCCAACTTTATTCCACAATCTTCGACATTGGAGAAGTTATTGGCTAAGTTATTACGAATTTCGAATTTAAAAATTGAGCCATTTAACTCATCTAATAACAAAAATATAATTATTTAATTATTAAAATAGTGAAAAAGCCTACGGAAGACTGATGCTGTGTTTTCATCATGTAAATATTGTCTTGTGAACTTGAGTGTTGCTCGGCCAGCGGTTTGACGTGTACGTTGACCTGTCGCGTCGTCTGTTCTCCTGATACTCAGCGAGACGCTGGGACCTCGCGATGTCGGTTATGTGACGTTCAGCCGACATTGCCGACCAAACTACACAGATATCACCATCACACATTGTCTTGGCTAATGGTTTGACGTGTACGTTGACCTGTCGCGTCGTCTGTTCTCCTGATACTCAGCGAGACACTGGGACCTCGCGATGTCGGTTATGTCACATCAGCCGACATTGCCGACCAAACTACACCATCACACATTGTCTTGGCTAATGGTTTGACGTGTACGTTGACCTGTCGCGTCGTCTGTTCTCCTGATACTCAGCGAGACGCTGGGACCTCGCGATGTCGGTTATGTGACGTTCAGCCGACATTGCCGACCAAACTACACAGATATCACCATCACACATTGTCTTGGCTAATGGTTTGACGTGTACGTTGACCTGTCGCGTCGTCTGTTCTCCTGATACTCAGCGAGACGCTGGGACCTCGCGATGTCGGTTATGTGACGTTCAGCCGACATTGCCGACCAAACTACACAGATATCACCATCACACATTGTCTTGGCTAATGGTTTGACGTGTACGTTGACCTGTCGCGTCGTCTGTTCTCCTGATACTCAGCGAGACGCTGGGACCTCGCGATGTCGGTTATGTCACATCAGCCGACATTGCCGACCAAACTACACAGATATCACCATCACACATTGTCTTGGCTAATGGTTTGACGTGTACGTTGACCTGTCGCGTCGTCTGTTCTCCTGATACTCAGCGAGACGCTGGGACCTCGCGATGTCGGTTATGTCACATCAGCCGACATTGCCGACCAAACTACACAGATATCACCATCACACATTGTCTTGGCTAATGGTTTGACGTGTACGTTGACCTGTCGCGTCGTCTGTTCTCCTGATACTCAGCGAGACGCTGGGACCTCGCGATGTCGGTTATGTCACATCAGCCGACATTGCCGACCAAACTACACAGATATCACCATCACACATTGTCTTGGCTAATGGTTTGACGTGTACGTTGACCTGTCGCGTCGTCTGTTCTCCTGATACTCAGCGAGACGCTGGGACCTCGCGATGTCGGTTATGTCACATCAGCCGACATTGCCGACCAAACTACACAGATATCACCATCACACATTGTCTTGGCTAATGGTTTGACGTGTACGTTGACCTGTCGCGTCGTCTGTTCTCCTGATACTCAGCGAGACGCTGGGACCTCGCGATGTCGGTTATGTCACATCAGCCGACATTGCCGACCAAACTACACAGATATCACCATCACACATTGTCTTGGCTAATGGTTTGACGTGTACGTTGACCTGTCGCGTCGTCTGTTCTCCTGATACTCAGCGAGACGCTGGGACCTCGCGATGTCGGTTATGTCACATCAGCCGACATTGCCGACCAAACTACACAGATATCACCATCACACATTGTCTTGGCTAATGGTTTGACGTGTACGTTGACCTGTCGCGTCGTCTGTTCTCCTGATACTCAGCGAGACGCTGGGACCTCGCGATGTCGGTTATGTCACATCAGCCGACATTGCCGACCAAACTACACCATCACACATTGTTACTCGCATTGTTACACGACAATATTACACTATTTGCAGACATTCAAATAATTAACACGTGGCCTTAATTCTTTGTTCAAATCTATCATTGAGTATTTGTCTTTAAATAATAACGTTGAATGTTGTATTTGGCTGTAAAATTGTATGTTTATGTTACTTAAAATTGTACAAATTATTCTTCAGTTGAAAAGTACCTTATGAAAGTATGGTATTATATTATTATAGTTACTTTTAACCTTGTTTTTTTCACAAAAAACAGTCAGTTTTTTTCGATGTTTTGCCAGCATTCTGCAGAAATTAAACGCACAAATTTCCTAAAATATAGGTACTACCTAAAATTGTCCAGCGAAACCGTATAAGATAAAAATTTGAATTGTGAAATTATTGTTCTAAGCATATTAATGCAAAGCCTGCATAATATGCAAAATGTGTGGTTTAAAGTCTTAAAATAATTACTACAAAAATCGAACATGACCTACAATGTTCATTCTAGATCAATTTATTCCATTTTATTGGTGTAACATGGATAAAGTTGCAGGGCAGTTCTTCCAAGTTTCAACCATTCCCGAGAAAAATGTTCCTAAATTCGATGCTGGCTAAATGCCTAATCAAGGCTATGGCTACGCAGTGTGTGTACTTTATGAAGTCTTTAGAATTAAGGCCGGCCATACATTTTGTCATGCCAATCGGCGTGGAGCAGTTTTAGAGGGAATTACAAAATATAAATTGACATAATATTTTGCCATATTTTACATAATATCTATATTAATTTTTTGTTCAGAGAACTCGTCTATAAAAAAGACAAAATTAATATGTTTCATGTGTTCCTGATCTTAAAAAAGTGTTTTATTTTGCCTGAAAATGTCTTTTTGTTGATTTTTTTTTTATCAATTCAGTAATTTTCTTGCTTTGTAATTTTTTTATAATTATTGGGGATAATAATGTCAAATACCTGTTTCAAGTTACAAATAAAATTATTGTCAAAACAAAATTTCTAACCTTCACTAATGGATGACAACAACGATACTTGACACATTGACACATTCATACAATGATAAGTTAATTTTAAAATCAAACTCCAAATTCAACTCCTTAACCAATAAATCGAATAATAATATTTTAACGAATATTACAAAGCATAACATTTCACAATATGTCCTCTTTCGGGATTGATGGTTCTCTTTTAACAGTTGTAAGGTACTATTTGTAAGTTTCATAGGCCCTCAAGATCCTAGGCCAAAACTCATTAGTTCAACTCACTAACTGCAAACTCATTATTGCAGTGTTGAGTAGTAACATGTTACTGGTAACATGTTAACTTTGAAAATAAAGTATTTGTATTCTAACATGTTACTTATTTTGAGTAACTTAACTTATTGTAACATGTTACAAATTTATTTTGTTTCCACAGAATATCCAAGTAGGTAAATACCAACAAGTCAATTTCAGAAGGTTAAAAAACACTATATATTTTGTATTTGTATTTATTTATAGATTTTATTTAGCTTACTAAGCCAGTAACATTACAGATACACTTGTTACCAACAGCACATATATTACACTTAGAATACATCATCAACTGATTGTCGCTTTATCCACACAATACAATGAGCTTTAAATGAACATACATGTTTTTCATTTCTAATGTCTACAGGTAACCTGTCATAAATTTTGCTTCCAGTGTTAAAAATTGATGCATACCATTTCTTACTATAACAGTGTTTCTTAAACCACATTCCACTGCTGGCTGCTCTAGTACTAATATTATGAATTGTTTTAACATTATCTAATTTATCTAAGATGTATTGTGGCATAAGGCCAATACTAATTTTAAACATAAATATAAGAACTAATAGTAACACAGACTGCTTAATACTCAGCCACTCCAGCATGTCTAACATTGTCAAGATAGGTGTTTCTCTACCACATCTGACGATCGTTCTCATGGCCTTATTTTGTAATATTTGTAATCTATCCAAGTGATTTTTATTTACATGTAAGAGAATTGTTGCTCCATATTCGAAATGTGGCTTAATTATGGTGTTGTATACCATACATCTTGACCAGTACGACAATTTTCCTCCTATTCTTCTGAGATATCCTATCTTTTTTCCTATCTTCTTTATCATATATTCAGCATGTAGTTTAAATTCTAATTTATCATCTAATATTATGCCTAAGTATTTAAATTCTTTAACAACTTGGATCTCATCCCCTCTTATGTTTAACTTTACATTACACGTTAACAGTTGTTCACTCATCTTATTAGTAACTCCTATGAACATTGATTTGGACTTATTTACATTTAGTTTCAGTTTGTTAATCTCTAGCCATGTAGCAATGTTTTCTAACTCGCTATTCATTTGCGACATCATTTCAAATACATTTGATCCACTCAAAGAAATAACCATATCATCCGCATACATGTTGAGGTACTTATTAGAATTACACATTTTCAGGTCATTGATATATATATATTGTAAATAGCAGGGGTCCCAAGACAGAGCCCTGCGGCACTCCATTATGACATTCCATCCGATCAGAGATAGCATTACCATATCGAACTTTCTGGCTCCGATTAATAAGATAATCCTCTAGCCATGCCAATGGCATACCAGTCACTCCGTAAATGAACTCCAGTTTCTTCAGCAGTCTCTTCACGTTGACAACCTCAAACGCTCTTTTGAGGTCAAGAAACACTGCAATGGTAACCTCTTTCCTGTCCAGATCTTCCAACCACTTGCTAATGACATTTTGAAACGCAGTTTCACATGAGTGGATCCTCCGAAACCCAGACTGATGGGGAACAATTAAATTATTGTTCTCAAAGTACTCATACAATTGATCATGTACTAAAGTCTCAAATACCTTATCTAAAACACTTAACATATTAATCGGTCTAAAGTTACATATTTCAATTGAGTTAAAAACTTTACATACTGGTTGTATGACCGCTTCTTTTAGCATTTTAGGAAATTTACCTTGAAAGAGTGACATGTTTATTATATCTAGCAGCCTACATTTAATTACCTGATAGGAATCTTTGAAAAGCCAAGTATTTATTCCATCAGTTGACCCTTTCTTGTTTTTTAGTTTCCGCACAGCTTTGTCCAACTGCATTATTTTAACATTATTGAATGACATTAAGGTGCAGGTGTTACTTCTTTTAAACGTTTCTAGTTGTACAGATTGTTTTAACTCATCAGTCAAATTATTCATATCCACATCCCTGATGCTTTCAACAATCTCCTCTACACTATATACGAAGTACTCATTAAAACGCCTCTTGGAAGGCAATTTTGTTGCCATTTTAACTTCTTTTCGGTTAATTTCATATTTATTTGTGTATTATTTATGACGTACAGGTTCACAGATTTTTGAAAAGTAACTGTGAAAGTAACTGCTGACTTCAAGCAAGTAGCTGTAACTATATAGGTGTTACTTTTGAAATCAAGTAACTGTAACTGTAACACTGTTAGAATTTTGGCCAAGTAATTGTAACTGTAACACTGATACATTTTAAAAGTAACTTTGCCAACACTGCATTATTGTAACTGCGAGGACGGGAACGTGTTTAGAGCGCGCCAACTTGGACAACGCTGCATTTGTGTGACCTGTCGCGTCGTCTGTGCGCCTGATACTCAGTAAGACGGGAGGAGCTCGGCCAGCCGGCATCATGCTTGGCTGGCCGACGTTCAGCCGACATTGCGGACCATCATACACGCAAACAGTCATAAATAGACAACCAGAGCAGATATCACCCTTCTCTACACACCTATTGCTTAGCTAAGCCTATTGTGAAGCTCACATGTTGCTGATGACATGGTGGTTTCATATAGTGGTATCGAGTTGAAGTTAAATGAGAACAAGACTAAACTAATGCTGTTACCTGGTACAAATTATAATGATGCTCAACTTGTTGAGATCTTTAAGTTAATAATTGTGAAATTGAATTAGTGAATGAATTCAAATATCTAGGAGTTATGTTAGATAATAAGCTTAATTTATGAAACATATAAGAAAGAAAATTAGTAAAAAGATTGGTTAGGTATACCTAAAGAGAGTTGGGGGAAGATTGTCAATGTGGACCAAAGTTATGATCTACAATACAATTATTAAGCCTCAGTTTGAGTAATGTAGCTCAATTATGTTAAATAAGTCGAGAGGAACTGAAAGCGTTACAAACACTACAAAATAAAGCAATGCGATACATTGTGCAGGAGGTTTGGTACACCAGCCAATTATATAAATTAATTAGAATGGAATAGTATCAAAGAAACAATAGATATAGAAACACTTTTATACATAAAATTAAACTTGACTCAATGTCTACTTATCTTGACCAAGTAATTCAGAGGAATGATGGAGCACATGAATATAACACCAGAAATATAATTGACATTTATCACAATGTAACTCAAATCTTGTAAGTACCTAATAGTTTAGCTTAAGTGGGTATTAAACTATGTAATTTGAGGTGGGCAATTCCAATCTGCAGACTTCAATTAGTACAATTTGGCTAGTGTGATAGACAATAAAAAATACTAGGAAAACGCTCTGTGTAACGCGTTGATAAGCGAGCACGGATACGTGCATAACCTGGAACCATAATTCCTTAAAAGCCGGTAATAATATACCTAAAACAACTGAAATCTAGAAGCACGACCCACTAAATTATATAAAAAATAGCTGAATTTGCTTCTCATTGCAAGTTATTGCAACAGTTATTGCAAGTTATTGCAACAGTTATTGCAAGTCATTGCAACATGATACACACTCATGTGTATTTATTTCAGTATTTAGGTACGTAGGTATTATGGAATTATTATAAATAAAAAATACAGAGATTCAAACCACAAAATAGGCCATTATCTAAGTGCTAATATGAGCAAACATAATTTAAGAAACATTATCCAAACAGTTACTTGCCGTTCCGTATAAAAGAGCTTATTTCTTCTAGCACATTGCTTACCTAACACAAACCTAACACATTGTATCTGATACAAATGAAATAAATATTTCATAAACATAATTTCAATTATCAACCAACCAATCTATTTCTACAATCAAGCAGACATTTCATCGGTCTACAAATAATTTGCTCAGCCTTTGAAAAGATTGGAAGTAAGACTGCATGTTAAAACTCTCATAAACAATAAATACCTATACCTATTAACTACATCTTCAAAAATAATAAAATAAACCCTAAGTATAACCTCGCATGTATTGCTTTAACTATTATCTAACCGCAAAGAAATAATTGTTACGTATTCAAACAATAATAGATAGACAGCTGCTTGCTTCCGAGTTGTTTTGAATGGAGCGCATCGAGCGGCCGCAACGGACTCCTCGAACCTATATGGGATATGGGAAATCCCATATAGGTATATGGGATATGGGAAAACGCGATTTTTTTTATTTATGAACGGATCTTTCTCAAAAACAATACAGTTCTAAGTTAGTATGAGATGAAGGTGTGTGCAAAATTTCAGATCGATACGTTGACCGGTTCGGCCTGGGTTGAACCAGCAAAAAAAAAACAAAAAAAACACACACACAGAGAAAGTGCCGCAAGAGTCAAGTGGAGACGATCGCTCCGCTCGCTTAAAAAATCCAAATCTTAGCAATTGGTTCAGAATCGGTTCTATTTTCCCAACTGCAATAAGACAATTTGAGATGAATGGACAGGACACTAGAATGGGACAAATGTTCGAAAAAGAGAACACAACTTCGTTATATTTAACTAGGAAAACGCTCTGTGTAACGCGTTGATAAGCGAGCACGGATACGTGCAAAACCTCGAACCATAATTCCTTAAAAGCCGGCAATAATATACCTAAAACAACTGAAATCTAAAAGCACGAAAACAGTTACTTGCCGTTCCGTATAAAAGAGCTTATTTCTTCTAGCACATTGCTTACCTAACACAAACCTAACACATTGTATCTGATACAAATGAAATAAATATTTCATAAACATAATTTCAATTAATTATCAACCAACCAATCTATTTCTACAATCAAGCAGACATTTAATCAGTCTACAAATAATTTGCTCAGCCTTTGAAAAGATTGGAAGTAAGACTGCATGTTAAAACTCTCATAAACAATAAATACCTATACCTATTAACTACATCTTCAAAAATAATAAAATAAACCCTAAGTATAACGTCGCATGTATTGCTTTAACTATTATCTAACCGCAAAGAAATAATTGTTACGTATTCAAACAATAATAGATAGACAGCTGCTTGCTTCCGAGTTGTTTTGAATGGAGCGCATCGGGCGGCCGCAACGGACTCCTCGAACCTACAATGCTATTTATATGGGAAAACGTGATTTTTTTTATTTATGAACGGATCTTTCTCAAAAACTATACAGGTCTAAGTTAGTATGAGATGAAGGTGTGTGCAAAATTTCAGATCGATACGTTGACCGGTGCGGCCTGGGTTGAACCAGCAAAAAAAAATAAAAAACAAACACACACACAGAGAAAGTGCCGCAAGAGTCGAGTGGAGACGCTCGCTCCGCTCGCTTAATAAAATCAAATATTAACAAAACAATTGAATGCTAATTGCTGTTTAGGGCAATTGTTATGAAAAAACATAAAATAAATCTAACCTCAATCGTACGGCGCGCGCACACTCTCATATAAAGGCTGGAGCAAACCCACTTTTACTGTAAGCATCAAAGTGGCATTTTCGGCCTACTGGATCTTAAAATTGAGAAATCTCACATTGTTGCGAAATATCTTAATTTCGAGCTATGGCCCACCCTACAGCATATACCAAATTTGGGAACAATAGGTTACGCCCTTTGCGCGCTAGAGGGCCGTGAAAACAGTGTTTTAGGGCGGTTTTCATAATAATAATCATAGTAGTAGTAGTCTCCTGGAATTCAAATCCGGTAAACAGGCCACAGCCTAAACGGCTGAACCGATTGATCTCACATTTTTACCACGTGTGCACTTTTGGCGTCTGATTTAACCTTGTCCCCATGAATTTTTTGTGCCGCCATTTTGAAACCGGAAGTGACGTCATATCTCGTCAACGGTTGGACCGATCGGAACGAAATTTGCGCCAATCGTTTCAGACGGTCATCTATATGGATTATCAATATCAAAAGACTGAACATTATTTTAAATAAACCGGAAATGACGTCATGAAATTTAATATACATCGATTTGCATTTCAGCAACAACTGTTGATCCGATTGTCTTGATATTTATGTAACGTTTGTACTTTTGATATTTCATTTGACTTGTTATAAAACCAACCGGAAGCCGCCATTTTGAAACCGGAAGTGACATCATGTCTCAAAAACGGCTAAACAGATTAGAACAAAACCAGCGCTAAACGATTTAGACGGTCAACTTTATGTAATCAGTAATATTTGATGATTCAAATATCGAAACCGAAAAAGACGTCACACATTTTATGACCTATACCGGAAATGACGTCATAAATATGCTAAATGACGCTAAATTCACCACTTTATACTTTAAAATAGATATAAGTAAACGTACTTTGTAAATAATTATAAATTCAAGGTTGCAGTGTTCTCGGCGGCCATTTTTAAAACCGGAAGTGACGTCATATATCGTAAACGGTTGTACCGATTGCAACCTAAGTTTGGAAATGTGTTGGACTAATAATTATGAATTCAAGACGACATTATTTTCGGCCGCCATTGTTAAAACCGGAAGTGACGTCAAATATCGAAAATGGCTGTACCGATTGCAATCAAATTTTGGAAATGTGTTGTACTAATAATTATGAATTCAAGACGACATTATTTTCGGCCGCCATTGTTAAAACCGGAAGTGACGTCATATATCGAAAATGGCTGTACCGATTGCAACCAAATTTTGGAAATGTGTTGTACTAATAATTATGAATTCAAGACGACATTATTTTCGGCCGCCATTGTTAAAACCGGAAGTGACGTCATATATCAAAAACGGCTGTACCGATTGCAACCAAATTTTGGAAATGTGTAGGAGTAATAATTATGAATTCAAGACGACATTATTTTCGGCCGCCATTGCTAAAACCGGAAGTGACGTCAAATATCGAAAACGGCTGGACCGATTGTAACGAAACTTAAAGCTATTCTTCTTGGATAATTATTTTAATCTTATATACCAAACGCAACTTTTCTAAGTATCCAAATCGGCATAGGCGTATTTTTTTAAAGAAATAAGTTCTTGCACGGACACAAGCTGTGCTACAAGCTGTATGAATAAACTAACAAAAGAAGTGATATCCCAGAAAAAAACACTCCGTGTAAAAAAGGCAGCCAAGTCTCTTTACTTTAAAAAAATTCAACACCGAAAAGGAGTGATATCAAAAAAGGAGCCAAGTCAATGACATTTCCAAATATTTAATCGTATCTTTGAAATAAAAGTATAAACACCGAGAAATACTTTACAAAAGGACTTGGCGCATCGTTTTTTTAAAGACATTTTTCTATTCCTAAGCATGTGCCATTTATATACAACCGTCATTTTGAATGTTTAGAATAATAGGGAAACATCTTTCAATTAGGTACATATTATACATACCTTCTGTAAAATATTTTCTATATGATTATATACGCTATGAAACTTGTTGTCTATGCTTTCTATAAATATACACAATAGTTATCTTCGTAATATTGTTTCGTGGTGAATATAATTAAGTCTCATGCGTTATACCTTCTCATCATGTAACAATTTCTATTAATACACATTTTATAAAAATACATTTCACAAAGAAGACAGTCATATTGAATTTCTATTAAAAAATTTAACTTTATACACTTGACACTTCAAAAATATTTAATTGTGTTCCATTAGTTAGTAATTATTTGACAACGTTTCATGATTTCCTTCAGTCAAGATCAAATTATGAAAAGATACCAGTCTAATATCGCCATATTAACAGTACTGCAAGAATATGTATGAGCCCACTTCCAATTGATATGAAGGGATGTGTGTTGTGAAAAATATCCGACCGAACCGGGGCACGAACTTGGGACCTCTCACTTGCCGGGCGAGAGCTCTACCAACTGAGCTCCCCGATCGGACGGGCGGACATTAGACACAACACACTGATGAGGATCCTGACTCCTGACTCCATGGAAGTTTTCCAAAGAAACCTACATTCTCACCACTTCCAATTGTTATGTAATTCTTTCACCCTTATATTACTTATATATTACAGCATAAAATCATGCTTCTATCGCCATTGACAAAACTATAAAATAGTCATTACTAAAAGTAGCTTGATTCATAGATTCTGGCTCTAATAGAAAGAGGAAAATGTACCTACTTGTAAATTTCTTTCCACTTTTAGGATAGAATTATGTCTTTAAAAAAACGATGCGCCAAGTCCTTTTGTAAAGTATTTCTCGGTGTTTATACTTTTATTTCAAAGATACGATTAAATATTTGGAAATGTCATTGACTTGGCTCCTTTTTTGATATCACTCCTTTTCGGTGTTGAATTTTTTTAAAGTAAAGAGACTTGGCTGCCTTTTTTACACGGAGTGTTTTTTTCTGGGATAAATCTAACCTCAAACCATGACAGTGACACATTGAAACAAGATTTCAATTGGGACAATTTGAATCTGTGAGATTTGAGTTGCCCATTTTGAATTGCAAAGTGTACCCAGTATAGTGTTTGTATAGTGTATAGTGTATATAGTTGTATAGTGCATAGTGTTTGTACCCACTTTATGGAGGTGGACGGGAATAATAACAAACTGCCTGAAGAGCTGAAGATGATCAAAGAGTGAATTGAATTTAAATTCTGTGTAACAAAAATTGTAAGAGAATTATTGAGCTTATGAAACCATGTACTGTAAAAAAATGTATTGTTATAGCTGTATAGCTAAATAAATGCTTCAAAAACAAAATAAAACAATATTACACTATTTGCAGACTTCTAACAAATTGCCAAGTTGAGTGATTGAGTGTAGGAATTGTGTGTGAATTGTGTGTGATTGAGTGTGAGTGTATTATCTTTATGTGTATTGGTATGGTGTGTACCATATTTTATGTACTGGTCAGAAAGAGATTGTTACAAAACCCAACCCAACCCAACCCAATATTATTTTACAAACACCTACATGCATTATGATCGCACTGCTTTGTCATAAACACATTTTTTTTGTTTTTTACGGACATTTTTCCAATTGCCGAAAGAACATCCAAATAACATTATTTTTACGCACTATTTTTAATTTGATATCTGATTCAATATAATAATCCTAGTTCCAAAGTTGAAGTATAATGCAGGGAACACATTAAAAAATTAATGATCTAGTTCTAATAGTTTTGAGTAACAGACCGCAAACATAAAAAATCAACTCACTAGGTACTTGTTTTAAAACACTTGTGCTTCATATAAACATTGACTCAAACAAAGCATTGGCTCCGCTCCGGCAGAATTTGTGACAGGAATGATGGGGGGAGGGGAGGGAGTCTAAATTTTGAGACATTTAGAGGCATATTTGTAAAAAAAAATGCACAACTATTTTAAAACTTTGTCAGCATTACGGTGTGAAAAATACAGCTTGTATTTTTCTTGCGCCTTTACAAACCTAAGTCGGCTCCAAAGCTATATTAGTACAGAGGCTAAGAGGAATGATTGTTTATTTTGTGATACCTACAAGCATGAACTTTGGTGGGGAAGTTCCCACTATGATATTTGACTTTGATTTGACTATGATAACATTCGAGATTCGCCCCCTGGTTTCAGTGGGGATCAAATCACATAAATCCTCATTATTGTGCATCGTCTTTTTTGTGTATTATAGAAAGGTAATACTTAGTACACTTGGCACAGCTAAAATCGATCGTTCAATAAATCTGATTCACTTAAAATGTTAGATCGCAACAACAGAAATCAGTCCAAGCGATCTTCTTATCCAGGTGCGTAAGAAGGGGGGGGGGGGGGGGGGGGAGGGGGATCAATGACCCCCCCCCATTTTTCATCTTGACACTCCAGATATACAAAAATGTTGATACAAAAAATTCACAGATTTGCTACATTATGAGGTTCAATTCTCAACATTTTCCGAAGTTTTGCAAAACTAATTGAACAGAGATGTTTCAAAGAAAATGTGCTTTTATCAAATAACAAAATGAACAGATAATAATGCACTTTAACTAAAGTTTTCTCAAGAATATTGCATATCACACATTTTAAATTTCTTTGAAAATGATGCACAATAGCTTGAAATTCGATTATTACATGTATTAAAAATTCAAAAAAGGCCCTGCGTGGCCATTAGGGATTTTGTCAAATAACAGAATGAACAGATTATAATGCATTTTATCTAAAGTTTCCCCAAGAATATTGCATATCACACATTTTAAATGTCTTTGAAAAGGATGCCAAATAGCTTCAAATTCGATTATTTTGTATCAAAAATTCAAAAAAGGCTCTGCGTGGCCATTAGGGATTTTGTCAAATAAGAAAATGTACCGATTATAATGCATTTTATCTAAAGTTTTCTCATGAATATTGCATAACACACATTTTAAATTTATTTGAAAAGGATTCCAAATAGTTTCCAATTCGATTATTTTGTATCAAAAATTCAAAAAAGACCCTGCGGGGCAAACTGTGTGGCGAGCCCCCCAGACCGCTTTATAGCGGCGAACTACCATATCCTCACATTCAACGATCCCCCATAATTTTGAACCCCCACTCAAAATTCAGTTCCTACGCACCTGTTCTTGTCTCACTCTAGTAAGTGACCTCTCATTTCAATGATAATAACAAGCTTTGTTTCGTATGGAACATGACCAGCAGTCATTCAATATTGTTCACCGATCAATTTTTGTTGTGCCGAGTGTACATTGATTTCTGGCCTACACGTTTAGAGGTATTATTTATACCTACACAATACGGACAGATTTTACAGATTCACTCCTAAGTCGGATAATGTGACCCAGTTTCTAATTGCTCCTGTCAAGAGATATTACAAGGATTGCACAATATCATGGAAAAACACACTTTTTTCGAAACTTTGAAACTTCAGGAAGCCGTTTATCCATTGGCAGTGAGCGAAAATTCAATTTAACTCTGTGGACCTTGACTAAATAGAACCACAGGAAAAGCAACATTTAAATGTAATTAGATGTTATTTTGGGGGTTGAGAATGTTGTGTGGGTGGGGGAAGGGGGGCGCAAGAGAACTTTTCTGACATTGGACATTTTGCCCGAGTGTAACTCCTTACGTCATATCGCATTTTTAAAATGATTTTATTGAAAACTGAAAGTACCATTTAGGAATCAAAATAGTATTTTTGTTAATTGTTGTGATTTCTGCAGAGATGCGTACATTTATATAATCAGGTTGAATCTTATTATGTGGAGACCTGAATAAAATCGCATTAAATTCTACTACTCAGTCTTGACCATGGGCTTCAAGTATACTTTGTGCTTTTTCGATCATGACCAAATAGCAGTGAGGAAAGTAAGGTCACGTGAGAGCAGTCAGACAACGACAGAAATGCTCTTCACTCTTCTTTCATATAAACTTGATAGTGTGGCCCGTGTTATCTTAGCACATATTTTTTAATGTTGGAAATCGTTTATTGTGCTGTAATTTTTTATGTTGCGTATTTGTTTCGTATAATTAACTCATTTGGGTATGATTTCGGATTCAGAATTTGGATTTGTTCAGATTCGTTCTTAACTTTTTCAGTTGTTGTTTACAATATTCTATATGTATATTTAATAAGTATATTATAAATAAGTATATTCATTTGGAAACTGCCACTTTGGGTTTCTTCTTCACTGAACAGATTCCATTCATATTTAGTTATTGTTTCGGTTTGTTTTGAAAAAAGATATCAAGATTTAGAATTGAGTTGCCATTGAGATCGGTAGTTCCGTGAGGGTTAAGTCAATTGTCACGATCAGTCAATTCGTCAGCATAAGAGTTGTTCAAGGGTTGAGCCATTATTATACCTTGATCAGAAACGAGTGTGATTAGGTCATGTGTTACTTGGCGGGGCACTCTAGTATCTTTTAATGGAAGCACATGATTTATAATCAGGTTTCAAATCCAGAATCTACAATAAAAAATCTCAATAAGAAGTAGAGTGCATTTTTTGCGTGACCTTCAACAGCAAAATTAGCCAAATTTTGGGAAATTATGGAAACAGTATAACTCACGAACGAATAAATATTTTTCCACACTCTTTGCAGGAATTTACTTCTATGAAAAATGTCTACACATTTTATTTCACACTTTTTTCTGTGTGACCTTGAATTAAGAAGTTGATGTTCCTCCCTATACTTAAAAAATGGGTTAGTGGGCAAAAATTCCCACCACTAGGCGGAGTTTCGAAAACTATTATTTTTTGATTGAGCATTATAATTTCAGTAAAACGTCACTGATTGCAACATTTGCAGTTGGTTGGGGTAGCTTTAGGACGGTTTTAGGTGTAATTTTTTATTTATTTTTAAAAATTCAATAGATGAAGAAGAGCATGAAAACCAAACAAATATTATGTGACTGGTTTCTGCGGTAGTAGCTCCTTGTTCTTTTTGATGGAATGCGGGCCCAGTGGGCCCTTGTTGACGACGTTTCGACTGGAATCGTCCAGCCATCTTCAGGTCTCGAAGTGCGTGCAGAGTGAGAAGTTTCTGCTCTTTATATACTTCGAGACCTGAAGATGGCTGGACGATTCCAGTCGAAACGTCGTCAACAAGGGCCCACTGGGCCCGCATTCCATCAAAAAGAACAAGGAGCTACTACCGCAGAAACCAGTCACATAATCAAGAACGGCTCCCAGAATTTCAAAACCTACAAACAAATATTACCTAACAGTATTTGTTTTTATTGTTTTGAGACATTTTTCATGTTAACACTACTTTTCAAAAATATTTTAAAAAGTCAAAATTTTGACATCGGGGGAAAACGTTTTAATAAAATATACAGAAGGATGTATATTTATATCCCATTTACGAATATCAAATCAGATATATAAAATATATATTCGTATTGTCACAATTATTTGTACTCGTCTCTAAAATTCCCCAAATTATACCTCTCTACACACTCCAACCCCCAGGCGCCACAGTGCAGACAAGTACATTTTCACTTAAAATATGACCCTCTATCAAAAAAATATGGTTGCTGAAAATCCCCATGGGGTGGGGGTGATTCCTCCCAACATAGTTAATAAACTCCAAAATGTGGAAGAAATCAAAATGTTGGTTTCGGGGGCATATGCAAAATAATTTGTGTACTCTAAATGACTACTACCTACGAATGTGATCAATAAACTCACAATATTTTTTTCTGATCACATATTTAAAAAATATTTTTGAAATTGTAAAAAAAAATTGGCTTTGGGGAGCTACGTTTGTACTGATTAGGGCCTTAAACCATCTCATATTATCTTTCAAGGTAGCCCATAATTGGTTTATTTTAATTTTTTTAATTTTTAAAGCATTTTTTTTAAGTCTTTTCTTTGACTTGACGGTAGAAGGGTATTAAAAAAATACTATGCAGTGTAGTTTTATAACCCATTACTAAATATGTTTTCAGAAAGACTCTATCTCTTACCGTCTTGTCACAATTAATTAATTAAATACTCAAAAAAGTCCAAAAATGCCACTTAACCCCCCCCCCCCCCCCCCCCCCTCTGTACACCGCACCCACCAGGGGTCAAAGTGCAGACAAGTGAATTTTCACTTCAAATATGACCCTCTATCAGAAAAATATAGTCATAGCAAGTCCGCAGGGGGGGGGGGGGGGGGGGGGGGGGGGAGCTCCCATCCTTATCAGGCGATGGATTATTTTGTCAGGTATTCGCTGACAGCTGTCTGGATTTCCCATGACCGACCTTCACCACTCCACCTTTCTGAGGGATGTACAAAATAGTGCAATAACACATCCGCAGTGAAACATACCAGGTATGTATTGTCAAGGCAACAACCACTGACATTCCTAGAATTACTGTGTTTTAAGGCAATTACTTGTTTTAGCAGAGTTTGAAAAACTGGAACTTAGTTTTGCTAATTTCTTAGTGAATACCACCAAGATTGACAAATTAATATAATTATATAAAAGTTGTAAACACATAATGGAGGCATGTAATGGAGGCATTTTGTGTGGTTTCTTGTTTCGTGTTGTTCTTGTTTCTAATTGAGCCACCAATATTGGTAAATTAACGGCATTTATAATAATTAAATAATTTTGACAAATGAAAAGTTGTCAACACCTAATACACTGATAATTAGTAATAAAGCCTTTTTGTGTGGTTTCTTGTTTAGTATCTATGAGCCACAAAGATGGACAAATTATCTGAATTTTATATAATTAAATAATTTTGACAAATTGAAAGCTGTGAACAAACAATGCACCGAGTAATGGAGCCTTTTTGTATGGTTTCTTGTTTATTAACTGAGCCACCAAGATTCAGTTGATTAGCATGACCACGAATTGTTTTATTGCACTACTTTACGTATAACGTGTATTGACAAATCATTATAAGAGTCCAATCAGTACAATATTTAAAAGAGTCGGAAGCTATGTAATCGTTGAATGTAAATCGGATTATTATTTTGAATATATTCAAGAAGATTCAACATTTTGTAAGTAAATAATAATAAATAAACGTTTGTTACTGGGATCGAACCCGTCAACTCCGTGTTCGAATTCACTTGACCCATGTGACTGAGCCAAGACGACAGCTAATTAGTATATCAAAGAAGAAGGGCGGACCGTAAAAATTGATAATTTCTCCACTTCCAATTTAAAATTTTCGTTTTTTCTTTAAGTGGAGTGTCTAGCAATACATTGTCTTTAATGATGTCAAATTTAAAAACTCTCAATGGACCCGTTTGACTTTTTAAACTAAAAATTGAATAACTTCACTTCCGGTCAATTTTTTTAGATTTTCTTTTAAAGGTTCGTGTTATTATTATGACTCTATGTCCTGCCAAATTTCAACTCTCTAGACCAAACGGTGCAATCTGTAGAGACGGCAAGTTATTGAAAGTGGCCAGTAGCCAGAGGATATTTTCGAGATCGTTCGAGTCAAATATCATACGGACTCACGGCCACCTGACGTCAGACAACCAAAACAATAGACTGATTTGGCTTATTGAATGCTATTTCCTTCGGACGGACGTCACTTTGACGTCACGCTTGATTATGCGAGCACTCGAACGATCTCGAAAATAGGTCCCCTGGTGAAAAGAAATCACTCGTCATTCAGGCCCAAATTTCACCCTGAAGGGATGATCGCAGCTCTTTGAAATGCGGTTGTCAGGCGGTGTTGTATACCCGATAACCATGGTTTTCCACTTTCATTTCTACTGCGTGAATGCGAGCTGACACCAAGAAATCGGGCTTGAAGCGCTTGCAGTAAGCAGTCGCTGGTAGTAGGCTGCGTACAGCCTGTTTTAAAGAAAGTGTACACCACTGCTTGGCAGCGTCAGCCTATACAGCTGACTAGGATATGCTAAACACTCAATGCACAATCTTAAAACAAGCACATGCCAGGCTTTATGCTAATTTCAAGTCTCAGCAAGCTCTCATTTGAACAGCGTATCCAAGCCCAATATTTTAATGATTTTTTCGTGGTTTATTTTTTAATAGAAAATGTACCGTCTAGGAAGAAAGTATTTGAGGAGACTGTACGACAGAATGCGATATAACAAATGTAATATCAATCTTTATCGAGCACTCTTTACATGGTTTATTGCAGCGCAATACAATATTATAATTCAATTTACCCAACAAACAACAGAAAAACAAAATAATTGTAAACACCTTCTTTTCAAGATGTATTTTCTTGCATTTAACCTTCATCTTCCTCTTCACAGGTTAAATATCCCAAAAACATCAGCAAAACGTCATCATTTTAAATATCTTCATTCCTTCACAAACGTAGGAATGAATTCACTAATCGTCATCTTCGAATTCATCTACTGGGTGATCTTCATCCCACTGCCTTTTCTCTTCTTCGGCTTGTCTGGAAAGAAACAAGAGAATCGTGCAGTTGAAAGCGACCAAAAGCTATCAGACCCACATCAGAGCCATTGACATGGACTAATTCAATATTAGCAGCACACCAAACCCGACTTCATCCAGACATTTTATTAACTCAGATACAATCTGATTCTAGGAACACGCTCGGTGTGACGCGTTCGTGAGCGAGAATCGATAACAGAAGAATTTCAAACCGAAATTACTTATGGCACATAAATCATAATACTCAACCATATTGAATGGCAGTGACGTGGTCAGCGGGAGGAAAGGAAATGGATGAGCTTCTGGCAGCGGAGAGGAAGTTCTTGAGAAGGTGTGAAGGGAGTCACAAGAATGGACAAGATCCGAAGTAAGAAGATAAGAAGTGAGCTGGGGGTAGAGAGATTGGGGTTTAAACTGGGCAGAGAGAGGCTTCGGTGGTTTGGCCACATGAAGAGGATGGGAACAGGGCGAGTGCCACGGCGGGTGATTGAGTCGGCTAGTTCGGGACCACGTAGAGTAGGAAGACCAAGAGAGAGGTGGATTGGAGTTGTTAAGGAGGATGTGTTGGGGAGAGGAGGAAGTTGGAGTGAGTTGGAGGCTGAAAGACAGTGGGAGGACAGGACAGGGTGGAGGCAATTTGTGGAACGATTGGAAGTGGAGGAAAAGGAATAAGACGAGTGGCCAGGCGGTCTCCAGTAGTCTTGCGGCCCTAATGTTGGTTGGAACCCCCCCCCCCCCCCCCCGGCCAATTGCATGGATGGAACCAGCGGATAGATATATTATTATTGAATTTTAATACCATAAGAGTACATTCAATCAACATACATTATCCGTTTTTAATTGAAACTGAAAATACGTCCACCCAGCCATATCGTACAGTACGCACTATCTCATATGAAAGTGTTGGTCAGCTGCTCAACCTTTTTATATTGAAGTTAGGCAGTTTAACAGTATGTTGTGTGGGTGTGTGCGCTCTGTACGACTAGGCTAGATTGTCTATAAGAATTCACAGTCACAACGAATTGAACACGGATGAAGCGCATTAATGACTGATTGACATTTATTTATTGGCAATCAATAATAGCGACTCGGCTATACCAGGGTGTAAAATGACCATGGAGCTTTGAGATATATTTTGCTGGAGGGGCCAACCGCTATACCGGGGCTTGAAGCCACTCCCGGCTATCCGCCACTCATCCCAGGCGAAAAACTCCAGGCAGAAAACGATTGCATTCGCACGCGCGCTTACGAGCGCCGGTCCAAGAGTTCCAGGTATGTTTTAATTGCGCGCCAATGAATACACTTAGAGAGATGCGGTTTGTAACATTATTTAACTGAGACTCTAATAGTGAGGGATGTAAGCACAAAAATAGTGCAAAATGTTATACTAATTTTTCCTTGAGCAGTCTTATAGGAAATTTTCCGCTCTCCCATAATTTCGATATCCTCAAAAAATCGGGCGGCCATTTTGGGCCCCAGGGCTGTCCAAAGTGCCAAAAAGTGTGTATTTCAGTGAAATTATTAAACTTTTGTAAATTTATTGTTCTTGTATAATAAACAATGTGTCAGGAACGTACGATAAAAAAATAAAATTTCTAAGTCTAACTAAAGTTGTATTTATTCAAGAAATTAAAGATGTCGGCGAGTAAGCTCTAAAATGACCGCCATTTTCAGGAAATTCGTGTTTCAAGGTTGCAGTTGCTTTTGTATGTTCATATTATGGACATTTTACTTAAAAATCGATGGATCACGAAATTAACCCTTTGGGGGGTGGGGGGTGGAGACCTAAAGGTTTCGATGTGTGTAAAATAATCCATAGTAGATAGAGACTAATAATTTCTTGCACACACTAATAAAACTGTGCTCTGTTCGAAAAAAATCACGAGATCCCAAAATTATGCCGTCATCTTCGATGAGACGCGTTTATATTTCGTTATTTTGCGCACAGCAGTTGAAAAATGATGATAAATTTGCTACTTTGCTCATCCCTTGTTCACTGCAAAGGTATCGAGTCACCGCCTCCTGAACTAAAATTACATGTTAAAATCCCTATCTTGGGACGTTTTATCAACACACAAATGAAGTTTTAGGGAGAATGGTTGGAGATACAGAGAATATGCAAAATACAAATGTCTTTATTATAATTAGGGCTATATTTTATGTCAAATAAACTTTTTCGTATTGTATGGAGAACGTACTGAAATTTACGAAAAAAGAAATATAAGCTCTTTTTATCCAAGATGGCGGCATTATTTTGAGTTCTCGTATTTTTTTTTGAAGAGAGCACATTTTCTTTAATATGTGCATGGAACCATTTTTATCGAGCTAGTGTGGCCTATTGTATACACATCGAAACCTTTAGGGCTCCACCCCCCACCCCCCAAACGGTTAATTTCGTGATCCATCGATTTTTAAGTTCAAAGTCCATAATATGAACCTACATAAGCAACTGCAACCTTTAAACACGAATTCCCTGAAAATGGCGACCATTTTAGAGCTTACTCGCCGACATCTTTAATTTCTTGAATAAATACAACTTTGGTTAGACTTAGAATTTTTATTTTTTTATCGTACGTTCCTGACACATCGTTTATTATACAAGAACAATTAATTTACAAAAGTTTTATAATTTTACTGAAATACACACTTTTTGGCACTTTGGACAGCCCTGGGGCCCAAAATGGCCGCCCAATTTTTTGAGGATATCGAAATTATGAAAGAGCGGAAAATTTTCTATAAGACTGCCAAAGGAAAAATTAGTATCACATTTTGCACTATTTTGCCAAATGTATGTGCTAACAGCCCTCACTATAAGGAATCACCTCCCATTTATCGAATTACTTTTTACACATTGTAGTGCAGGTTCAAGTGTAGAAAAAATGCTTTCCGCTCGATTGGAGTGCCGAAATTGATTTTTTCATAATTATCGATTGTTTACATAATTCTTAATATTACCTGACGTGCCTTCAATTTTTTGGGTGGCCATCTTGGAAAATATGGCGGAAAACGTTCATTTTACAAATTATTTAATTGTTGGTAGAGTGAATGTTGAAAAATTATGAAATAATTCACTAAAACTAACTCAAATATGGGGACTTGAAAAAAAAATACGCCGTGAACGAATTTTATTTTTTCATTGTTGGAATTGACCAATCACGTTTCTGTGTTTTTTTGCTCTCAATTTATTATGAAACGCGTAGACTTAGACTAAAATATGTAGAATTAAAATTTGTAGACAATTTCATTTTGAACAATATGCGTTTAAAAAAAAATTATGTTTTTTTTAGAAAAAAACTTAAATTTTTTTTAAATTTTTTAAATTTTTTTGTTTACGGCGTATTTTTTTTTTCAAGTCACTATATTTGAGTTAGTTTTAGTGAATTATTTCATAATTTTTCAATATTTCCTCTACCATCAATTAAATAATTTGTAAAATTTACGTTTTTCGTTCGTTTTCCGCCATATTTTCCAAGATGGCCACCAAAAAAATTGAAGGCACGTCAGGTAATATTAAGAATGATGTAAACAATCGATAATTATGAAAAAATCAATTTCGGCACTCCAATCGAGCGGAATTACATTTGCTCCCCTACTATTGGGTGGAACGCAAATAAAATATGTCTGGGAACGTTTTGAAAAGAACTAAGAATGCACAAAATGTGTTCTATTTGTAGAAACTATTTGAAGTATCAAGAATCGAAAAATTGGATGTGATTTCACAGAGTATTAGTTAAACAATGTTACAAACCGCAAGTCCCTAAGTGTATTCATTGGCGCGCAATTAAAACATTCCTGGAACTCTTGGAACTGCGTTCGTATCATGGCGTGCGACGTGACTCGTTGCTTGCCTGAGGTGGTATTCTATAACTTCATTGCGATCGCTTAGCAATTTCTTCCATAAGGATTAGCATTGAAATAACTGCTGAGCGGTCGCAATGGAGTTATAGAATCAGGGCCCTGGAGTTTTTGATTCGTGAGGCGAAATATGACTGCAGAAAGTAGGCTTCAAACCGCGGTCACTCACAGCGCCTCCTGCAGCTCCCTCGCCTCGCGCTCCGTGGGCGTCTCCATGTGCTATGACCTCCTTGATGGTCACTCACAGCGCCTCCTGCAGCTCCCTCGCCTCGCGCTCCGTGGGCGTCTCCATGTGCTATGACCTCCTTGATGGTTACTCACAGCGCCTCCTGCAGCTCCCTCGCCTCGCGCTCCGTGGGCGTCTCCATGTGCTATGACCTCCTTGATGGTCACTCACAGCGCCTCCTGCAGCTCCCTCGCCTCGCGCTCCGTGGGCGTCTCCATGTGCTATGACCTCCTTGTTGGTTACTCACAGCGCCTCCTGCAGCTCCCTCGCCTCGCGCTCCGTGGGCGTCTCCATGTGCTATGACCTCCTTGATGGTCACTCACAGCGCCTCCTGCAGCTCCCTCGCCTCGCGCTCCGTGGGCGTCTCCATGTGCTATGACCTCCTTGATGGTCACTCACAGCGCCTCCTGCAGCTCCCTCGCCTCGCGCTCCGTGGGCGTCTCCATGTGCTATGACCTCCTTGATGGTTACTCACAGCGCCTCCTGCAGCTCCCTCACCTCGCGCTCCGTGGGCGTCTCCATGTGCTATGACCTCCTTGATGGTCACTCACAGCGCCTCCTGCAGCTCCCTCGCCTCGCGCTCCGTGGGCGTCTCCATGTGCTATGACCTCCTTGATGGTTACTCACAGCGCCTCCTGCAGCTCCCTCGCCTCGAGCTCCGTGGGCGTCTCCATGTGCTATGACCTCCTTGATGGTTACTCACAGCGCCTCCTGCAGCTCCCTCGCCTCGCGCTCCGTGGGCGTCTCCATGTGCTATGACCTCCTTGATGGTTACTCACAGCGCCTCCTGCAGCTCCCTCGCCTCGCGCTCCGTGGGCGTCTCCATGTGCTATGACCTCCTTGATGGTTACTCACAGCGCCTCCTGCAGCTCCCTCGCCTCGCGCTTTGTGGGCGTCTCCATGTGCTATGACCTCCTTGATGGTTACTCACAGCGCCTCCTGCAGCTCCCTCGCCTCGCGCTCCGTGGGCGTCTCCATGTGCTATGACCTCCTTGATGGTTACTCACAGCGCCTCCTGCAGCTCCCTCGCCTCGCGCTCCGTGGGCGTCTCCATGTGCTATGACCTCCTTGAAGGTCACTCACAGCGCCTCCTGCAGCTCCCTCGCCTCGCGCTCCGTGGGCGTCTCCATGTGCTATGACCTCCTTGATGGTTACTCACAGCGCCTCCTGCAGCTCCCTCGCCTCGCGCTCCGTGGGCGTCTCCATGTGCTATGACCTCCTTGATGGTCACTCACAGCGCCTCCTGCAGCTCCCTCGCCCTGCGCTCCGTGGGCGTCTCCATGTGCTATGACCTCCTTGATGGTCACTCACAGCGCCTCCTGCAGCTCCCTCGCCTCGCGCTCCGTGGGCGTCTCCATGTGCTATGACCTCCTTGATGGTTACTCACAGCGCCTCCTGCAGCTCCCTCGCCTCGCGCTCCGTGGGCGTCTCCATGTGCTATGACCTCCTTGATGGTTACTCACAGCGCCTCCTGCAGCTCCCTCGCCTCGCGCTCCGTGGGCGTCTCCATGTGCTATGACCTCCTTGATGGTTACTCACAGCGCCTTCTGCAGCTCCCTCGCCTCGCGCTCCGTGGGCGTCTCCATGTGCTATGACCACCTTGATGGTTACTCACAGCGCCTCCTGCAGCTCCCTCGCCCTGCGCTCCGTGGGCGTCTCCATGTACTATGACCTCCTTGATGGTTACTCACAGCGCCTCCTGCAGCTCCCTCGCCTCGCGCTCCGTGGGCGTCTCCATGTGCTATGACCTCCTTGATGGTTACTCACAGCGCCTCCTGCAGCTCCCTCGCCTCGCGCTCCGTGGGCGTCTCCATGTGCTATGACCTCCTTGATGGTCACTCACAGCGCCTCCTGCAGCTCCCTCGCCTCGCGCTCCGTGGGCGTCTCCATGTGCTATGACCTCCTTGATGGTTACTCACAGCGCCTCCTGCAGCTCCCTCACCTCGCGCTCCGTGGGCGTCTCCATGTGCTATGACCTCCTTGATGGTCACTCACAGCGCCTCCTGCAGCTCCCTCGCCTCGCGCTCCGTGGGCGTCTCCATGTGCTATGACCTCCTTGATGGTTACTCACAGCGCCTCCTGCAGCTCCCTCGCCTCGAGCTCCGTGGGCGTCTCCATGTGCTATGACCTCCTTGATGGTTACTCACAGCGCCTCCTGCAGCTCCCTCGCCTCGCGCTCCGTGGGCGTCTCCATGTGCTATGACCTCCTTGATGGTTACTCACAGCGCCTCCTGCAGCTCCCTCGCCTCGCGCTACGTGGGCGTCTCCATGTGCTATGACCTCCTTGATGGTTACTCACAGCGCCTCCTGCAGCTCCCTCGCCTCGCGCTTTGTGGGCGTCTCCATGTGCTATGACCTCCTTGATGGTTACTCACAGCGCCTCCTGCAGCTCCCTCGCCTCGCGCTCCGTGGGCGTCTCCATGTGCTATGACCTCCTTGATGGTGACTCACAGCGCCTCCTGCAGCTCCCTCGCCTCGCGCTCCGTGGGCGTCTCCATGTGCTATGACCTCCTTGAAGGTCACTCACAGCGCCTCCTGCAGCTCCCTCGCCTCGCGCTCCGTGGGCGTCTCCATGTGCTATGACCTCCTTGATGGTTACTCACAGCGCCTCCTGCAGCTCCCTCGCCTCGCGCTCCGTGGGCGTCTCCATGTGCTATGACCTCCTTGATGGTCACTCACAGCGCCTCCTGCAGCTCCCTCGCCCTGCGCTCCGTGGGCGTCTCCATGTGCTATGACCTCCTTGATGGTCACTCACAGCGCCTCCTGCAGCTCCCTCGCCTCGCGCTCCGTGGGCGTCTCCATGTGCTATGACCTCCTTGATGGTTACTCACAGCGCCTCCTGCAGCTCCCTCGCCTCGCGCTCCGTGGGCGTCTCCATGTGCTATGACCTCCTTGATGGTTACTCACAGCGCCTCCTGCAGCTCCCTCGCCTCGCGCTCCGTGGGCGTCTCCATGTGCTATGACCTCCTTGATGGTTACTCACAGCGCCTTCTGCAGCTCCCTCGCCTCGCGCTCCGTGGGCGTCTCCATGTGCTATGACCTCCTTGATGGTTACTCACAGCGCCTCCTGCAGCTCCCTCGCCTCGCGCTCCGTGGGCGTCTCCATGTACTATGACCTCCTTGATGGTTACTCACAGCGCCTCCTGCAGCTCCCTCGCCTCGCGCTCCGTGGGCGTCTCCATGTGCTATGACCACCTTGATGGTTACTCACAGCGCCTCCTGCAGCTCCCTCGCCCTGCGCTCCGTGGGCGTCTCCATGTACTATGACCTCCTTGATGGTTACTCACAGCGCCTTCTGCAGCTCCCTCGCCTCGCGCTCCGTGGGCGTCTCCATGTGCTATGACCTCCTTGATGGTTACTCACAGCGCCTCCTGCAGCTCCCTCGCCTCGCGCTCCGTGGGCGTCTCCATGTACTATGACCTCCTTGATGGTTACTCACAGCGCCTCCTGCAGCTCCCTCGCCTCGCGCTCCGTGGGCGTCTCCATGTGCTATGACCACCTTGATGGTTACTCACAGCGCCTCCTGCAGCTCCCTCGCCCTGCGCTCCGTGGGCGTCTCCATGAACTATGACCTCCTTGATGGTTACTCACAGCGCCTCCTGCAGCTCCCTCGCCTCGCGCTCCGTGGGCGTCTCCATGTGCTATGACCTCCTTGATGGTTACTCACAGCGCCTCCTGCAGCTCCCTCGCCTCGCGCTCCGTGGGCGTCTCCATGTGCTATGACCTCCTTGATGGTCACTCACAGCGCCTCCTGCAGCTCCCTCGCCTCGCGCTCCGTGGGCGTCTCCATGTGCTATGACCTCCTTGATGGTTACTCACAGCGCCTCCTGCAGCTCCCTCGCCTCGCGCTCCGTGGGCGTCTCCATGTGCTATGACCTCCTTGATGGTTACTCACAGCGCCTCCTGCAGCTCCCTCGCCTCGCGCTCCGTGGCCGTCTCCATGTGCTATGACCTCCTTGATGGTCACTCACAGCGCCTCCTGCAGCTCCCTCGCCTCGCGCTCCGTGGGCGTCTCCATGTCCTATGACCTCCTTGATGGTTACTCACAGCGCCTCCTGCAGCTCCCTCGCCTCGCGCTCCGTGGGCGTCTCCATGTGCTATGACCTCCTTGATGGTTACTCACAGCGCCTCCTGCAGCTCCCTCGCCTCGCGCTCCGTGGGCGTCTCCATGTGCTATGACCTCCTTGATGGTTACTCACAGCGCCTCCTGCAGCTCCCTCGCCTCGCGCTGGGTGGGCGTCTCCATGTGCTATGACCTCCTTGATGGTTACTCACAGCGCCTCCTGCAGCTCCCTCGCCTCGCGCTCCGTGGGCGTCTCCATGTGCTATGACCTCCTTGATGGTTACTCACAGCGCCTCCTGCAGCTCCCTCGCCTCGCGCTCCGTGGGCGTCTCCATGTGCTATGACCTCCTTGATGGTTACTCACAGCGCCTCCTGCAGCTTCCTTGCCTCGCGCTCCGTGGGCGTCTCCATGTGCTATGACCTCCTTGATGGTTACTCACAGCGCCTCCTGCAGCTCCCTCGCCTCGCGCTCCGTGGGCGTCTCCATGTGCTATGACCTCCTTGATGATTACTCACAGCGCCTCCTGCAGCTCCCTCGCCTCGCGTTCCGTGGGCGTCTCCATGTGCTATGACCTCCTTGATGGTCACTCACAGCGCCTCCTGCAGCTCCCTCGCCTCGCGTTCCGTGGGCGTCTCCATGTGCTATGACCTCCTTGATGGTTACTCACAGCGCCTCCTGCAGCTCCCTCGCCTCGCGCTCCGTGGGCGTCTCCATGTGCTATGACCTCCTTGATGGTCACTCAAAGCGCCTCCTGCAGCTCTCTCGCCTCGCGTTCCGTGGGAGTCTCCATGTGCTATGACCTCCTTGATGGTTACTCACAGCGCCTCCTGCAGCTCCCTCGCCTCGCGCTCCGTGGGCGTCTCCATGTGCTATGACCTCCTTGATGGTTACTCACAGCGCCTCCTGCAGCTCCCTCGCCTCGCGCTCCGTGGGCGTCTCCATGTGCTATGACCTCCTTGATGGTTACTCACAGCGCCTCCTGCAGCTCCCTCGCCTCGCGCTCCGTGGGCGTCTCCATGTGCTATGACCTCCTTGATGGTTACTCACAGCGCCTCCTGCAGCTCCCTCGCCTCGCGCTCCGTGGGCGTCTCCATGTGCTATGACCTCCTTGATGGTTACTCACAGCGCCTCCTGCAGCTCCCTCGCCTCGCGCTCCGTGGGCGTCTACAGGTGCTATGACCTCCTTGATGGTTACTCACAGCGCCTCCTGCAGCTCCCTCGCCTCGCGCTCCGTGGGCGTCTCCATGTGCTATGACCTCCTTGATGGTTACTCACAGCGCCTCCTGCAGCTCCCTCGCCTCGCGCTCCGTGGGCGTCTCCATGTGCTATGACCTCCTTGATGGTTACTCACAGCGCCTCCTGCAGCTCCCTCGCCTCGCGCTTCGTGGGCGTCTCCATGTGCTATGACCTCCTTGATGGTTACTCACAGCGCCTCCTGCAGCTCTCTCGCCTCGCGCTCCGTGGGCGTCTCCATGTGCTATGACCTCCTTGATGGTTACTCACAGCGCCTTCTGCAGCTCCCTCGCCTCGCGCTCCGTGGGCGTCTCCATGTGCTATGACCTCCTTGATGGTTACTCACAGCGCCTCCTGCAGCTCCCTCGCCTCGCGCTCCGTGGGCGTCTCCATGTGCTATGACCTCCTTGATGGTTACTCACAGCGCCTCCTGCAGCTCCCTCGCCTCGCGCTCCGTGGGCGTCTCCATGTGCTATGACCTCCTTGATGGTTACTCACAGCGCCTCCTGCAGCTCCCTCGCCTCGCGCTCCGTGGGCGTCTCCATGTGCTATGACCTCCTTGATGGTTACTCACAGCGCCTCCTGCAGCTCCCTTGCCTCGCGCTCCGTGGGCGTCTCCATGTGCTATGACCTCCTTGATGGTTACTCACAGCGCCTCCTGCAGCTCCCTCGCCTCGCGCTCCGTGGGCGTCTCCAGGTGCTATGACCTCCTTGATGGTTACTCACAGCGCCTCCTGCAGCTCCCTCGCCTCGCGCTCCGTGGGCGTCTCCATGTGCTATGACCTCCTTGATGGTTACTCACAGCGCCTCCTGCAGCTCCCTCGCCTCGCGCTCCGTGGGCGTCTCCATGTGCTATGACCTCCTTGATGGTTACTCACAGCGCCTCCTGCAGCTCCCTCACCTCGCGCTCCGTGGGCGTCTCCATGTGCTATGACCTCCTTGATGGTCACTCACAGCGCCTCCTGCAGCTCCCTCGCCTCGCGCTCCGTGGGCGTCTCCATGTGCTATGACCTCCTTGATGGTTACTCACAGCGCCTCCTGCAGCTCCCTCGCCTCGAGCTCCGTGGGCGTCTCCATGTGCTATGACCTCCTTGATGGTTACTCACAGCGCCTCCTGCAGCTCCCTCGCCTCGCGCTCCGTGGGCGTCTCCATGTGCTATGACCTCCTTGATGGTTACTCACAGCGCCTCCTGCAGCTCCCTCGCCTCGCGCTCCGTGGGCGTCTCCATGTGCTATGACCTCCTTGATGGTTACTCACAGCGCCTCCTGCAGCTCCCTCGCCTCGCGCTTTGTGGGCGTCTCCATGTGCTATGACCTCCTTGATGGTTACTCACAGCGCCTCCTGCAGCTCCCTCGCCTCGCGCTCCGTGGGCGTCTCCATGTGCTATGACCTCCTTGATGGTTACTCACAGCGCCTCCTGCAGCTCCCTCGCCTCGCGCTCCGTGGGCGTCTCCATGTGCTATGACCTCCTTGAAGGTCACTCACAGCGCCTCCTGCAGCTCCCTCGCCTCGCGCTCCGTGGGCGTCTCCATGTACTATGACCTCCTTGATGGTTACTCACAGCGCCTCCTGCAGCTCCCTCGCCTCGCGCTCCGTGGGCGTCTCCATGTGCTATGACCTCCTTGATGGTCACTCACAGCGCCTCCTGCAGCTCCCTCGCCCTGCGCTCCGTGGGCGTCTCCATGTGCTATGACCTCCTTGATGGTCACTCACAGCGCCTCCTGCAGCTCCCTCGCCTCGCGCTCCGTGGGCGTCTCCATGTGCTATGACCTCCTTGATGGTTACTCACAGCGCCTCCTGCAGCTCCCTCGCCTCGCGCTCCGTGGGCGTCTCCATGTGCTATGACCTCCTTGATGGTTACTCACAGCGCCTCCTGCAGCTCCCTCGCCTCGCGCTCCGTGGGCGTCTCCATGTGCTATGACCTCCTTGATGGTTACTCACAGCGCCTCCTGCAGCTCCCTCGCCTCGCGCTCCGTGGGCGTCTCCATGTGCTATGACCTCCTTGATGGTTACTCACAGCGCCTCCTGCAGCTCCCTCGCCTCGCGCTCCGTGGGCGTCTCCAGGTGCTATGACCTCCTTGATGGTTACTCACAGCGCCTCCTGCAGCTCCCTCGCCTCGCGCTTCGTGGGCGTCTCCATGTGCTATGACCTCCTTGATGGTTACTCACAGCGCCTCCTGCAGCTCCCTCGCCTCGCGCTCCGTGGGCGTCTCCATGTGCTATGACCTCCTTGATGGTTACTCACAGCGCCTCCTGCAGCTCCCTCGCCTCGCGCTTCGTGGGCGTCTCCATGTGCTATGACCTCCTTGATGGTTACTCACAGCGCCTCCTGCAGCTCTCTCGCCTCGCGCTCCGTGGGCGTCTCCATGTGCTATGACCTCCTTGATGGTTACTCACAGCGCCTTCTGCAGCTCCCTCGCCTCGCGCTCCGTGGGCGTCTCCATGTGCTATGACCTCCTTGATGGTTACTCACAGCGCCTCCTGCAGCTCCCTCGCCTCGCGCTCCGTGGGCGTCTCCATGTGCTATGACCTCCTTGATGGTTACTCACAGCGCCTCCTGCAGCTCCCTCGCCTCGCGCTCCGTGGGCGTCTCCATGTGCTATGACCTCCTTGATGGTTACTCACAGCGCCTCCTGCAGCTCCCTCGCCTCGCGCTCCGTGGGCGTCTCCATGTGCTATGACCTCCTTGATGGTTACTCACAGCGCCTCCTGCAGCTCCCTCGCCTCGCGCTCCGTGGGCGTCTCCATGTGCTATCACCTCCTTGATGGTTACTCACAGCGCCTCCTGCAGCTCCCTCGCCTCGCGCTCCGTGGGCGTCTCCAGGTGCTATGACCTCCTTGATGGTTACTCACAGCGCCTCCTGCAGCTCCCTCGCCTCGCGCTCCGTGGGCGTCTCCATGTGCTATGACCTCCTTGATGGTTACTCACAGCGCCTCCTGCAGCTCCCTCGCCTCGCGCTCCGTGGGCGTCTCCATGTGCTATGACCTCCTTGATGGTTACTCACAGCGCCTCCTGCAGCTCCCTCGCCCTGCGCTCCGTGGGCGTCTCCATGTACTATGACCTCCTTGATGGTTACTCATAGCGCCTCCTGCAGCTCCCTCGCCTCGCGCTCCGTGGGCGTCTCCATGTGCTATGACCTCCTTGATGGTTACTCACAGCGCCTCCTGCAGCTCCCTCGCCTCGCGCTCCGTGGGCGTCTCCATGTGCTATGACCTCCTTGATGGTAACTCACAGCGCCTCCTGCAGCTCCCTCGCCTCGCGCTCCGTGGGCGTCTCCATGTGCTATGACCTCCTTGATGGTCACTCACAGCGCCTCCTGCAGCTCCCTCGCCTCGCGCTCCGTGGGCGTCTCCATGTGCTATGACCTCCTTGATGGTTACTCACAGCGCCTCCTGCAGCTCCCTCGCCTCGCGCTCCGTGGGCGTCTCCATGTGCTATGACCTCCTTGATGGTTACTCACAGCGCCTCCTGCAGCTCCCTCGCCTCGCGCTCCGTGGGCGTCTCCATGTGCTATGACCTCCTTGATGGTTACTCACAGCGCCTCCTGCAGCTCCCTCGCCTCGCGCTCCGTGGGCGTCTCCATGTGCTATGACCTCCTTGATGGTTACTCACAGCGCCTCCTGCAGCTCCCTCGCCTCGCGCTCCGTGGGCGTCTCCATGTGCTATGACCTCCTTGATGGTTACTCACAGCGCCTCCTGCAGCTCCCTCGCCTCGCGCTCCGTGGGCGTCTCCATGTGCTATGACCTCCTTGATGGTACCTCACAGCGCCTCCTGCAGCTCCCTCGCCTCGCGCTCCGTGGGCGTCTCCATGTGCTATGACCTCCTTGACGGTTACTCACAGCGCCTCCTGCAGCTCCCTCGCCTCGCGCTCCGTGGGCGTCTCCATGTGCTATGACCTCCTTGATGGTTACTCACAGCGCCTCCTGCAGCTCCCTCGCCTCGCGCTCCGTGGGCGTCTCCATGTGCTATGACCTCCTTGATGATTACTCACAGCGCCTCCTTAAGCTCCCTCGCCTCGCGCTCCGTGGGCGTCTCCATGTGCTATGACCTCCTTGATGGTTACTCACAGCGCCTCCTGCAGCTCCCTCGCCTCGCGCTCCGTGGGCGTCTCCATGTGCTATGACCTCCTTGATGGTTACTCACAGCGCCTCCTGCAGCTCCCTCGCCTCGCGCTCCGTGGGCGTCTCCATGTGCTATGACCTCCTTGATGGTTACTCACAGCGCCTCCTGCAGCTCCCTCGCCTCGCGCTCCGTGGGCGTCTCCATGTGCTATGACCTCCTTGATGGTTACTCACAGCGCCTCCTGCAGCTCCCTCGCCTCGCGCTCCGTGGGCGTCTCCATGTGCTATGACCTCCTTGATGGTTACTCACAGCGCCTCCTGCAGCTCCCTCGCCTCGCGCTCCGTGGGCGTCTCCATGTGCTATGACCTCCTTGATGGTTACTCACAGCACCTCCTGCAGCTCCCTCGCCTCGCGCTCCGTGGGCGTCTCCATGTGCTATGACCTCCTTGATGGTTACTCACAGCGCCTCCTGCAGCTCCCTCGCCTCGCGCTCCGTGGGCGTCTCCATGTGCTATGACCTCCTTGATGGTTACTCACAGCGCCTCCTGCAGCTCCCTCGCCTCGCGCTCCGTGGGCGTCTCCATGTGCTATGACCACCTTGATGGTTACTCACAGCGCCTCCTGCAGCTCTCTCGCCTCGCGCTCCGTGGGCGTCTCCATGTGCTATGACCTCCTTGATGGTTACTCACAGCGCCTCCTGCAGCTCCCTCGCCTCGCGCTCCGTGGGCGTCTCCATGTGCTATGACCTCCTTGATGGTTACTCACAGCGCCTCCTGCAGCTCCCTCGCCTCGCGCTCCGTGGGCGTCTCCATGTGCTATGACCTCCTTGATGGTTACTCACAGCGCCTCCTGCAGCTCCCTTGCCTCGCGCTCCGTGGGCGTCTCCATGTGCTATGACCTCCTTGATGGTTACTCACAGCGCCTCCTGCAGCTCCCTCGCCTCGCGCTCCGTGGGCGTCTCCATGTGCTATGACCTCCTTGATGGTTACTCACAGCGCCTCCTGCAGCTCCCTCGCCTCGCGCTCCGTGGGCGTCTCCATGTGCTATGACCTCCTTGATGGTCACTCACAGCGCCTCCTGCAGCTCCCTCGCCTCGCGCTCCGTGGGCGTCTCCATGTGCTATGACCTCCTTGATGGTTACTCACAGCGCCTCCTGCAGCTCCCTCGCCTCGCGCTCCGTGGGCGTCTCCATGTGCTATGACCTCCTTGATGGTTACTCACAGCGCCTCCTGCAGCTCCCTCGCCTCGCGCTCCGTGGCCGTCTCCATGTACTATGACCTCCTTGATGGTAACTCACAGCGCCTCCTGCAGCTCTCTCGCCTCGCGCTCCGTGGGCGTCTCCATGTGCTATGACCTCCTTGATGGTTACTCACAGCGCCTCCTGCAGCTCCCTCGCCTCGCGCTCCGTGGGCGTCTCCATGTGCTATGACCTCCTTGATGGTTACTCACAGCGCCTCCTGCAGCTCCCTCGCCTCGCGCTCCGTGGGCGTCTCCATGTGCTATGACCTCCTTGATGGTTACTCACAGCGCCTCCTGCAGCTCCCTGCCTCGCGCTCCGTGGGCGTCTCCATGTGCTATGACCTCCTTGATGGTCACTCACAGCGCCTCCTGCAGCTCTCTCGCCTCGCGCTCCGTGGGCGTCTCCATGTGCTATGACCTCCTTGATGGTTACTCACAGCGCCTCCTGCAGCTCCCTCGCCTCGCGCTCCGTGGGCGTCTCCATGTGCTATGACCTCCTTGATGATTACTCACAGCGCCTCCTTAAGCTCCCTCGCCTCGCGCTCCGTGGGCGTCTCCATGTGCTATGACCTCCTTGATGGTTACTCACAGCGCCTCCTGCAGCTCCCTCGCCTCGCGCTCCGTGGGCGTCTCCATGTGCTATGACCTCCTTGATGGTTACTCACAGCGCCTCCTGCAGCTCCCTCGCCTCGCGCTCCGTGGGCGTCTCCATGTACTATGACCTCCTTGATGGTTACTCACAGCGCCTCCTGCAGCTCCCTCGCCTCGCGCTCCGTGGGCGTCTCCATGTGCTATGACCTCCTTGATGGTTACTCACAGCGCCTCCTGCAGCTCCCTCGCCTCGCGCTCCGTGGGCGTCTCCATGTGCTATGACCTCCTTGATGGTTACTCACAGCGCCTCCTGCAGCTCCCTCGCCTCGCGCTCCGTGGGCGTCTCCATGTGCTATGACCTCCTTGATGGTTACTTACAGCGCCTCCTGCAGCTCCCTCGCCTCGCGCTCCGTGGGCGTCTCCATGTGCTATGACCTCCTTGATGGTTACTCACAGCGCCTCCTGCAGCTCCCTCGCCTCGCGCTCCGTGGGCGTCTCCATGTGCTATGACCTCCTTGATGGTTACTCACAGCGCCTCCTGCAGCTCCCTCGCCTCGCGCTCCGTGGGCGTCTCCATGTGCTATGACCTCCTTGATGGTTACTCACAGCGCCTCCTGCAGCTCCCTCGCCTCGCGCTCCGTGGGCGTCTCCATGTGCTATGACCTCCTTGATGGTTACTCACAGCGCCTCCTGCAGCTCCCTCGCCTCGCGCTCCGTGGGCGTCTCTATGTGCTATGACCTCCTTGATGGTTACTCACAGCGCCTCCTGCAGCTCCCTCGCCTCGCGCTCCGTGGGCGTCTCCATGTGCTATGACCTCCTTGATGGTTACTCACAGCGCCTCCTGCAGCTCCCTCGCCTCGCGCTCCGTGGGCGTCTCCATGTGCTATGACCTCCTTGATGGTTACTCACAGCGCCTCCTGCAGCTCCCTCGCCTCGCGCTCCGTGGGCGTCTCCATGTGCTATGACCTCCTTGATGGTTACTCACAGCGCCTCCTGCAGCTCCCTCGCCTCGCGCTCCGTGGGCGTCTCCATGTGCTATGACCTCCTTGATGGTTACTCACAGCGCCTCCTGCAGCTCCCTCGCCTCGCGCTCCGTGGGCGTCTCCATGTGCTATGACCTCCTTGATGGTTACTCACAGCGCCTCCTGCAGCTCCCTCGCCTCGCGCTCCGTGGGCGTCTCCATGTGCTATGACCTCCTTGATGGTTACTCACAGCGCCTCCTGCAGCTCCCTCGCCTCGCGCTCCGTGGGCGTCTCCATGTGCTATGACCTCCTTGATGGTTACTCACAGCGCCTCCTGCAGCTCTCTCGCCTCGCGCTCCGTGGGCGTCTCCATGTGCTATGACCTCCTTGATGGTTACTCACAGCGCCTCCTGCAGCTCCCTCGCCTCGCGCTCCGTGGGCGTCTCCATGTGCTATGACCTCCTTGATGGTTACTCACAGCGCCTCCTGCAGCTCCCTCGCCTCGCGCTCCGTGGGCGTCTCCATGTGCTATGACCTCCTTGATGGTTACTCACAGCGCCTCCTGCAGCTCTCTTGCCTCGCGCTCCGTGGGCGTCTCCATGTGCTATGACCTCCTTGATGGTTACTCACAGCGCCTCCTGCAGCTCCCTCGCCTCGCGCTCCGTGGGCGTCTCCATGTGCTATGACCTCCTTGATGGTTACTCACAGCGCCTCCTGCAGCTCCCTCGCCTCGCGCTCCGTGGGCGTCTCCATGTGCTATGACCTCCTTGATGGTCACTCACAGCGCCTCCTGCAGCTCCCTCGCCTCGCGCTCCGTGGGCGTCTCCATGTGCTATGACCTCCTTGATGGTTACTCACAGCGCCTCCTGCAGCTCCCTCGCCTCGCGCTCCGTGGGCGTCTCCATGTGCTATGACCTCCTTGATGGTTACTCACAGCGCCTCCTGCAGCTCCCTCGCCTCGCGCTCCGTGGGCGTCTCCATGTACTATGACCTCCTTGATGGTAACTCACAGCGCCTCCTGCAGCTCTCTCGCCTCGCGCTCCGTGGGCGTCTCCATGTGCTATGACCTCCTTGATGGTTACTCACAGCGCCTCCTGCAGCTCCCTCGCCTCGCGCTCCGTGGGCGTCTCCATGTGCTATGACCTCCTTGATGGTTACTCACAGCGCCTCCTGCTGCTCCCTCGCCTCGCGCTCCGTGGGCGTCTCCATGTGCTATGACCTCCTTGATGGTTACTCACAGCGCCTCCTGCAGCTCCCTTGCCTCGCGCTCCGTGGGCGTCTCCATGTGCTATGACCTCCTTGATGGTCACTCACAGCGCCTCCTGCAGCTCTCTCGCCTCGCGCTCCGTGGGAGTCTCCATGTGCTATGACCTCCTTGATGGTTACTCACAGCGCCTCCTGCAGCTCCCTCGCCTCGCGCTCCGTGGGCGTCTCCATGTGCTATGACCTCCTTGATGATTACTCACAGCGCCTCCTTAAGCTCCCTCGCCTCGCGCTCCGTGGGCGTCTCCATGTGCTATGACCTCCTTGATGGTTACTCACAGCGCCTCCTGCAGCTCCCTCGCCTCGCGCTCCGTGGGCGTCTCCATGTGCTATGACCTCCTTGATGGTTACTCACAGCGCCTCCTGCAGCTCCCTCGCCTCGCGCTCCGTGGGCGTCTCCATGTGCTATGACCTCCTTGATGGTTACTCACAGCGCCTCCTGCAGCTCCCTCGCCTCGCGCTCCGTGGGCGTCTCCATGTGCTATGACCTCCTTGATGGTTACTCACAGCGCCTCCTGCAGCTCCCTCGCCTCGCGCTCCGTGGGCGTCTCCATGTGCTATGACCTCCTTGATGGTAACTCACAGCGCCTCCTGCAGCTCCCTCGCCTCGCGCTCCGTGGGCGTCTCCATGTGCTATGACCTTATTGATGGTTACTCACAGCGCCTCCTGCAGCTCCCTCGCCTCGCGCTCCGTGGGCGTCTCCATGTGCTATGACCTCCTTGATGGTTACTCACAGCGCCTCCTGCAGCTCCCTCGCCTCGCGCTCCGTGGGCGTCTCCATGTGCTATGACCTCCTTGATGGTTACTCACAGCGCCTCCTGCAGCTCCCTCGCCTCGCGCTCCGTGGGCGTCTCCATGTGCTATGACCTCCTTGATGGTTACTCACAGCGCCTCCTGCAGCTCCCTCGCCTCGCGCTCCGTGGGCGTCTCCATGTGCTATGACCTCCTTGATGGTTACTCACAGCGCCTCCTGCAGCTCCCTCGCCTCGCGCTCCGTGGGCGTCTCCATGTGCTATGACCTCCTTGATGGTTACTCACAGCGCCTCCTGCAGCTCCCTCGCCTCGCGCTCCGTGGGCGTCTCCATGTGCTATGACCTCCTTGATGGTTACTCACAGCGCCTCCTGCAGCTCCCTCGCCTCGCGCTCCGTGGGCGTCTCCATGTGCTATGACCTCCTTGATGGTTACTCACAGCGCCTCCTGCAGCTCCCTCGCCTCGCGCTCCGTGGGCGTCTCCATGTGCTATGACCTCCTTGATGGTAACTCACAGCGCCTCCTGCAGCTCCCTCGCCTCGCGCTCCGTGGGCGTCTCCATGTGCTATGACCTCATTGATGGTTACTCACAGCGCCTCCTGCAGCTCCCTCGCCTCGCGCTCCGTGGGCGTCTCCATGTGCTATGACCTCCTTGATGGTTACTCACAGCGCCTCCTGCAGCTCCCTCGCCTCGCGCTTTGTAGGCGTCTCCATGTGCTATGACCTCCTAGATGGTTACTCACAATGCCTCCTGCAGCTCCCTCGCCTCGCGCTCCGTGGGCGTCTCCATGTACTATGACCTCCTTGATGGTTACTCACAGCGCCTCCTGCAGCTCCCTCGCCTCGCGCTCCGTGGGCGTCTCCATGTGCTATGACCTCCTTGATGGTCACTCACAGCGCCTCCTGCAGCTCCCTCGCCTCGCGCTCCGTGGGCGTCTCCATGTGCTATGACCTCCTTGATGGTTACTCACAGCGCCTCCTGCAGCTCCCTCGCCTCGCGCTCCGTGGGCGTCTCCATGTGCTATGACCTCCTTGATGGTTACTCACAGCGCCTCCTGCAGCTCCCTCGCCTCGCGCTTTGTGGGCGTCTCCATGTGCTATGACCTCCTAGATGGTTACTCACAGCGCCTCCTGCAGCTCCCTCGCCTCGCGCTCCGTGGGCGTCTCCATGCCCATGGCGCGGTATCGCTCGTCCTCCTCCTCCTGCAGACGCAGCGAGTGCTCGCCCCAGATATGGTCGTCCTCGTGGTCCTCAACGTCGTCGTCCATCTGGTCGTGCGCGTAGATGAACACCAGGAACATGGTGAGGCCGGCGCCGAGGGTGACCAGACCCAAGTAGATGGCGTGGATGTACAGCTGGCGGCAGACATAACATCCATTTCACAAGGGAAATAGAGTTCACATATTTTCACACTGATGACATAATCGCGTCACCATTACCATTACAATTCCGCTTTGGTGAATATCACTCATGTGTTGGAATGACCACTTCAATTGTACCACTTGTACCTCTACAATTGTATATTTTCTTGTCTCGCAAGAAACAAGGCACGAAGCAAAAATGAAAAGGGGCTACGAATATAAAATCAGACTGATCATGTGAACATTATCGATATTATGAACCAGTGTTTCTCTCTGAATTGGCTAAACAGGCCGAGCGCTTGTATCGCCTCAATGATCGAGTGATCTCCGGCCGAGCGCTTGTATCGCCTCAATGATCGAGTGATCTCCGGCCGAGCGCTGGTATCGCCTCAATGATCGAGTGATCTCCGGCCGAGCGCTTGTATCGCCTCAATGATCGAGTGATCTCCGGCCGAGCGCTCGTATCGCCTCAATGATCGAGTGATCTCCGGCCGAGCGCTAGTATCGCCTCAATGATCGAGTGATCTCCGGCCGAGCGCTCGTATCGCCTCAATGATCGAGTGATCTCCGGCCGAGCGCTTGTATCGCCTCAATGATCGAGTGATCTCCGGCCGAGCGCTCGTATCGCCTCAATGATCGAGTGATCTCCGGCCGAGCGCTCGTATCGCCTCAATGATCGAGTGATCTCCGGCCGAGCGCTCGTATCGCCTCAATGATCGAGTGATCTCCGGCCGAGCGCTAGTATCGCCTCAATGATCGAGTGATCTCCGGCCGAGCGCTGGTATCGCCTCAATGATCGAGTGATCTCCGGCCGAGCGCTTGTATCGCCTCAATGATCGAGTGATCTCCGGCCGAGCGCTCGTATCGCCTCAATGATCGAGTGACCTCCGGCCGAGCGCTAGTATCGCCTCAATGATCGAGTGATCTCCGGCCGAGCGCTTGTATCGCCTCAATGATCGAGTGATCTCCGGCCGAGCGCTTGTATCGCCTCAATGATCGAGTGATCTCCGGCCGAGCGCTCGTATCGCCTCAATGATCGAGTGATCTCCGGCCGAGCGCTCGTATCGCCTCAATGATCGAGTGATCTCCGGCCGAGCGCTCGTATCGCCTCAATGATCGAGTGATCTCCGGCCGAGCGCTCGTATCGCCTCAATGATCGAGTGATCTCCGGCCGAGCGCTCGTATCGCCTCAATGATCGAGTGATCTCCGGCCGAGCGCTCGTATCGCCTCAATGATCGAGTGATCTCCGGCCGAGCGCTCGTATCGCCTCAATGATCGAGTGATCTCCGGCCGAGCGCTCGTATCGCCTCAATGATCGAGTGATCTCCGGCCGAGCGCTCGTATCGCCTCAATGATCGAGTGATCTCCGGCCGAGCGCTCGTATCGCCTCAATGATCGAGTGATCTCCGGCCGAGCGCTCGTATCGCCTCAATGATCGAGTGATCTCCGGCCGAGCGCTCGTATCGCCTCAATGATCGAGTGATCTCCGGCCGAGCGCTCGTATCGCCTCAATGATCGAGTGATCTCCGGCCGAGCGCTCGTATCGCCTCAATGATCGAGTGATCTCCGGCCGAGCGCTCGTATCGCCTCAATGATCGAGTGATCTCCGGCCGAGCGCTCGTATCGCCTCAATGATCGAGTGATCTCCGGCCGAGCGCTCGTATCGCCTCAATGATCGAGTGATCTCCGGCCGAGCGCTCGTATCGCCTCAATGATCGAGTGATCTCCGGCCGAGCGCTCGTATCGCCTCAATGATCGAGTGATCTCCGGCCGAGCGCTCGTATCGCCTCAATGATCGAGTGATCTCCGGCCGAGCGCTCGTATCGCCTCAATGATCGAGTGATCTCCGGCCGAGCGCTCGTATCGCCTCAATGATCGAGTGATCTCCGGCCGAGCGCTCGTATCGCCTCAATGATCGAGTGATCTCCGGCCGAGCGCTCGTATCGCCTCAATGATCGAGTGATCTCCGGCCGAGCGCTCGTATCGCCTCAATGATCGAGTGATCTCCGGCCGAGCGCTCGTATCGCCTCAATGATCGAGTGATCTCCGGCCGAGCGCTCGTATCGCCTCAATGATCGAGTGATCTCCGGCCGAGCGCTCGTATCGCCTCAATGATCGAGTGATCTCCGGCCGAGCGCTCGTATCGCCTCAATGATCGAGTGATCTCCGGCCGAGCGCTCGTATCGCCTCAATGATCGAGTGATCTCCGGCCGAGCGCTCGTATCGCCTCAATGATCGAGTGATCTCCGGCCGAGCGCTCGTATCGCCTCAATGATCGAGTGATCTCCGGCCGAGCGCTCGTATCGCCTCAATGATCGAGTGATCTCCGGCCGAGCGCTCGTATCGCCTCAATGATCGCTCTCACCACACGCTTGATGAAGAACTTGGTGGACATCTCGACGATGATGATGATCAAGTTGCCGAGGGCGATGAGCAGGAACCACACGGCCAACACGAACGAGTGCATGCGCTTCGGCACCTGCGCAGATATCACCATTCAGTGGGGACATATCTTAAGGGGGCTAAACGATTAAGTCACATCATTTTTTTTGTCCGGGGCTTAACGTCGCACTGTTCTGCAGCGAGGCTAATGGCGACGGATGAATGATTATGATGATGACTGGGAGATGATGGTGAAGAGTAGGTAAGGATGGAAGGCGGAAAGGATGCGGTCGTGGCCTATTAGTAGGGTACTTTCCCAGCATTTGCCTGTCGACTGAGGGAAAACCACGAAAAAAACCCAGTCAGGGAGGACGGCCGCGGGAATCGAACCAGGGCCTCCGGAAAACAAGCTCAGAGCGTTAACCACTCAGCCAACCTTAAATGAGCTTATTTTACACGATACTGTGAAATATGAACCACCTCTCATATCTAGATTTTGAGATATTGTAGTTATAAATTCCTATTTTTAACATGTAGTCTTTTCTAGGCCATTAAAATCATGACGATATCCATGCTACTTTTTATTTTTGAATTTTTCTGAGGTTTAACTTTTTTTTGCAAAAAACTGATTTCTTGATAGATAGTTGGACATTCTATTAGGAAAAAATAGTTTAACAATACCAACGTGTGCTATTTTAAAAGTTATTAACCAAAAACTAAATGATTTCCCTATACCTCTTGTGTTAGTGTTTTGTTCATTCTTAAGTCAAGAAAGTACGATTTTCAATTGACTGTAATTCAGAAACTTATTTGAATTTCAAAACCAAACTTGCAGGATTTTCGGAACTTACAAATACCTCCTTATCTATATTTTTTTAATGAATTTTTTATGGTCCCCCTTTTCCAAAATTTGGCATTAAATATTGAAGAAAACCAAATTATGAAAACTTTGTGATTTTTTTTATGACAAGAAGACCTACAAATTTCAACAACTTTAGAGTCAATTATTATAACAATGTATGCGGAGCTTTTATACATAAATAATTGTTTCGAAATAATTACTCCCAATCGAAATAATTCAGCCCAAAATTTCAAAAATTTGAATTTTCGCGCCAAAATTTAGGACTGGCAACTTTTATAGATGGATTCATTCAAACTAATTTCCGATAATTTAATGTAAAAGGTGGGTACTTTATTGTATTAATAAAGTTGAGTTGACGTCCGTATCTATAACATTTGTTGATATGTAGCTCATCCCGTATACCTAATTTTTGCTCCTTCCTCAAAACTCTAACGCCCGTTACTTCTAAACGACGTGAGATAAAATTATGCAAAAAATATTTTTTGATTTAATTATTATATATCGATATGTGGCTGAATTATAAAAAGTATGCAAAATAGGTCAGCGACCACTTTTGCGAAAATCGGTCTTTTACTGCCTACTGGTGGAACGACCCATCTACCATCATCTACCAAGAGAACTAACCTGTCTGTAGACGTATTCCAACAGCGAGCACGGCCACATGTAGTAGGCCAGAGCTAGACAAAGGTACTGCGGAATCAGCCACATTAAGCTGGTTGTAAATGGCGGCACGATATTCATTTCCATTATACCCTATACATAGAGAACATGGATGAGTTCAAGTGACCAGGCTCGAGTGTTGTCAGAGGTGAGTGTCTAGTTCTCATACTGCGGAATCAGCCACATTAAACTGGTTGTAAATGGCGGCACGATATTCATTTCCATTATACCCTATACATAGAGAACATGGATGAGTTCAAGTGACCAGGCTCGAGTGTTGTCAGAGGTGAGTGTCTAGTTCTCATACTGCGGAATCAGCCACATTAAGCTGGTTGTAAATGGCGGCACGATATTCATTTCCATTATACCCTATACATTGAGAACATGGATGAGTTCAAGTGACCAGGCTCGAGTGTTGTCAGAGGTGAGTGTCTAGTTCTCATACTGCGGAATCAGCCACATTAACGCGATTCGAGCGATACCACGTGACTAAAAATATAAATCACGTTATTGGCGTAACTACTGCACTCAAAGAGTCGGGAGGGCATTTTTCTCATTCAGTAAATGATTCTACAACTCACTGTATCTTTTTTAACACATTATTGTTGTACCGTAAAAGTTTGACTTTTTTTTTTTTGAAAATAAACATATTTACAGGGGCCATGTTTCACCGTAATTCATACAAATCTCTGATGACATAATACCTCAAACAACAGCATAACACAATTATATCTTACCCCACGCTCCAATTATATGTTTTTAATTGAAGTTCCAATTAAACTATCCCAAAATAATTCATATTTGTAGTGCAATGTTGCCAGATTTATGGTAAATTTCACACATTGTACACATTTTCTTTCTTATTTGGCCCGTGACCCCATATTTTCAAACGGCAGTCTTATTCTAAAAATTATTATCTTTAATTTGAGACTGTTTTCAATAATTTGTCATTCCTCTTGCGGTTTTAGGAGCAATTTAAGGCCAATTTTCCGGGACGATTTCATGTCTCCCTGTGTTATCTTATGGGGGGGAAATTGATCTTCAATCAAGAATATCTAATTATATCATACCGTAAGGGTAAATATTTTTTGCTAGTTGTATGTAATATGGTTTCATTAATCTTTGGTGTGAATTACAGCTTAATTCTCATTCCTATGCCGTAACCCTGGAACCCCCTTAAGCTGGTAAAAAATTGGATATATTAATATTTAATATGCTCTATTTCGAATTAAAAAATCGAACAATTTTTACTCTCGAGTGTTTTCACGACCCCAATTAAATCCCAGGAGGGTTATTCTAAATGTCCGTGTCGTCTCGTTTCACGTGATACGGGCTCACTGCACACTGGAGTGCTATCTATTTAACATGGCAGTGACGCCGTGTCAATTGATACGAGATGATAAGGAAATTTAGAATAATCCTCCAGGACTATCGTGAATGAAGGTTGAAAACATATGAGGAGTTTGTTTTCAAAAGGCAACATGTCCAAAAATTCACTTTTTTTGTTAACGATGGTTCCTAATGCTATTAAACCATAGAGATATATACTGAACTCATACTGAACCCTGAATACCCATACTGATACTGAACCCAAGATGGCCGCCTCGGAAATACTCGGAACAATCGTGAGTCCGCCCCCCTAACCCGAAGATACGTCTCTCTGAACGCAAATCTCTATGATTAAACCATGCGGATCTGAACATGTCATTTGTTTGCAACAAAAGTCGCCATTTCCTGTAGTTATAAACTCGTGAATATCGACGTTTGTAACAAAAAGACACATGTCTAAAAAGTTTTGGTATCAAATTGCATCATGTCCAATAGTTTGCTTCAAAATGCAACAAGTCCAAAATTAAAAGACTAATGGGAATGTGCTATGAAAATTTGCCAATTTTGAAATTTTACGTTTTTTTTTACCATTATTAAGATTAAACTGTTAATTTTATTACATAAAAATTTGGAAAAATGTAGCCTTTTATTTATGTTGCAAAAAAATAATGTTAGAATGTTTGTAGTATAAAGCTTTGAATATAGTTAAAGTTTGAATGCTGTCATCTCCGGAACTATTTTTCTTCACATTGACTGTTGTAATTTCCTACTTCTTTTTTATGATTCAACATAAAGGCTGATTTTTTTTTGTGTGTAGTTATTTGTGATGAACAAAAATTAGAATTTTTATTGTTTATAAAATGAATACATCTAATTAAAATAATTAGGTAAAGTGATAATTACCAATAAAAAGTGTATTTTTTTTATTTAGTTTTTACAAACTAAAGTAATACCATAGAGTAAGAGGGTAATAAGGGAAACCCTTCTTACCTCTATGGTAATACACTAAAGTAAATTTAGAATGCAAACTTCAATAACCCAATCATTTGTGAACATAAAAATAAAAAAATAAACAATGTAGGTCAAGGAATAAAAATGTGGTGGGTATTTATCGATATACATCTTTTAATAACTTATTAATTTTGTTTTAGTTTTAAGCAATTCTGATATCTTCTCAAAATTTCAACATTGAATTACCTTAATTCATAAAGATAGAAATTTCACAGCACATTCCCATTAATTTGGAAAAGAGTAGACATATTGTATTGAAGTTACTTTGTCAGCATTCCAAATCAAGAATTTTTTGTTTGAATTTTAAAACAAACCACAATACAATCCTATTTGAAGACAATTAGTTACAAGATTTTCGTTGTTTCTGAAAAATATCGGTGATTGGACATGTTGCTTTTTGAAAACAAACTCCTCATATTCTAGTGTGATCAACAATTTATTTCACTCAAAAAATTTTGAAACTGGAATTTTATAAAATAATTTTTTTTTGCATTTTTTTGCATTTTTTTGCAATTTTGGCATTGATGAGGTTACCATAGAAATGGTAAAAGCTGCAGGGGAGGATGGTAGAAGATGGCTTTGTAGAGTGATCCGAGCAGCATGGGAACAGAAGAGAATTCCAGTTGATTGGGAAAAGGGGATTATTGTTCCCCTTTTCAAGAAAGGAGATCGAAGGAAATGTAATAATTACAGGGGAATGACCTTAGTCTGTCAGTGTGCGAAGTTGTTTGAGAAGATAATGGAACGGAGATTGAAGAATTATGTTGAAGAGGGGTTGCGAGAAGAACAGTATGGATTTCGGAGAGGGCGATCGACAATAGACGCAATTTTCACAGTGCGACAGATGATGGAGCAGCAGTGGGAGAGGGGGCAGGAAATGCATATGGCTTTCTTGGACTTGGAGAAGGCGTATGACAGGTTGCCAAGGGAAATAGTTTGGGAGTGTTTGGTGAAGAGAGGAATAGGCAAGGACTTGGTTGAGCGGATCAAATGTATGTATCAGAACAGTGTGAGTTGTGTGCAGTCGGGAGTGGGGAGATCGGAATGGTTTAGTATTAGTGAAGGGCTAAGACAGGGGAGTGAGCTGTCACCTACACTGTTCATCATAGTAATGGACGAGTTGCTGAAGAAAGGAGAGCCAAATGAGGGGATTGATACTCAAACGTTGATTTATGCGGATGATGTGGTGGTGTGGGGAGAAACTAGGGAGGAAGTTTAGGTAAAGATTAATAAGTGGAGGGAAGAGACGGAGAAGATGGGTTTGAAAATAAGCGAAGAGAAGAGCGAAGTAAGGTCCATGGAAAGAAAGAAGTTTAAACACGGTCATGCTAGGATCAAGCTTGGAGAGGGATGGTTGAAGGAGGTGGAAGAGTTAAAGTATCTGGGTAGCCTGCTCACCAACAAGGCTAAAGTAGACAGAGAAGTACAAGAAAGAAGAAAGAAAGCAGAGGCATTTTATCAAGCAGTGAGGAAGTTGCTGTGGAATGAGAAGTTTCCACAAGTCTGCAAGATCATTATGTACACGATGTATTTCCTGCCAATTCTAACATATGGGGCAGTGACGTGGTCAGCAGGTGGAAAGGAGATGAACCAGCTACAGGCAGCTGAGATGAAGATTTTGAGGAGTGTAAAGGGGGTGACAAGAATGGATATGATTCGAAGTGTGAGGATAAGAAGAGCTGGGGGTTGAAAGATTGGTGTTCAAGCTGGGAAGAGAGAGGCTTAGGTGGTTCGGCCACATGAAGAGGATGGGAACCGATAGAGTGCCAAGGAGGGTGTTTGAAGCAGCTACAGTGGGAACACGGAGAGTGGGGCGTCCGAGAGACAGGTGGATTGGAATGATCAAGGAGGATGTGCTGGAGAGAGGAGGAAGGTGGAGTGAGTTGGAGGCTGAGAGACAGTGGGAGGACAGAACACGGTGGAAGAAATTTGTGGAACAGTTAGAAGTGGAAGAAGAAGATGGAGAAGATGAGGAGGAGACGCCAGGCGTGGCCGGCCGGTTTCCAGGAGTCCTGCGGCCCTAGTGTTGGTGGAAATACCCACCCCCTGACCCATTCAATTGGAAACAGGGATGGATTATTATTATTTAATTTTTTTTTCCCATTTACGAAGTCTTTGCCAGATAAATATTCGCGACCCGAGCGCCCGGGTTTAGCGTTTGAGTTTTAGGGAGCGCCACATTATCAAACTAATACATATTTGTTTAGATTTTTTGGTATATTTCTTTCCATAATAAAATACTTTTAGGTTAAAGTATCACAAATTTGTTATTATTTTATTGACACGCAAACACCCAAAATATAATTGAAAAGATTCAAACTGGTCGGGCCTTAAAGTACTCTCCAAAATGCATGAAATTGTATCAATTTTATTCCAGAAAACAATTGGAACCAGGCTCGCCGGACGCGAGAATTGAATTACTGGTAGGTTCGTAAATGGGGTTAAAAATTAACCAATGAGAAACGAGTACAGTCGACCGCTATCATACTTAATTAAATTTAAAATTCTTCAACACCTCTCGGTCACTATTTCGCTTTTGCTTAACTCCATTTCAATTATTTAAATATGCATTTTCTTCATATAACATCAACTGAAAGAAAATTGACAGGGAAGGCGATGACATTTCATTAATCAAATTAAACAGCTGAGCAAAGACAATGACATTTCATAACAGCTGATCAGCTGAGCAAGATCGACGTCATGATTGCTAGTGACGTTTTACCACCCTATCTCCTTGGCTGAAAAATAACTCCATTTACGAACCTACCTGCAATTCAATTCTCGCGCCCCGGACTCGCATGTACTATAGTGGTAGACGCGGATGAAGGGAATTATTGGGGAGAATTACCCCCCCCCCCCACTAGAGCAGTATGTGATTTACTACAAAAGTAAGTTTAGCGTTTGAGAATCACTTGTTATTCTTTAAATTCTAAAAAACGCTTTGCTGGCCCCGCAAAACGCAAACTAGCCCCTTCGTGAATGTTTTCCTATGCGCCTGTGTGGGGGGGGGGAGGGGGGGGGCGCCAAAGTTTTCTTTTCCTAGGGCAACAAAGACGCAAGGGCCGGTTCTGTTGACAACATTATGAATTATCTAGTTCGAAACATTTCACATTCAGCCAATCACATTCAACAATGGATAATAACATAATAGTGAAGTCCATAACACAACAATTCATAGTTTTCATGTGACATCATCCCATTGTTGTGCGGCCATCTTGGTGGTAACATGTCAGAATGCTGTCAATCTGTTTTTCAGTATTTTTTTTATCGTATTTATGGTTACCTGTGCAATTGCAGGCTGCAGAAGAAGTTCTTATAGCTATAAAACCACTCATTTACAAACTATCTTCAACTAACCGATAATAATTAAATTAAATCGACTTGACATATACCCAAAATGGCCGAAAATATACTTTTTTACATTGTTGAGGTAAAACAAAAGAAGCTCGTGCAAACTATGAATTGTGCAAATAGTGATCAAAACACGAAAATTTGTGAACTTACTAATTCGACCATGACAAGAAATTGGCGACTATTTGGAAATTTTAAAATTGTATATTATATAAAATTACTATTTTAAATATAAATCGTCGTTTTATTTATTAAAACTTGATTAATTTAGACTTCAATAATATAATTAAGAAATTTAAATCAATCTCCAAATCCTTCATATTTTGGTCTTTTATTCAGAAAGAATGAAAATCTAGACGACTCAGATTGAATCAAAATATTTATATTTTGTGTTTTAATTATTTAAAAACAGCGTGTTTTTTGACAATATTACTAAAATGTATGATTTTTTTTATTAAATACCTAGTCCAATAGTTGCAGGAATTCAATTTGAGGCCATAATCTTTTTGATTCCTCATGGTCGAATTAGTAAGTACACAAATTTTCATGTATCTATCACTATTTGCAATTGACCCCTAAATTGGGGTTTATGAACTGCACTATACAGTCCAATCACACTCAACAAAGCGTTTCAATGCTTAATAGGGAAGTCTCATGAAATTTTATTCTAGTAAATTTCTATAAATAAACACAAATAATAATGACAAATACACTTATTACCTGTGAAATCTTAAATTTTCATTCATAAAAATCGAGTTCAAATATCATATGATTTTTGGCGGGAAAAACAGCCTTTAACAAGAATCAGAACTGTGATGTCATTTCCAAGTCTTGAACATTGTGTTGACATGGGGATTCCCTTGTTGCCATGGCAATATAGCAAACTGTGATGTCATTGCCAATTTTCCTGTTTTTAAATGAGAGGAGATCTATCAAACTTTGTAAATTAATTACATGAGAACTATTCGTCCAACAACAAAAATAATACCAAATCTGTGTTCAGCAACATCTCAACTTTCATAAAATAAATATTATTCTGAATTCTAATCTTCACGAGACTTCCCTATTGTAATCAGGGGCAGTCCAATATGAGAAGGACAGGGATGCAATGCGGCAAAGGGCCCGTAAAACAAAGTAGATATTGCACAAATGTATGATAAATGAGTAAAAATGCTGGTTAAATATAAAAGATGACAGTATGGACCCCTTTTTTTATGGAAAAATGGAGTCCATATACGGCAGGGCCCAGGACGCAACCATGGCCAGACACCGCCACTGATTGTAATATAAAATGGCTGAGGAACTGACAAATACTTTTACTTTTTTGTGTGAAAATCAATCTCACATTGTTTCTTAATATCTAATTCCATCTTATTCCATATACCAATATGCCCGTAGCTGGTATTTTCACACGGAGTGTTTTTTGATGGGGCTTTATTTGCACGGAACAGCCCAACAATTAGGTGTGTCATTTTCGTTTGTTTTAATGCTTACGGTTCCTCCCTTTTTGGATCCCACGTATGAGATCAAGTAAATTCCTCCCCGTTTAAAGTCTAAGGTCAGCGTCATCATTGTTAATACAGCCTTGTACCTGCAAAAGAAGACCAAAGATATTATTTGTAACAAAATACATCGCTATCCATCAATGCGTATTAAAAGGAGTCACAGTGATTAAAATATTACCCTAGTGCGAGTCAAATCAAGTCAGACTTAGTAAGTCAAATCTACATCAAATATGTATCGGGATGGCAGGAAAACCTCAAGTTATAATTATACCCAGGCGCCATAATATTATACTTAAAGTTACCCAGTTATGTCTGTGTGGGTATGTGTGTGTGTGTGGGTGTGTGTGGGTGTGTGGGTGTGTGTGTGTCTGACATAAACCCTCTCCATTTGTTGAAAATGGACGCCGTAACACTGCCAATCGTGTCTAAAATTACGTCTTCTGCAATGCGTGAATAAATCAATAGCCAAAACTCACCTCAGACTCACACCTTATTCTTTTGAGCTTGAAACAAATTTATTTTAACCCACAATAACTGTCCAAACCAGCACATTACATTGAAAACGTAATCTCGGCAAGAAACTTCAAACGTTATTTTTCTTATTTACTCTCGCTCTGAATTTCGTAGGCATTGAACATGATCAAACCAAAGCCAATAGAGTTGATATATATTTTCTTGGGAAATAATTTTCCTTTATAAATACCAACTGCAATATGAAAAGATTTTCCTCGAGTGGGCCTCGAACCCACGACCTTTCGATATCCAGTCAGATGCTCTACCAACTGAGCTACCGAGGCAGTTCATATTGCAGCGGCTGTGTTCCAATATAAGCTGCGTAAGCAACTTACCAATTCCGTTTCTTATTTACTTAGAGTGGTGTGTATATGTTAAGTTAACGACGTCAAGTTACTGTTGATAATATTTTAAACATCAATATGTTAATTTTTACATTGCATGCTGATAGGTATACAGCCAACGCATAAAGTCCTGTTAATTCTTCACCCTTACAGAATATCATGATACCACCACTCGTACAGCGAAGCTCGTAAAGTTGCCTACAGCAAACCCATAGTTATTTGTCAACAGAGGGATGACTGAGTTACTGGGTTGTGTTCATCAGCCCCAGATAGATCACACAGATAAGGAAGTCAATGTTGTTATATCGATCGAACTAACATAACTTAACAACAACCAACTTTCTTTTATCGGAACTAATAATATACTTTCAGTTAAAACAAATATAGTTGGTTGGTGCAATTGGATTTCATTGGTATTGACATAGACATTGTATAGCCTTCGGCTTTTGATTATCACGATTGTATAATATATTTTGGAGTATATAAACTATTTAATTTAAATACTCAAAATTATTTCATTAGGTATTATGTATTTTTAATTATTTTATATAAAAATTATTTTATATTAAAATGAAGTTAAGATAGTCTATTTGTATGTAATTTGATTAAATAAATCTTCCCAATGGAATAAATTGGTTAATTGAATGAATCCTGGTGTCAAGGCTGACAACATAATTTGATCTAATATCAATCAGTGTGTGAATCATTGATCAGAAAATATTTGATTGTTATTGTAAACACCTAAACAGCTCCTATTATAACCATCAAACCTTAGATACATTCATTTGTATCGTCACTAGTCACTAGTCACTCCACAAAAATTTCATTATGGCTGTAAAATTAGATAAATCTCCGAACAAATTTATAGAAGTTATAAATCCAACTGTGTAACCCCTGGTTAAACAGGTTTCATCACTATTATTTTTTTTATCATTGTGCCGTTCTGATGTTAAACGCATCATGGTAAGATCTCATCAACTAAACACTCTCTTCTTCTCTTCTTATTCCTCTAAAAAATCTATAAGAAAAAGCATTTTTAAATTCTCTCGGATTGATATCAAAATCCTGAGATCTGTCGAATAAACGAAAATCTTTATATAGTACAGTCAGTTAGGTGAAAAATTAGGGGTTTGAAAATTTTATTTTCAATATTAAAATAAAAATGGCGGAGTTGGTGATGGAAACATACAATTTTTACAAAACACTCGTTTACCTCATCTTATAATAATCGACCCTTGTGCAGGATTTTTTTTAAGTTTCCGCCATTTTTATTGCAACAACGAAAATAAAAATTTAACCCCCATTACCCCCCAAATATGAAAAAAATTGATAAGCACCGTAGCCTATGTTAATGAGCTAGTTTTTCTGAGTATATGGTGAAATTTTTAGAGGTTTATCTTCAAACCCCTAATGTTTACTTTATACCAACAATTAAAAATTACGTCTCCCCCCCTCCCCCCCTAAATTATTGAAAAAAATGTCATTCAAAATGACCCATTATTATAAGATGAGTATATAGAGTATTTTGTAAACTTTATAGATTTCTATCATTCACTCCGACATTTTTATTCTAATATTGAAAATCAAAATTAAACCCCCCCTACCCCCCCTAATATAGCAAAATTTAATATGCACCGTAGCCTTTGTTAATGAGCTTGTTGTGCTGAGTATGGGGTAAAAATTTTACGGGTTTATCATTAAACCCCTAATTTGTATGCCAAAAATTAAAAATATCGTCTACCCCCCCAACCACCCAAAAATATTGGAAATAATGTCATGCACAATAGTCTATTATTATAAAATGAGTTTAATGAGGATTTTGTGAAAGTTTTGAGTTTCTATCACCAGCTCTGCCATTTTTATTATTATATAGAAAATAAAAATTTGACCTCCCCCCCCTACACCCCCAAATATGAAAAAATTTGATATGCACCGTAGCCTATGTTGATAAGCTAGTTTTTCTGAGTATATGGTAAAATTTTTACAAGTTTATCATCAAACCCCTAATTGTGACCTAAAATTGATCTAGTGGAGCGGTCGCTCCACGCCAGCCAAGTCGTACGGCGCGCGCACACTCTCATTTAAAAAGGCTGGAGCAACCCACCTTTACTGTAAGCATCAAAGTGGCATTTTCGGCCTACTGGATCTTAAAATTGGGAAATCTCACATTGTTGCGAAATATCTTAATTTCGAGCTATGGCCCACCCCACCACATGTACCAAATTTGGGAACAATGGGTTATTCCGTTTGCGAGCGGGAGGACCGTGAATATCGTGAAATTCGACGGCTTTCTTCAGATAATAATAATTATGATGATTCATCTTCCAATAAATTCCGCGGTCTCCGCCACAGCCTAAACGGCTGGGTTGATTGACCCGAAATTTTCACCACATATACAGCTCGTCTGCCTGATGATACCTTGCCCTTATGAATTTTTTGTGCCGCCATTTTGAAACCGGAAGTGACGTCATATCTCAAAAACGGCTAAACCGATCGGAACGAAATTTGCGCCAATCGATTCAGACGGTCCTTTATATGAAATAACAACAGTGAAATTAAAGTTTTCTAATTACTGAAACCGGAAATGACGTCATAGTTTAGCGAAATCTGCTTAAATTCACTTCCCCTTTATATAAAAACCAACTACATATTCAGAAGGCTTATAATGAAATATTAGTATTTATATACATATTAATACAATGTGTAAGAACTTTCAGCCGCCATTTTGAAAACCGGAAGTGATGCCATATCTCGAAAACGGCTGGACCTATTGGAACGATGCTTTCGCAATTCTTCATGGCATATCACTTTAAGTTTATATTTAGCTCCAAACAAAATTTTTCTTAGTAACTAATTCGGAAATAGCGTATTTTTTTAAAGGAATTAAGGAATTATCCATTGTTGCCCCAATAAGTTTTACAAGTTGTGTAAATAAACTAAAAAAAATAAGTGATATCCCCCCATAAAAAACACTCCGTGTAAAAATACCAGCCAAGTCTCTTCAACTAAAAAAAAATATGAAATCTAAAAATTCTGCACTGAAACGTAGTGATATCAAAAAAAAAGCCAAGTCAAAACTTTATTTGAAAATTAAAATATACTTGGCGCATCGTTTTTTTAGGGCATTGTAGGTATACTATAAGTATATGTATTTATATCTAGCCTATACTTCTAAGCTATTTATATACACGATGCGCCAAGTATATTTTAATTTTCAAATAAAGTTTTGACTTGGCTAATTTTTTGATATCACTACGTTTCAGTGCAGAATTTTTAGATTTCATATTTTTTTTTAGTTGAAGAGACTTGGCTGGTATTTTTACACGGAGTGTTTTTTATGGGGTCTAACTGACTGTACTATACTTGTGTCTAATTAGCATTTTTTCAATGACGGTCTACTAAGATTTAAACAATATGTTACAGGTGATAAGTACGAAGTAGTTTGGGAAATCACACAGCTCATAGGAAATAACAGTATTGAATTGATATTTTTGTGATTGAATCGCATCGAGTAGATATTTGTGTGGATGGACGTTGTTGACAGACAAAACCAGTTTTTCAAGTCATCCCTCTGTTGACAAAATAACTATGGGTTTGCTGTAGGCAACTTATCGAGCTTCGCTGTACGAGTGGTGGTATCTAGTGGAGCGGTCGCTCCACACAGCCAAGTCGTACCGTACACTCACAGTATCTCAACATACCGTAAATGCCTATATAAACTGAGGAGCAGACCAACTACTTTTACTGTAAGCAACAACATGGCATTTTCGGCCTACTGGATCTCAAAATTGGTAAATCTCACATTGTTGCGAAATATCTTAATTTCGAGCTATGGCCCACCCCACTACATATACCAAATTTGGGAACAATAGGTTATGCCATTTGCGCGCTAGAGGACCGAGAAAACAGTGAAATTACATCACTTTCTGATTCTGATGATGATATCAGGAAACGTTGCTATCACCGCCACAGCCTAAACAGCTGAACCGATCAACCTGAAATTTTTACCACATATGCACTTTTGGCGTCTGATGATACCTTGCCTCTTGTGATTTTTTGTGCCGCCATTTTTAAACCGGAAGTGACGTCATATATGAAAAACGGCTGGACCGATTAGAACGAAATTAGCGCCATTCGGTTGAGATGGTCATCTATATGAAGTATGTTACTTAAAAATATAATTTTCTTATATTCTAAACCGGAAGTGGCGTCATAAATTTGCAATATTTAGCTTATTTCATCAAATTATACTTTAAATACACATATCATTATCTTACATTGTAACAAAGACAATACAAAATTATAATTTCAATACACAGTGTTCTCGGCCGCCATTCCTGAAACCGGAAGTGACGTCATACATCGAAAACGCCTGTACCGATTGCCACTGAACTAGCTCCTGTATATTCATTCTGCAATCTATTTGAAAAATCAATTGGGATAAATGAATATACAAATTAACGGTACCGGAAATGGCGGCAGGAACCACTAAATGAAACCGGAAGTGACGTCATATATTGAAAACGGCATGAGCGATTTGACGGAAATTAGCGCTATTGAATTCAGAAGGTCATTCATGAAGTATCAACTAGATAAAACTAAATTGTTTTCTTATTACCTATACCGGAAATGACGTCATAAAAATGCTAAATGAAGTCATTAATATTCTAAAGGACACTAAATTCACCACTTTATACTTTTAAATAGATATTTAGTAAACATACATTGTAAATAATTATAAATTCATGGTTGCAGTGCTCTCGGCCGCCATTTTCTAAAACCGGAAGTGACGTCATATAACGAAAACGGCTGTACCGATTGCAACTAAATTTTGGAATTGTGTAGGACTTATAATTATGAATTCAATACGACATTAATTTCGGCCGCCATTGTTAAAACCGGAAGTGACGTCATATATCGAAAACGGATGTACCGATTGCAACCAAATTTTAGAATTATGTCGGACTAATATAATTATGAACTAAAGACGACATTATTTTCGGCCGCCATTGTCAAAACCGGAAGTGACGTCATATATCGAAAACGGCTGTACCAATTGCAACCAAATTTTGGAAATGTGTAGGACTAATAATTATGAATTAAAGACGACATTATTTTCGGCCGCCATTGTTAAAACCGAAGTGACTTCATTATCGAAAGCGGCTGTACCGATTGCAACCAAATTTTGGAAATAGTATGACTAATAATTATGAATTCAAGACGACATTATTTTCGGCCGCCATTTCAAAACCGGAAGGGACGTTATAATATATCGAAAACGGCTGTACCGATTGCAATCAAATTATGCAATTTTGTAGGACTAATAATTATGAATTCAAGACGACATTAATTTCGGCCGCCATTTCAAAACCGGAAGGGACGTTATAATATATCGAAAACGGCTGGACCGATTGTAATTTCTTAGTACCTATCCTAATCGGTTGAGGCGTATTTTTTTAAAGAAATTAGTCCTTGCTCGGACATGTGCTACAAGCTGTATGAATAAACTAACAAAAGAAGTGATATCCCAGAAAAAAACACTCCGTGTAAAAAAGGCAGCCAAGTCTCTTTACTTAAAAAAAAATCAACACCGAAAAGGAGTGATATCAAAAAAGGAGCCAAGTCAATGACATTTCCAAATATTTAATCGTATCTTTGAAATAAAAGTATAAACACCGAGAAATACTTTACAAAAGGACTTGGCGCATCGTTTTTTTAAAGACATTTTTCTATTCATAAGCATATGCCATTTATATACAACCGTAATTCAGAAATTTTAGAATAATAGGGACACAACTTTCAATTACATATTATACCTACATACCTACTGTAAAATATTTTCTATTTGAATATGTACGCGATGAAACTTGTTGCCTATATTTGTAATAAATATACAATAGTTATCTTCATATTATTGTTTCGTGGTCAACATAATTAAGTCTCATGCGTTATACCTTCTCACAATGAAATACATTTCTATTAATCCACATTTTATAACAATACATTTCACAAAGTACACAGTGAAGTCACATTGAACAACTATTAAAACCATAATAATATATACCATATAATGGTATAATATATACCATAATAATTTACTGCCATAATATAATAGTGTTCTATAAATAGTTAGTAATTATTTGACAACTTTTCATGATTTCCTTCAGTCATGATCAAATTATGAAAAGATATCCTTCTAATATCACCATATTAACAGTGCTATAAGAATATATATGAGCCCACTTCCTTGTTATTTAATTCTACCTCCCTTATTATTACTTCTATTACAGCATGACATCTTTCTTCTATCGCCATTACAAAATTATAAAATAGCCATTACCAAAAGTAGCTTGATTCATAGATACTGGCTCAAATAAAAAGAGGAATATGTACCTACTTGTTAATAATCTTTCCACTTTTAGGATAGAATGATGTCTTTAAAAAAAACGATGCGCCAAGTCCTTTTGTAAAGTATTTCTCGGTGTTTATACTTTTATTTCAAAGATACGATTAAATATTTGGAAATGTCATTGACTTGGCTCCTTTTTTGATATCACTCCTTTTCGGTGTTGATTTTTTTTTAAGTAAAGAGACTTGGCTGCCTTTTTTACACGGAGTGTTTTTTTCTGGGATCATGATATTCTGTAAGGGTGAAGAATTAACAGGACTTGATGCGTTGGGTGTACACCCACCTACGAGTGTTCCTATCGTTTTAAACATTGTGCTCTTATGAGAAAGACAGTACAAACACTTGGAGGTGGGTGTACCTTAGAGGCAGATGGGCGGAAGTCAATTTCAATGATTCATAAAGGGGGGGGGGGGAGTAAACTGAAAAATCTTTTTTTTTTAATATATGGTCTACAGCGTTGAAACATGTTGAGATTATCATTAGAACATCACAAAAAAATAATACAAATATTTTTTTTACTTTTAATTTCAAAAGAAATGAATTTAATTGTTATTTTGACAATGATTATTAAAACGCAATTATAAAAAGGTGTAATAATATAAATCACATTTTTTTTTTTTTTTTTTCTATAATGTGTACTCAAGAGATTGGGGTGTTTGGGCCATTTGTCTTTCCCGCCTTGCTGATGACGGAGGCACTTGCTCCGTGCAACTAGGTTTGTTTTCCCCATGCAACAAGGGTTGGTTTTTCCTTCCGGCCGCATGGTTATTCAGTTTCGCAACGTAACCTTATCGAAGTAGGTCGTTGTTTCGTTTTTCTCGTCTAGCCATGCTTGCATCGAGCCAAGCGAAGCGCGTGTTTAGTTATTCTCGTACGTTTAAGTTATCACTGGTCAGGCATCGAAGCCGAGTCTCCAAGATATTACCCAGTTTAATTTGTTCGTACTATCTACAATAGTTCCTACATCATTTTCCATACAATTCCCGATTTACCTCACTGCAGTGTCCATCCACCCTGGCTTTACACCCCAGAGTTCCCAAGACTTCGACGAACATCATCGCAAGACGCCGACGTCGCGACGCCAGTAAAGGTGGTAAACCACTACTCACTATACAGTCCACTTCCTAGCTATCAGTTTCATTCTCTCAGTCGCAATTGCTGCCTTGCTAACACCACGGCCGCGACAGGGGTATTGGTTTTCCATTATTACTTCTACTTTTTAAGTTATAATTTATTCATCAATTATGATATTTCACACGGTGAAAAATTTACATTTAACCAATTTTTTTTAATTTATTTTAAACACTTCTATATGATATTCATTCAAATGGATAACCAATTTCTTTCAATTATCTCCAAAGAAAATTCACTGAAAATTTCAGACAGTTTGAGTAAACGGTTAACGGTGGTGGACTAGATACATTGGTTTTCATGGTTGAAAACATGAAGAAAGTATTTTTTTTTAGTAAATCGGGGTTAAAGTTGGCAGTATATGAAGGCATTATAGAAGGAATCACTTCTTTCTTGCTCCCTCGGCTTTCAAGTGAGAAAAATTCCTTACTTTTTTTTACTGAACAATGAAAATATATACTTTAAAAATATTTTAAAGAAAAAAAATGTCGAAAAAAATAAAATAAAAATTATTTTTAGTATACTTCCCCCTTAAAGTGATCTCAAAAACCAGTAATTCTGAGTTGAATTCTTCATCCAATCATATTTTTAATGGTGACATTGGTCATTGAGTAAGAGAATACTTCAATATAACTTAATTTGTTAACATCAGTCAAATGGTACTAACAGAGCTTGAACACATCATTCCAAAAGTGAACCGCAAAATCAAACAAATGTCTTCCGCCTGTACCTCTGAGGATCGGATATATTGAAACCCATCACAAATGAAGAATAAGTCGTGTGCATCGGGTCATGGTATCAACGACACGAATATATATTTCAACGGCGCGATCTGCATCCATTTTGTCTTCATTTTACTTACGAATACTCTGGTTGACAATTGGAAACTTATTTTAAATTATTTTTCCATAATAGCTATGATTAAATTGCTTTCCTTCGTTTCTACTTTACGTATTCTGTTAGACATTTGGTCTGCTAACGACGTAACAAAGTGTGTATTAACTTGGCTAACAAATATTGCTGTCGTTTTATATTTCAGCATACCCGTGACTGGTGCGCATAGGTCTTGTTTTACATGACAGGACCCTCTAGTACCACCCGGCACACAGCACACACACAGTGACTGGACTTACCGTCTAGGCTCTATAACCTCCATTTTCATTCCATGTCCAATACTGACCACCCGGCACACACACAGTGACTGGACTTACCGTCTAGGCTCTATAACCTCCATTTCCATTCCATGTCCAATACTGACATACACACAGCACACACACAGTGGCTGGACTTACCGTCTAGGCTCTATAACCTCCATTTCCATTCCATGTCCAATACTGACCACCCGGCACATACACAGTGACTGGACTTACCGTCTAGGCTCTATAACCTCCATTTCCATTCCATGTCCAATACTGACCACCCAGCACACACACAGTGGCTGGACTTACCGTCTAGGCTCTATAACCTCCATTTCCATTCCATGTCCAATACTGACCACCCGGCACACACACACAGTGACTGGACTTACCGTCTAGGCTCTATAACCTCCATTTCCATTCCATGTCCAAAAATGACCACCCGGCACACACACAGTGACTGGACTTACCGTCTAGGCTCTATAACCTCCATTTCCATTCCATGTCCAATACTGACCACCCAGCACACACACAGTGGCTAGACTTACCGTCTAGGCTCTATAACCTCCATTTCCATTCCATGTCCAATACTGACCACCCGGCACACACACAGTGACTGGACTTACCGTCTAGGCTCTATAACCTCCATTTCCATTCCATGTCCAATACTGACCACCCAGCACACACACAGTGGCTGGACTTACCGTCTAGGCTCTATAACCTCCTTTTCTATTCCATGTCCAATACTGACATACACACAGCACACACACAGTGGCTGGACTTACCGTCTAGGCTCTATAACCTCTATTTCCATTCCATGTCCAATACTGACCACCCGGCTCACACACAGTGACTGGACTTACCGTCTAGGCTCTATAACCTCCATTTTCATTCCATGTCCAATACTGACCACCCGGCACACACACAGTGACTGGACTTACCGTCTAGGCTCTATAACCTCCATTTCCATTTCATGTCCAATACTGACATACACACAGCACACACACAGTGACAGGACTTACCGTCTAGGCTCTTTAACCTCCATTTCCATTCCATGTCCAATACTGACCACCCGGCACACACACAGTGACTTGACTTACCGTCTAGGCTCTATAACCTCCATTTCCATTCCATGTCCAATACTGACATACACACAGCACACACACAGTGGCTGGACTTACCGTCTAGGCTCTATAACCTCCATTTCCATTCCATGTCCAATACTGACCACCCGGCACACACACAGTGACTGGACTTACCGTCTAGGCTCTATAACCTCCATTTCCATTCCATGTCCAATACTGACATACACACAGCACACACACAGTGGCTGGACTTACCGTCTAGGCTCTATAACCTCCATTTCCATTCCATGTCCAATACTGACCACCCGGCACACACACAGTGACTGGACTTACGTCTAGGCTCTATAACCTCCATTTCCATTCCAAGTCCAATACTGACCACCCAGCACACACACAGTGGCTGGACTTACCGTCTAGGCTCTATAACCTCCATTTCCATTCCATGTCCAATACTGACCACCCAGCACACACACAGTGGCTGGACTTACCGTCTAGGCTCTATAACCTCCATTTCCATTCCATGTCCAATACTGACCACCCGGCACACACACAGTGACTGGACTTACCGTCTAGGCTCTATAACCTCCATTTCCATTCCATGTCCAAAAATGACCACCCGGCACACACACAGTGACTGGACTTACCGTCTAGGCTCTATAACCTCCATTTCCATTCCATGTCCAATACTGACCACCCAGCACACACACAGTGGCTAGACTTACCGTCTAGGCTCTATAACCTCCATTTCCATTCCATGTCCAATACTGACCACCCGGCACACACACAGTGACTGGACTAACCGTCTAGGCTCTATAACCTCCATTTCCATTCCATGTCCAATACTGACCACCCAGCACACACACAGTGGCTGGACTTACCGTCTAGGCTCTATAACCTCCTTTTCTATTCCATGTCCAATACTGACATACACACAGCACACACACAGTGGCTGGACTTACCGTCTAGGCTCTATAACCTCTATTTCCATTCCATGTCCAATACGGACCACCCGGCACACACACAGTGACTGGACTTACCGTCTAGGCTCTATAACCTCCATTTTCATTCCATGTCCAATACTGACCACCCAGCACACACACAGTGACTGGACTTACCGTCTAGGCTCTATAACCTCCATTTCCATTTCATGTCCAATACTGACATACACACAGCACACACACAGTGACTGGACTTACCGTCTAGGCTCTAACACCTCCATTTCCATTCCATGTCCAATACTGACCACCCGGCACACACACAGTGGCTGGACTTACCGTCTAGGCTTTATAACCTCCATTTCCATCCCATGTCCAACACTGACATACACACAGCACACACACAGTGACTGGACTTACCGTCTAGGCTCTATAACCTCCATTTCCATTCCATGTCCAATACTGACCACCCCGCACACACACAGTGACTGGACTTACCGTCTAGGCTCTATAACCTCCATTTCCATTCCATGTCCAATACTGACCACCCGGCACACACACAGTGACTGGACTTACCGTCTAGGCTCTATAATCTCCATTTCCATTCCATGTCCAATTCTGACCACCCGGCACACACACAGTGGCTGGACTTACCGTCTAGGCTCTATAACCTCCATTTCCATTCCATGTCCAACACCGACATACACACAGCACACACACAGTGACTGGACTTACCGTCTAGGCTCTTTAACCTCCATTTCCATTTCATGTCCAATACTGACCACCCGGCACACACACAGTGACTGGACTTACCGTCTAGGCTCTATAACCTCCATTTTCATTCCATGTCCAATACTGACCACCCGGCACACATACAGTGACTGGACTTACCGTCTAGGCTCTATAACCTCCATTTCCATTCCATGTCCAATACTGAGATACACACAGCACACACACAGTGACTGGACTTACCGTCTAGGCTCTATAACCTCCATTTCCATTCCATGTCCAATACTGACAAACCCGGCACACACACAGTGACTGGACTTACCGTCTAGGCTCTATAACCTCCATTTCCTTTCCATGTCTAATACTGACATACACACAGCACACACACAGTGACAGGACTTACCGTCTAGGCTCTATAACCTCCATTTCCATTCCATGTCCAATACTGACCACCCGGCACACACACAGTGACTGGACTTACCGTCTAGGCTCTATAACCTCCATTTCCATTCCATGTCCAATACTGACCACCCGGCACACACACAGTGGCTGGACTTACCGTCTAGGCTCTTTAACCTCCATTTCCATTCCATTTCCAACACTGACATACACACAGCACACACACAGTGACCGGACTTACCGTCTAGGCTCTATAACCTCCATTTCCATTCCATGTCCAATACTGACCACCCGGCACACACACAGTGGCTGGACTTACCGTCTAGGCTCTTTAACCTCCATTTCCATTCCATTTCCAACACTGACATACACACAGCACACACACAGTGACCGGACTTACCGTCTAGGCTCTATAACCTCCATTTCCATTCCATGTCCAATACTGACCACCCGGCACACACACAGTGACTGGACTTACCGTCTAGGCTCTATAACCTCCATTTCCATTCCATGTCCAATACTGACATACACACAGCACACACACAGTGACAGGACTTACCGTCTAGGCTCTATAACCTTTATTTCCATTCCATGTCCAATACTGACCACCCGGCACACACACAGTGACTGGACTCACCGTCTAGGCTCTATAACCTCCTTTTCTATTCCATGTCCAATACTGACTACCCGGCACACACACAGTGACTGGACTTACCGTCTAGGCTCTATAACCTCCATTTTCATTCCATGTCTAATACTGACCACCCGGCACACACACAGTGACTGGACTTACCGTCTAGGCTCTATAACCTCCATTTCCATTCCATGTCCAATATTGACCACCCGGCACACACACAGTGACTGGACTTACCGTCTAGGCTCTATAACCTCCATTTTCATTCCATGTCCAATACTGACCACCCGGCACACACACAGTGACTGGACTTACCGTCTAGGCTCTATAACCTCCATTTCCATTCCATGTCCAATACTGACATACACACAGTACACACACAGTGACTGGACTTACCGTCAAGGCTCTATAACCTCCATTTCCATTCCATGTCCAATACTGACCACCCGGCACACACACAGTGACTGGATCTACCGTCTAGGCTCTATAACCTCCATTTCCATTCCATGTCCAATACTGACCACCCAGCACACACACAGTGGCTGGACTTACCGTCTAGGCTCTATACCTCCATTTCCATTCCATGTCCAATACTGACCACCCGGCACACACACAGTGACTGGACTTACCGTCTAGGCTCTATAACCTCTATTTCCATTCCATGTCCCAAAATGACCACCCGGCACACACACAGTGACTGGACTACCGTCTAGGCTCTATGACCTCCATTTCCATTCCATGTCCAATATTGACCACCCGGCACACACACAGTGACTGGTCTTACCGTCTAGGCTCTATAACCTCCATTTCCATTCCATGTCCAATACTGACCACCCGGCACACACACAGTGACTGGACTTACCGTCTAGGCTCTATAACCTCCATTTCCATTCCGTGTCCAATACTGACCACCCGGCACACACACAGTGACTGGACTTACCGTCTAGGCTCTATAACCTCCATTTCCATTCCATGTCCAATACTGACCACCCGGCACACAAACAGTGACTGGACTTACCGTCTAGGCTCTATAACCTCCATTTCCATTCCATGTCCAATACTGACCACCCGGCACACACACAGTGACTGGACTTACCGTCTAGGCTCTTTAACCTCCATTTCCATTCCATGTCCAATACTGACCACCCTGCACACACACAGTGACTGGACTTACCGTCTAGGCTCTATAACCTCCATTTCCATTCCATGTCCAATACTGACCACCCGGCACACACACAGTGACTGGACTTACCGTCTAGGCCCAATACCTCCATTCCCATTCCATGTCTAATACTGACCACCCGGCACACACACAGTGACTGGACTTACCGTCTAGGCTCTATAACCTTCATTTCCATTCCATGTCCAATACTGACCACCCGGCACACACACATTGACTGGACTTACCGTCTAGGCTCTATAACCTCCATTTCCATTCCATGTCTAAAACTGACCACCCGGCACACACACAGTGACTGGACTTACCGTCTAGGCTCTATAACCTCCATTTCCACTCCATGTCCAATACTGACATACACACACAACACACACAGTGACAGGACTTACCGTCTAGGCTCTTAAACCTCCATTTCCATTCCATGTCCAATACTGACCACCCGGCACACACACAGTGACTGGACTTACCGTCTAGGCTCTATAACCTCCATTTCCATTCCATGTCCAATACTGACCACCCAGCACACACACAGTGGCCTCCATTTTCATTCCATGTCCAATACTGACATACACACAGCACACACACAGTGACTGGACTTACCGTCTAGGCTCTATAACCTCCATTTCCATTCCATGTCCAATACTGACTACCCGGCACACACACAGTGACTGGACTTACCGTCTAGGCTCTATAACCTCCATTTTCATTCCATGTCCAATACTGACCACCCGGCACACACACAGTGACTGGACTTACCGTCTAGGCTCTATAACCTCCATTTCCACTCCATGTCCAATACTGACATACACACACAACACACACAGTGACAGGACTTACCGTCTAGGCTCTTAAACCTCCATTTCCATTCCATGTCCAATACTGACCACCCGGCACACACACAGTGACTGGACTTACCGTCTAGGCTCTATAACCTCCATTTCCATTCCATGTCCAATACTGACCACCCAGCACACACACAGTGGCCTCCATTTTCATTCCATGTCCAATACTGACATACACACAGCACACACACAGTGACTGGACTTACCGTCTAGGCTCTATAACCTCCATTTCCATTCCATGTCCAATACTGACTACCCGGCACACACACAGTGACTGGACTTACCGTCTAGGCTCTATAACCTCCATTTTCATTCCATGTCCAATACTGACCACCCGGCACACACACAGTGACTGGACTTACCGTCTAGGCTCTATAACCTCCATTTCCATTCCATGTCCAATATTGACCACCCGGCACACACACAGTGACTGGACTTACCGTCTAGGCTCTATAACCTCCATTTCCATTCCATGTCCAATACTGACCACACAGCACACACACAGTGACTGGACTTACCGTCTAGGCTCTATAACCTCCATTTCCATTCCATGTCCAATACTGACCACCCAGCACACACACAGTGGCTGGACTTACCGTCTAGGCTCTATAACCTCCATTTCCATTCCATGTCCAATACTGACATACACACAGCACACACACAGTGGCTGGACTTAACGTCTAGGCTCTATAACCTCCATTTCCATTTCATGTCCAATACTGACCACCCAGCACACACACAGTGGCTGGACTTACCGTCTAGGCTCTATAACCTCCATTTCCATTCCATGTCCAATACTGACATACATCCAGCACACACACAGTGGCTGGACTTACCGTCTAGGCTCTATAACCTCCATTTCCATTCCATGTCCAATACTGACCACCCAGCACACACACAGTGGCTGGACTAACCGTCTAGGCTCTATAACCTCCATTTCCATTCCATGTCCAATACTGACCACCCGGCACACACACAGTGACTGGACTTACCGTCTAGGCTCTATAACCTCCTTTTCCATTCCATGTCCAATATTGACCACCCGGCACACACACAGTGACTGGACTTACCGTCTAGGCTCTATAACCTCCATTTCCATTCCATGTCCAATACTGACCACCCGGCACACACACAGTGACTGGACTTACCGTCTAGGCTCTATAACCTCCATTTCTATTCCATGTCCAATACTGACCACCCAGCACACACACAGTGGCTGGACTTACCGTCTAGGCTCTATAACCTCTATTTCCATTCCATGTCCAATACTGACATACACACAGCACACACACAGTGGCTGGACTTACCGTCTAGGCTCTATAACCTCCATTTCCATTCCATGTCCAATACTGACCACCCGGCACTTACACAGTGGCTGGACTTACCGTCTAGGCTCTATAACCTCCATTTACATTCCATGTCCAATACTGACATACACTCAGCACACACACAGTGGCTGGACTTACCGTCTAGGCTCTATAACCTCCATTTCCATTCCATGTCCAATACTGACCACCCAGCACACACACAGTGGCTGGACTTACCGTCTAGGCTCTATAACCTCCATTTCCATTCCATGTCCAATACTGACATACACACAGCACACACACAGTGACTGGACTTACCGTCTAGGCTCTATAACCTCCATTTTCATTCTATGTCCAATACTGACCACCCGGCACAGACACAGTGACTGGACTTACCGTCTAGGCTCTATAACCTCCATTTCCATTCCATGTCCAATACTGACCACCCGGCACAGACACAGTGACTGGACTTACCGTCTAGGCTCTATAACCTCCATTTCCATTCCATGTCCAATACTGACATACACACAGAAAACACACAGTGACAGGACTTACCGTCTAGGCTCTTTACCCTCCATTTCCAATTTCATGTCCAATACTGACCACCCGGCACACACACAGTGACTGGACTTACCGTCAAGGCTCTATAACCTCCATTTTCATTCTATGTCCAATACTGACCACCCGGCACACACACAGTGACTGGACTTACCGTCTAGGCTCTATAACCTCCATTGCCATTCCATGTCCAATACTGACCACCCGGCACACACACAGTGACTGGACTTACCGTCTAGGCTCTATAACCTTTATTTCCATTCCATGTCCAATACTGACCACCCGGCACACACACAGTGACTGGACTTACCGTCTAGGCTCTATAACCTCCATTTCCATTCCATGTCCAATACTGACCACCCGGCACACACACAGTGACTGGACTTACCGTCTAGGCTCTATAACCTCCATTTCCATTCCATGTCCAATACTGACCACCCGGCACACACACAGTGGCTGGACTTACCGTCTAGGCTCTATAACCTCCATTTCCATTCCATGTCCAATACTGACCACCCGGCACACACACAGTGACTGGACTTACCGTCTAGGCTCTATAACCTCCATTTCCATTCCATGTTCCTTTATGTCGAAATAGTACTCCTTACTCAAATTATTTGCTGTGTTCGTTAGAACCATATTAGCATTAGGAATTACTAATGTATCATTTATCATGTATGCATCAATATTCGATACAAACCTGCAAAAAAAGCTAATATTAATTAAAATATGGACGGTAATAAAGGGATGGTTATTAAGGTGCAATGATCTTGATGGATAAGCACCTAAGCTAACAAGGAAAACGCTCAGTGTAACGCGTTGATGAGCGAGCACGGGTACGTTCAAATTCTCGAACCGGAAATGCGTACACAACGCACAGAAATAATATGCATTCATATTGAATTAAAATATGATACACCTGGTACATATATCAAATCAGATTCAATTCAATTGGCACTGGAAAAAATTAATTTCGATACATCATTTCTGACAGCTAATAAAAATGTCAATAAGTTTATACGTTCTTAACTGATTGGAATGCAAATTTGTAAAAAAAGAGAAATAGATGGTCTTAATGACCATGCAAAATATGAATTTGATCAAATTTATCGAATACAATTTTATTTTTTCAGCCTATCAGGAGATAATTATTTAAATTTTTACTAATCAATGTATTTCAAAACAATAAGGGTCTGCAAACAAAAAAGGTTGTCTCTACATGTGTGCACAATTTCAGAACTATAGTGAAACGGTGCAACTTCCATTGCTCAAGGTAGCAAAAAAAAAAAAAAAAAAAAGAGGTCCGTGTCAAAAAAATCGGAAGGGGTCGCTCGCTTCGCTCGTTTAATTATTGTGGGATCAGCACTTACGCTATTATGATGAAGTAATGAAGCATATGGTTATTGTGGGATCAGCACTTACGCTATATGATGAAGTAATGAAGCATATGGTTATTGTGGGATCAGCACTTACGCTATTTGATGAAGTAATGAAGCATATGGTTATTGTGGGATCAGCACTTACGCTATATGATAAAGTCATGAAGCATATGGTAATTGTGGGATCAGCACTTACGCTATATGATGAAGTAATGAAGCAGATGGTTATTGTGGGATCAGCACTTACGCTATATGATGAAGTAATGAAGCATATGGTTATTGTGGGATCAGCACTTACGCTATATGATGAAGTAATGAAGCATATGGTTATTGTGGGATCAGTACTTACGCTATATGATGAAGTAATGAAGCATATGTTTATTGTGGGATCAGCACTTACGCTATTTGATGAAGTAATTAAGCATATGGTTATTGTGGGATCAGAACTTACGCTATATGATGAAGTAATGAAGCATATGGTTATTGTGGGATCAGCACTTACTCTATATGATAAAGTCATGAAGCATATGGTTATTGTGGGATCTGCACTTACGCTATATGATGAAGTAATGAAGCATATGGTTATTGTGGGATCAGCACTTACGCTATATGATGAAGTCATAAAGCATATGGTTATTGTGGGATCAGCACTTACGCTATATGATGAAGTAATGAAGCAGATGGTTATTGTGGGATCAGCACTTACGCTATATGATGAAGTAATGAAGCATATGGTTATTGTGGGATCAGCACTTACGCTATATGATGAAGAAATGAAGCATATGGTTATTGTGGGATCAGCACTTATGCTATATGATGAAGTAATGAAGCATATGGTTATTGTGGGATCAGCACTTATGCTAAATGATGAAGTAATGAAGCATATGATGATTGTGGGATCAGCACTTACGCTATATGATGAAGTAATGAAGCATATGGTTATTGTGGGATCTGCACTTACGCTATATGATGAAGTAATGAAGCATATGGTTATTGTGGGATCAGTACTTACGCTATATGATGAAGTAATGAAGCATATGGTTATTGTGGGATCAGTAATTACGCTATATGATAAGGTAATGAAGCATATGGTTATTGTGGGATCAGCACTTACGCTATATGATGGAGTAATGAAGCATATGATGATTGTGGGATCAGTACTTACGCTATATGATGAAGTAATGAAGCATATGGTTATTGTGGGATCAGCACTTACGCTATATGATGAAGTAATGAAGCATATGGTTATTGTGGGATCAGTAATTACGCTATATGATGAAGTAATGAAGCATATGGTTATTGTGGGATCAGTACTTACGCTATATGATGAAGTAATGAAGCATATGATTATTGTGGGATCAGCACTTACGCTATATGATGAAGTAATGAAGCATATGGTTATTGTGGGATCAGTACTTACGCTATATGATGAAGTATTGAAGCATATGGTTATTGTGGGATCAGTACTTACGCTATATGATGAAGTAATGAAGCATATGGTTATTGTGGGATCAGCACTGATGCTATATGATGAAGTAATAAAGCATATGGTTATTGTGGGATCAGCACTTACGCTATATGATGAAGTAATAAAGCATATGGTTATTGTGGGATCTGCACTTACGCTATATGATGAAGTAATGAAGCATATGGTTATTGTGGGATCAGTACTTACGCTATATGATGAAGTAATGAAGCATATGGTTATTGTGGGATCAGCACTTACGCTATATGATGAAGTAATGAAGCATATGGTTATTGTGGGATCAGTACTTACGCTTTATGATGAAGTAATGAAGCATATGATTATTGTGGGATCAGCACTTACGCTATATGATGAAGTAATGAAGCATATGGGTATTGTGGGATCAGCACTAATGCTATTTGATGAAGTAATGAAGCATATGGTTATTGTGGGATCAGCACTTACGCTATATGATGAAGTAATGAAGCATATGGTTATTGTGGGATCTGCACTTACGCTATATGATGAAGTAATGAAGCATATGGTTATTGTGGGATCTGCACTTACGCTATATGATGAAGTAATGAAGCATATGGTTATTGTGGGATCAGTACTTACGCTATATGATGAAGTAATGAAGCATATGGTTATTGTGGGATCAGTAATTACGCTATATGATAAGGTAATGAAGCATATGGTTATTGTGGGATCAGCACTTACGCTATATGATGAAGTAATGAAGCATATGGTTATTGTGGGATCAGACCTTACGCTTTTTGATGAAGTAAATCAAGCATATGGTTTTTGTGGGATCAGTACTTACGCTATATGATGAAGTAATGAAGCATATGGTTATTGTGGGATCAGTACTTACGCTATATGATAAGGTAATGAAGCATATGGTTATTGTGGGATCAGCACTTACGCTATTTGATGAAGTAATGAAGCATATGGTTATTGTGGGATCAGCACTTACGCTATATGATAAAGTCATGAAGCATATGGTAATTGTGGGATCAGCACTTACGCTATATGATGAAGTAATGAAGCAGATGGTTATTGTGGGATCAGCACTTACGCTATATGATGAAGTAATGAAGCATATGGTTATTGTGGGATCAGCACTTACGCTATATGATGAAGTAATGAAGCATATGGTTATTGTGGGATCAGCACTTACGCTATATGATAAGGTAATGAAGCATATGGTTATTGTGGGATCAGCACTTACGCTATATGATGAAGTAATGAAGCATATGGTTATTGTGGGATCAGACCTTACGCTTTTTGATGAAGTAAATCAAGCATATGGTTTTTGTGGGATCAGTACTTACGCTATATGATGAAGTAATGAAGCATATGGTTATTGTGGGATCAGTACTTACGCTATATGATGAAGTAATGAAGCATATGGTTATTGTGGGATCAGCACTTACGCTATTTGTTGAAGTAATGAAGCATATGGTTATTGTGGGATCAGCACTTACGCTATATGATAAAGTCATGAAGCATATGGTAATTGTGGGATCAGCACTTACGCTATATGATGAAGTAATGAAGCAGATGGTTATTGTGGGATCAGCACTTACGCTATATGATGAAGTAATGAAGCATATGGTTATTGTGGGATCAGCACTTACGCTATATGATGAAGTAATGAAGCATATGGTTATTGTGGGATCAGCACTTACGCTATATGATGAAGTAATGAAGCATATGGGTATTGTGGGATCAGCACTAATGCTATTTGATGAAGTAATGAAGCATATGGTTATTGTGGGATCAGCACTTACGCTATATGATGAAGTAATGAAGCATATGGTTATTGTGGGATCTGCACTTACGCTATATGATGAAGTAATGAAGCATATGGTTATTGTGGGATCTGCACTTACGCTATATGATGAAGTAATGAAGCATATGGTTATTGTGGGATCAGTACTTACGCTATATGATGAAGTAATGAAGCATATGGTTATTGTGGGATCAGTAATTACGCTATATGATAAGGTAATGAAGCATATGGTTATTGTGGGATCAGCACTTACGCTATATGATGAAGTAATGAAGCATATGGTTATTGTGGGATCAGACCTTACGCTTTTTGATGAAGTAAATCAAGCATATGGTTTTTGTGGGATCAGTACTTACGCTATATGATGAAGTAATGAAGCATATGGTTATTGTGGGATCAGTACTTACGCTATATGATAAGGTAATGAAGCATATGGTTATTGTGGGATCAGCACTTACGCTATTTGATGAAGTAATGAAGCATATGGTTATTGTGGGATCAGCACTTACGCTATATGATAAAGTCATGAAGCATATGGTAATTGTGGGATCAGCACTTACGCTATATGATGAAGTAATGAAGCAGATGGTTATTGTGGGATCAGCACTTACGCTATATGATGAAGTAATGAAGCATATGGTTATTGTGGGATCAGCACTTACGCTATATGATGAAGTAATGAAGCATATGGTTATTGTGGGATCAGCACTTACGCTATATGATAAGGTAATGAAGCATATGGTTATTGTGGGATCAGCACTTACGCTATATGATGAAGTAATGAAGCATATGGTTATTGTGGGATCAGACCTTACGCTTTTTGATGAAGTAAATCAAGCATATGGTTTTTGTGGGATCAGTACTTACGCTATATGATGAAGTAATGAAGCATATGGTTATTGTGGGATCAGTACTTACGCTATATGATGAAGTAATGAAGCATATGGTTATTGTGGGATCAGCACTTACGCTATTTGTTGAAGTAATGAAGCATATGGTTATTGTGGGATCAGCACTTACGCTATATGATAAAGTCATGAAGCATATGGTAATTGTGGGATCAGCACTTACGCTATATGATGAAGTAATGAAGCAGATGGTTATTGTGGGATCAGCACTTACGCTATATGATGAAGTAATGAAGCATATGGTTATTGTGGGATCAGCACTTACGCTATATGATGAAGTAATGAAGCATATGGTTATTGTGGGATCAGCACTTACGCTATATGATGAAGTAATGAAGCATATGGTTATTGTGGGATCAGTACTTACGCTATATGATGAAGTAATGAAGCATATGTTTATTGTGGGATCAGCACTTACGCTATTTGATGAAGTAATTAAGCATATGGTTATTGTGGGATCAGAACTTACGCTATATGATGAAGTAATGAAGCATATGGTTATTGTGGGATCAGCACTTACTCTATATGATAAAGTCATGAAGCATATGGTTATTGTGGGATCTGCACTTACGCTATATGATGAAGTAATGAAGCATATGGTTATTGTGGGATCAGCACTTACGCTATATGATGAAGTCATGAAGCATATGGTTATTGTGGGATCAGCACTTACGCTATATGATGAAGTAATGAAGCAGATGGTTATTGTGGGATCAGCACTTACGCTATATGATGAAGTAATGAAGCATATGGTTATTGTGGGATCAGCACTTACGCTATATGATGAAGAAATGAAGCATATGGTTATTGTGGGATCAGCACTTATGCTATATGATGAAGTAATGAAGCATATGGTTATTGTGGGATCAGCACTTATGCTAAATGATGAAGTAATGAAGCATATGATGATTGTGGGATCAGCACTTACGCTATATGATGGAGTAATGAAGCATATGATGATTGTGGGATCAGTACTTACGCTATATGATGAAGTAATGAAGCATATGGTTATTGTGGGATCAGCACTTACGCTATATGATGAAGTAATGAAGCATATGGTTATTGTGGGATCAGTAATTACGCTATATGATGAAGTAATGAAGCATATGGTTATTGTGGGATCAGTACTTACGCTATATGATGAAGTAATGAAGCATATGATTATTGTGGGATCAGCACTTACGCTATATGATGAAGTAATGAAGCATATGGTTATTGTGGGATCAGTACTTACGCTATATGATGAAGTATTGAAGCATATGGTTATTGTGGGATCAGTACTTACGCTATATGATGAAGTAATGAAGCATATGGTTATTGTGGGATCAGCACTGATGCTATATGATGAAGTAATAAAGCATATGGTTATTGTGGGATCAGCACTTACGCTATATGATGAAGTAATAAAGCATATGGTTATTGTGGGATCTGCACTTACGCTATATGATGAAGTAATGAAGCATATGGTTATTGTGGGATCAGTACTTACGCTATATGATGAAGTAATGAAGCATATGGTTATTGTGGGATCAGCACTTACGCTATATGATGAAGTAATGAAGCATATGGTTATTGTGGGATCAGTACTTACGCTTTATGATGAAGTAATGAAGCATATGATTATTGTGGGATCAGCACTTACGCTATATGATGAAGTAATGAAGCATATGGGTATTGTGGGATCAGCACTAATGCTATTTGATGAAGTAATGAAGCATATGGTTATTGTGGGATCAGCACTTACGCTATATGATGAAGTAATGAAGCATATGGTTATTGTGGGATCTGCACTTACGCTATATGATGAAGTAATGAAGCATATGGTTATTGTGGGATCTGCACTTACGCTATATGATGAAGTAATGAAGCATATGGTTATTGTGGGATCAGTACTTACGCTATATGATGAAGTAATGAAGCATATGGTTATTGTGGGATCAGTAATTACGCTATATGATAAGGTAATGAAGCATATGGTTATTGTGGGATCAGCACTTACGCTATATGATGAAGTAATGAAGCATATGGTTATTGTGGGATCAGACCTTACGCTTTTTGATGAAGTAAATCAAGCATATGGTTTTTGTGGGATCAGTACTTACGCTATATGATGAAGTAATGAAGCATATGGTTATTGTGGGATCAGTACTTACGCTATATGATAAGGTAATGAAGCATATGGTTATTGTGGGATCAGCACTTACGCTATATGATGAAGTAATGAAGCATATGGTTATTGTGGGATCAGCACTTACGCTTTTTGATGAAGTAAATCAAGCATATGGTTTTTGTGGGATCAGCACTTACGCTTTATGATGAAGTAATGAAGCATATGGTTATTGTGGGATCAGTACATACGCTATATGATAAGGTAATGAAGCATATGGTTATTGTGGGATCAGCACTTACGCTATATGATGAAGTAATGAAGCATATGGTTATTGTGGGTTCAGCACTTACGCTTTTTGATGAAGTAAATCAAGCATATGGTTTTTGTGGGATCAGTACTTACGCTATATGATGAAGTTATGAAGCATATGGTTATTGTGGGATCAGGTCTTACGCTATATGATAAGGTAATGAAGCATATGGTTATTGTGGGATCAGTACTTACGCTATATGATGAAGTAATGAAGTGTATGGTTATTGTGGGATCAGCACTTACGCTATATAATGAAGTAATGAAGCATATGGTTATTGTGGGATCAGCACTTACGCTATATGATGAAGTAATGAAGCATATGGTTATTGTGGGATCAGCACTTACACTATATGATGAAGTAAATCAAGCATATGGTTATTGTAGGATCAGCACTTATGCTATATGATGAAGTAATGAGGCATATGATTATTGTGGGATCAGCTCTGACGCTATATGATGAAGTAATGAAGCATATGGTTATTGTGGGATCAGCACTTACGCTTTGTGATGAAGTAATGAAGCATATGGTTATTGTGGGATCAGCACTTATGCTATATGATGAAGTAATGAAGCATATGGTTATTGTGGGATCAGCACTTACGCTATATGATGAAGTAAATCAAGCATATGGTTATTGTGGGATTAGCACTTACGCTATATGATGAAGTAAATCAAGCATATGGTTATTGTGGGATCAGCACTTACGCTATATGATGAAGTAATGAAGCATATGGTTATTGTGGGATCAGCACTTACGCTATATGATGAAGTAATGAAGCATATGGTTATTGTGGGATCAGCACTTACGCTATATGATAAAGTAAATCAAGCATATGGTTATTGTGGGATCAGCACTTATGCTATATGATGAAGTAATGAAGCATATGGTTATTGTGGGATCAGCACTTACGCATTGTGATGAAGTAATGAAGCATATGGTTATTGTGGGATCAGCACTTATGCTATATGATGAAGTAATGAAGCATATGGTTATTGTGGGATCATCACTTACGCTTTGTGATGAAGTAATGAAGCATATGGTTATTGTGGGATCAGCACTTATGCTATATGATGAAGTAATGAAGCATATGGTTATTGTGGGATCAGCACTTACGCTATATGATGAAGTAATGAAGCATATGGTTATTGTGGGATCAGCACTTACGCTATATGATGAAGTAAATCAAGCATATGGTTATTGTGGGATCAGCACTTATGCTATATGATGAAGTAATGAAGCATATGGTTATTGTGGGATCAGCACTTACGCTTTGTGATGAAGTAATGAAGCATATGGTTATTGTGGGATCAGCACTTATGCTATATGATGAAGTAATGAAGCATATGGTTATTGTGGGATCAGCACTTACGCTATATGATGAAGTAATGAAGCATATGGTTATTGTGTGATCAGCACTTACGCTTTATGATGAAGTAATGAAGCATATGGTGATTGTGGGATTAGCACTTACGCTATATGATGAAGTAATGAAGCAATGGTTATTGTGGGATCAGTACTTACTCTATATGATAATGTAATGAAGCATATGGTTATTGTGGGATCAGTACTTACGCTATATGATGAAGTAATGAAGCATATGGTTTTTGTGGGATCAGCACTTACGCTTTATGATGAAGTAATGAAGCATATGGTTATTGTGGGATCAGTACTTACGCTATATGATAAGGTAATGAAGCATATGGTTATTGTGGGATCAGCACTTACGCTATATGATGAAGTAATAAAGCATATGGTTATTGTGGGATCAGCACTTACGCTATATGATGAAGTAATGAAGCATATGGTTATTGTGGGATCAGCACTTACGCTATATGATGAAGTAATGAAGCATATGGTTATTGTGTGATCAGCACTTACGCTTTATGATGAAGTAATGAAGCATATGGTGATTGTGGGATCAGCACTTACGCTTTATGATGAAGTAATGAAACATATGGTTATTGTGGGATCAGCACTTACGCTATATGATGAAGTAATGAAGCAATGGTTATTGTGGGATCAGTACTTACTCTATATGATAAGGTAATGAAGCATATGGTTATTGTGGGATCAGCACTTACGCTATATGATGAAGTAATGAAGCATATGGTTATTGTGGGATCAGCACTTACGCTATATTATGAAGTAATGAAACATATGGTTATTGTGGGATCAGCACTTACGCTATATGATGAAGTAATGAAGAATATGGTTATTGTGGGATCAGCACTTACGCTATATGATGAAGTAATGAAGCATATGGTTATTGTGGGATCAGCACTTACGCTCTATGATGAAGTTAATCAAGCATATGGTTATTGTGGGATCAGCACTTATGCTATATGATGAAGTAATGAAGCATATGGTTATTGTGGGATCAGCACTTACGCTTTGTGATGAAGTAATGAAGCATATGGTTATTGTGGGATCAGCACTTATGCTATATGATGAAGTAATGAAGCATATGGTTATTGTGGGATCAGCACTTACGCTTTATGATTAAGTAATGAAGCATATGGTTATTGTGGGATCAGCACTTACGCTATATGATGAAGTAATGAAGCATATGGTTATTGTGGGATCAGCACTTACGCTATATGATGAAGTAAATCAAGCATATGGTTATTGTGGGATCAGCACTTATGCTATATGATGAAGTAATGAAGCATATGGTTATTGTGGGATCAGCACTTACGCTTTGTGATGAAGTAATGAAGCATATGGTTATTGTGGGATCAGCACTTATGCTATATGATGAAGTAATGAAGCATATGGTTATTGTGGGATCAGCACTTACGCTATATGATGAAGTAATGAAGCATATGGTTATTGTGGGATCAGCACTTACGCTATATGATGAAGTAATGAAGCATATGGTTATTGTGGGATCAGCACTTACGCTATATGATGAAGTAATGAAGCATATGGTTATTGTGGGATCTGCACTTACGCTATATGATGAAGTAAATCAAGCATATGGTTTTTGTGGGATCAGCACTTACGCTTTATGATGAAGTAATGAAGCATATGGTTATTGTGGGATCAGTACTTACGCTATATGATAAGGTAATGAAGCATATGGTTATTGTGGGATCAGTACTTACGCTATATGATGAAGTAATGAAGCATATGGTTTTTGTGGGATCAGCACTTACGCTTTATGATGAAGTAATGAAGCATATGGTTATTGTGGGATCAGTACTTACGCTATATGATAAGGTAATGAAGCATATGGTTATTGTGGGATCAGCACTTACGCTATATGATGAAGTAATGAAGCATATGGTTATTGTGGGATCAGCACTTACGCTATATGATGAAGTAATGAAGCATATGGTTATTGTGTGATCAGCACTTACGCTTTATGATGAAGTAATGAAGCATATGGTGATTGTGGGATCAGCACTTACGCTTTATGATGAAGTAATGAAACATATGGTTATTGTGGGATCAGCACTTACGCTATATGATGAAGTAATGAAGCAATGGTTATTGTGGGATCAGTACTTACTCTATATGATAAGGTAATGAAGCATATGGTTATTGTGGGATCAGCACTTACGCTATATGATGAAGTAATGAAGCATATGGTTATTGTGGGATCAGCACTTACGCTATATGATGAAGTAATGAAGCATATGGTTATTGTGGGATCAGCACTTACGCTATATGATGAAGTAATGAAGCATATGGTTATTGTGGGATCAACACTTACGCTATATGATGAAGTAATGAAGCATATGGTTATTGTGGGATCAGCACTTACGCTATATGATGAAGTAATGAAGCATATGGTTATTGTGGGATCAGCACTTACGCTATATGATGAAGTAAATCAAGCATATGGTTATTGTGGGATTAGCACTTACGCTATATGATGAAGTAAATCAAGCATATGGTTATTGTGGGATCAGCACTTACGCTATATGATGAAGTAATGAAGCATATGGTTATTGTGGGATCAGCACTTACGCTATATGATGAAGTAATGAAGCATATGGTTATTGTGGGATCAGCACTTACGCTATATGATGAAGTAAATCAAGCATATAGTTATTGTGGGATCAGCACTTATGCTATATGATGAAGTAATGAAGCATATGGTTATTGTGGGATCAGCACTTACGCTTTGTGATGAAGTAATGAAGCATATGGTTATTGTGGGATCAGCATTTATGCTATATGATGAAGTAATGAAGCATATGGTTATTGTGGGATCAGCACTTACGCTATATGATGAAGTGATGAAGCATATGGTTATTGTTGGATCAGCACTTACGCTATATGATGATGAAGTAATGAAGCATATGGTTATTGTGGGATCAGCACTTACGCTATATGATGAAGTAATGAAGCATATGGTTATTGTGTGATCAGCACTTACGCTTTATGATGAAGTAATGAAGCATATGGTGATTGTGGGATTAGCACTTACGCTATATGATGAAGTAATGAAGCAATGGTTATTGTGGGATCAGTACTTACTCTATATGATAAGGTAATGAAGCATATGGTTATTGTGGGATCAGCACTTACGCTATATGATGAAGTAATGAAGCATATGGTTATTGTGGGATCAGCACTTACGCTATATGATGAAGTTAATCAAGCATATGGTTATTGTGGGATCAGCACTTATGCTATATGATAAGGTAATGAAGCATATGGTTATTGTGGGATCAGCACTTACGCTATATGATGAAGTAATGAAGCATATGGTTATTGTGGGATCAGCACTTACGCTATATGATAAAGTAATGAAGCATATGGTTATTGTGTGATCAGCACTTACGCTTTATGATGAAGTAATGAAGCATATGGTGATTGTGGGATCAGCACTTACGCTTTATGATGAAGTAATGAAACATATGGTTATTGTGGGATCAGCACTTACGCTATATGATGAAGTAATGAAGCAATGGTTATTGTGGGATCAGTACTTACTCTATATGATAAGGTAATGAAGCATATGGTTATTGTGGGATCAGCACTTACGCTATATGATGAAGTAATGAAGCATATGGTTATTGTGGGATTAGCACTTACGCTATATGATGAAGTAATGAAGCATATGGTTATTGTGGGATCAGCACTTACGCTATATGATGAAGTAATGAAGCATATGGTTATTGTGGGATCAGCACTTACGCTATATGATGAAGTAATGAAGCATATGGTTATTGTGGGATCAGTACTTACGCTATATGATGAAGTCATGAAGCATATGGTTATTGTGGGATCAGCACTTACGCTATATGATGAAGTAATGAAGCATATGGTTATTGTGGGATCAGCACTTACGCTATATGATGAAGTAATGAAGCATATGGTTATTGTGGGATCAGTACTTACGCTATATGATGAAGTCATGAAGCATATGGTTATTGTGGGATCAGCACTTACGCTATATGATGAAGTAATGAAGCATATGGTTATTGTGGGATCAGCACTTACGCTATATGATGAAGTAATGAAGCAAATGGTTATTGTGGGATCAGCACTTACGCTATATGATGAAGTAATGAAGCATATGGTTATTGTGTGATCAGCACTTACGCTTTATGATGAAGTAATGAAGCATATGGTGATTGTGGGATCAGCACTTACGCTTTATGATGAAGTAATGAAACATATGGTTATTGTGGGATCAGCACTTACGCTATATGATGAAGTAATGAAGCAATGGTTATTGTGGGATCAGTACTTACTCTATATGATAAGGTAATGAAGCATATGGTTATTGTGGGATCAGCACTTACGCTATATGATGAAGTAATGAAGCAATGGTTATTGTGGGATCAGTACTTACTCTATATGATAAGGTAATGAAGCATATGGTTATTGTGGGATCAGCACTTACGCTATATGATGAAGTAATGAAGCATATGGTTATTGTGGGATCAGCACTTACGCTATATGATGAAGTGATGAAGCATATGGTTATTGTTGGATCAGCACTTACGCTATATGATGATGAAGTAATGAAGCATATGGTTATTGTGGGATCAGTACTTACGCTATATGATAAGGTAATGAAGCATATGGTTATTGTGGGATCAGTACTTACGCTATATGATGAAGTAATGAAGCATATGGTTATTGTGGGATCAGCACTTACGCTTTATGATGAAGTAATGAAGCATATGGTTATTGTGGGATCAGTACTTACGCTATATGATAAGGTAATGAAGCATATGGTTATTGTGGGATCAGCACTTACGCTATATGATGAAGTAATGAAGCATATGGTTATTGTGGGATCAGCACTTACGCTATATGATGAAGTAATGAAGCATATGGTTATTGTGTGATCAGCACTTACGCTTTATGATGAAGTAATGAAGCATATGGTGATTGTGGGATCAGCACTTACGCTTTATGATGAAGTAATGAAACATATGGTTATTGTGGGATCAGCACTTACGCTATATGATGAAGTAATGAAGCAATGGTTATTGTGGGATCAGTACTTACTCTATATGATAAGGTAATGAAGCATATGGTTATTGTGGGATCAGCACTTACGCTATATGATGAAGTAATGAAGCATATGGTTATTGTGGGATCAGCACTTACGCTATATGATGAAGTAATGAAGCATATGGTTATTGTGTGATCAGCACTTACGCTTTATGATGAAGTAATGAAGCATATGGTGATTGTGGGATCAGCACTTACGCTTTATGATGAAGTAATGAAACATATGGTTATTGTGGGATCAGCACTTACGCTATATGATGAAGTAATGAAGCAATGGTTATTGTGGGATCAGTACTTACTCTATATGATAAGGTAATGAAGCATATGGTTATTGTGGGATCAGCACTTACGCTATATGATGAAGTAATGAAGCATATGGTTATTGTGGGATCAGCACTTACGCTATATGATGAAGTAATGAAGCATATGGTGATTGTGGGATCAGCACTTACGCTTTATGATGAAGTAATGAAACATATGGTTATTGTGGGATCAGCACTTACGCTATATGATGAAGTAATGAAGCAATGGTTATTGTGGGATCAGTACTTACTCTATATGATAAGGTAATGAAGCATATGGTTATTGTGGGATCAGCACTTACGCTATATGATGAAGTAATGAAGCATATGGTTATTGTGGGATCAGCACTTACGCTATATGATGAAGTAATGAAGCATATGGTTATTGTGTGATCAGCACTTACGCTTTATGATGAAGAAATGAAGCATATGGTGATTGTGGGATCAGCACTTACGCTTTATGATGAAGTAATGAAACATATGGTTATTGTGGGATCAGCACTTACGCTATATGATGAAGTAATGAAGCAATGGTTATTGTGGGATCAGTACTTACTCTATATGATAAGGTAATGAAGCATATGGTTATTGTGGGATCAGCACTTACGCTATATGATGAAGTAATGAAGCATATGGTTATTGTGGGATCAGCACTTACGCTATATGATGAAGTAATGAAGCATATGGTTATTGTGGGATCAGCACTTACGCTATATGATGAAGTAATGAAGAATATGGTTATTGTGGGATCAGCACTTACGCTATATGATGAAGTAATGAAGCATATGGTTATTGTGGGATCAGCACTTACGCTATATGATGAAGTAATGAAGCATATGGTTATTGTGGGATCAGCACTTACGCTTTGTGATGAAGTAATGAAGCATATGGTTATTGTGGGATCAGCACTTACGCTATATGATGAAGTAATGAAGCATATGGTTATTGTGGGATCAGCACTTACCCCAGTTTTGCCATCTGCATTTCAGGCCGGTTGAGATCAAACAGCGGTATTGTGGAATTTGCAGGGTTTGATGGAGTACTGAATTTCTGACAACCCTTTGCATCCACGTCTAATTGATTCATATCTAAGGGGAAGACCACAGACGACACAAACCCTTCGGTTGCCTCAAATGTGACGTCATATTCATCGAACGGTAACACCCCCGTTGAACAACTACCAAATGCAATAAATGGATCTGGGTCAGCTTCTTTGCAGATGTTGACGCTGTAGTTTAAATTGTAACTCAGCGTTCCATCGATCTTGGCCCTGACATTGAAAAATCCTCCGGGCATCACAATGACGTTCTCGTAGTCGGTGATGTTTGTCTGGACGAACTTCGTGCAAGTGGCCGTGTTGATGATGATGATGTCTCCCTCTCCAGGTTGTATCGCGTTGTAGTACGCCGTCTAATGGACAGACAGCACATTGTGGATCGCTCAGTGTGACGCGTTGATGAGCGCGCATGGACACGACGTTCTCGTAGTCGGTGATGTTTGTCTGGACGAACTTCGTGCACGTGGCCGTGTTGATGATGATGATGTCTCCCTCTCCAGGTTGTATCGCGTTGCAGTACGCCGTCTAATGGACAGACAGCACATTGTGGATCGCCCAGTGTGACGCGTTGATGAGCGCGCATGGACACGACGTTCTCGTAGTCGGTGATGTTTGTCTGGACGAACATCGTGCACGTGGCCGTGTTGATGATGATGATGTCTCCCTCTCCAGGTTGTATCGCGTTGCAGTACGCCGTCTAATGGACAGACAGCACATTGTGGATCGCCCAGTGTGACGCGTTGATGAGCGCGCATGGACACGTGCAAACACTCAAATAATCAAACACGAACAGGTTGGCACCTTTTTTTATCGAGTTTAGTTTTAGTTGTTACAATGTTGGCAAGCTCTCTTCGCGAGCATTTCTCTTATCAGTTTAACATTTCCCACGGCCACGTTGTCGTGACCCAAAGTCTATACAATATTCCCTTCAAGGTTGAGCCGATCGAGGGATTTCAGTACTCGGAAGTATTCGGCTTTTCTCACTTCGTGACGTCATGGAGTAGGACTCAGCCGGCAACTGCTTGATAGTTTGAATGCTCCGGCATGTGATTTAGATGGAAACTGTCCTACTCGATGGCTAGCGACTCACCTCGACCCTGGGGACCTATTTTCGAGATCATTCGAGTCAAATATCATACGGATTCACGGCCGCCTGACGTCAGACAAAACGAAACAATAAACTGATTCGGCTTATTGGAGGCTATTTCCTTCGGACGGACGTCACTTTGACGTCACGCTCGATTATGCGAGCACTCGAACGATCTCGAAAATAGGTCCCCTGGTCTCCACGAGCACCACGATGGACACCTCGACCCTGGTCTCTACGAGCACCATGATGGACCACCTCGACCCTGGTCTCCACGATCACCATGATGGACCACCTCAACCCTGGTCTCCACGAGCACCACGATGGACCACTTCGACCCTGGTCTCTACGAGCACCATGATGGACCACCTCGACCCTGGTCTCCACGATCACCATGATGGACCACCTCAACCCTGGTCTCCACGAGCACCACGATGGACCACTTCGACCCTGGTCTCCACGAGCACCATGATGGACCACCTCGACCCTGGTCTCCACGAGCACCATCATGGACCACCTCGACCCTGGTCTCCACGAGCACCACGAAGGATGACGACTCACCTCGACCCTGGTCTCCACGAGCACCACGAAGGCGGCGGCCATGACGGCGAACAGCGCGCCGATGAAGATGCGCATCTTGGGTTCAGGCATGCGCGGCACGGGCACCATGCGAGTCACGTACCACACCCCGTGTTCCAAGAGCGGAGTCAGAATCAGACAGAAGGCGAAGTACAGCGAGGGGCTGCAGTCGGGCTCGATGATCAGGTTGGGGTTGGGGGTCAAGTCGTTGATCATGAACAGTGCCTGGTAGATCCAACGCGACCACTGGAAACATCAACAGTGCCTGGTAGATCCAACGCGACCACTGGAAACATGAACAGTGCCTGGTAGATCCAACGTGACCACTGGAAACATGAACAGTGCCTGGTAGATCCAACGCGACCACTGGAAACATGAACAGTGCCTGGTAGATCCAACGCGACCACTGGAAACATCAACAGTGCCTGGTAGATCCAACGCGACCACTGGAAACATGAACAGTGCCTGGTAGATCCAACGTGACCACTGGAAACATGAACAGTGCCTGGTAGATCCAACGCGACCACTGGAAACATGAACAGTGCCTGGTAGATCCAACGCGACCACTGGAAACATCAACAGTGCCTGGTAGATCCAACGCGACCACTGGAAACATGAACAGTGCCTGGTAGATCCAACGCGACCACTGGAAACATGAACAGTGCCTGGTAGATCCAACGCGACCACTGGAACCATGAACAGTGCCTGGTAGATCCAACGCGACCACTGGAAACATGAACAGTGCCTGGTAGATCCAACGCGACCACTGGAAACATGAACAGTGCCTGGTAGATCCAACGCGACCACTGGAAACATGAACAGTGCCTGGTAGATCCAACGTGACCACTGGAAACATGAACAGTGCCTGGTAGATCCAACGCGACCACTGGAAACATGAACAGTGCCTGGTAGATCCAACGCGACCACTGGAACCATGAACAGTGCCTGGTAGATCCAACGCGACCACTGGAAACATGAACAGTGCCTGGTAGATCCAACGCGACCACTGGAAACATGAACAGTGCCTGGTAGATCCAATGCGACCACTGGAAACATGAACAGTGCCTGGTAGATCCAACGTGACCACTGGAAACACCAAATTCGAAATTATTTTCCTTTACCTCCTATGTTAAAATTTTGTTCATCCTCTGATGACATAACATTTAATAAAACAAAGAAGAAGATAATATACCAGGAACCAACTAGTAAAATACAAATTATTGAACAGAAACACTGGTATTTTCAAGTAGCTGGCGAGCTGGCTGCGAACTGGCGAGACGTCTCGCTTGACGAAGCCGATCGAACGCATCGGCGAAATATTGCGGACTCTTTTTATATTTACTTGACAATACCAGTGTCTCTGTTCAATAATTTGTATTTTACTTGACATAACATTTGATGACTCGTTGTTGGACTGGAGTTTTAAATATAGTTGAAAAGTAGGAAAACGTTTTTTGTACTTGTAATTTCAAAAGAATAAATATTTTTGTATACATCGATCGATGCTTCTACCTTAAGGCATCTGGTTTTATGCCACCATTTTAAAACCGGAAGTGACGTCATACTTCAAAACGGCTGGACCGAACGGAACGTAATTTGCGCCAAAAGTTTCTGGCGGTCATCTATGGAACATTATAGTCAAAATATGACTGTATTGTTACTTAAACCAGAAATGACGTCATAAATATGTCAAATGAAACTAAAATCACCTCTTATTACAAAACATTCATATTCAACATGCTTATAATGATACAACATTAATAGATGCAAATTCAGGTGGCAGTGATTATAGCCGCCATTTTGAAACCGGAAGTGATGCTATATCTCGAAAACTGCTAGACCGAGCGGAATTAAACTATCGCCAAATGATTCAGACGTTCATCTATAGCATTGATGCACAGATTTTATCATGAAGTACAATTAAACTGTTGTTTGTCATCTTCCTTCATATAGCAAATAAAAGTTCATATGGGAAATGAAGGATGAATATAACATTCAGGGATTATTTACGGTAGATCATGCTAAGATGCTCGTAAGGATAAAATATTCAATGCCTACATGTTCTGCAAATCCGTGCTCGCTTATCAACGCGTTACACCGAGCGTTTTCCTAGTTGAAGTAACATGAAGAATTACGAGCGATTTTTTATGATCAGTGCAAACCAAATTATTTTACACATCAAGTCAGAGGATAAAAATCTCGAGTGAAAGTTAACTCATCTGATTCCTGTAAAATAAAAAAACGAATTATTCCTGTGTTCTGATCGCTAGGGCAAGTCACAGGATCATGTGGGGTTGATTATACTTAATAATGTATAATAGAATAGTTGGAGTTCGTCACTCACCATCTGCTCGTAGACAATCCAGAACAACGGCAGAGGGATGAACATCCTGAGGGCGTACATCGTGCCTCGGATGTCTTCCAGCTGCTCCTTGCGTTCCGCCTGGTACTCAGGGTCCCTCATGCGCCTGCCCTTGAGCCCCTTGATCATGCGGCCGTCGGGGAGGTAGCCCTCCTTCACCCTGGCCGTCGTCGCCGCCTCCGCCTCGTCCTCCACGCCCTCGCGCCTGGGCAGTCTGTAGCGCATGCCCCACTTCGCCTCCTACAACATCAACGTGTTGATCATGCCGTCGGGGAGGTCGCCCTCCTTGACCCTGGCCGTCGTCGCCGCCTCCGCCTCCTCCTCCACGCCCTCGCGCCTGGGCAGTCTGTAGCGCATGCCCCACTTCGCCTCCTACAACATCAACGTGTTGATCATGCCGTCGGGGAGGTCGCCCTCCTTCACCCTGGCCGTCGTCGCCGCCTCCGCCACGTCCTCCACGCCCTCGCGCCTGGGCAGTCTGTAGCGCATGCCCCACTTCGCCTCCTACAACATCAACGTGTTGATCATGCCGTCGGGGAGGTCGCCCTCCTTCACCCTGGCCGTCGTCGCCGCCTCCGCCACGTCCTCCACGCCCTCGCGCCTGGGCAGTCTGTAGCGCATGCCCCACTTCGCCTCCTACAACATCAACGTGTTGATCATGCCGTCGGGGAGGTCGCCCTCCTTCACCCTGGCCGTCGTCGCCGCCTCCGCCACGTCCTCCACGCCCTCGCGCCTGGGCAGTCTGTAGCGCATGCCCCACTTCGCCTCCTACAACATCAACGTGTTGATCATGCCGTCGGGGAGGTCGCCCTCCTTCACCCTGGCCGTCGTCGCCGCCTCCGCCACGTCCTCCACGCCCTCGCGCCTGGGCAGTCTGTAGCGCATGCCCCACTTCGCCTCCTACAACATCAACGTGTTGATCATGCCGTCGGGGAGGTCGCCCTCCTTCACCCTGGCCGTCGTCGCCGCCTCCGCCACGTCCTCCACGCCCTCGCGCCTGGGCAGTCTGTAGCGCATGCCCCACTTCGCCTCCTACAACATCAACGTGTTGATCATGCCGTCGGGGAGGTCGCCCTCCTTCACCCTGGCCGTCGTCGCCGCCTCCGCCTCCTCCTCCACGCCCTCGCGCCAGGGCGCATGCCCCACTTCGCCTCCCAAACATCAACGTGTTGATCATGCCGGCAGAGAGGTCGCCCTCCTTCACCCGGGACGTCGTCGCCACCTCCGCCTCCGTCCCCGCCTCCGCTAATAGACTTTTTCCAAAATCTAATACTATAAGCATTATATGGTATTTATTAAGATTTATATACACTTAGGGCCGATGCACAATTGACGCAGACGGACGACGCGGACGGACGACGGAGACGGATACAATGTTAAAGTCGCCGTCCGTCCGCGTCCGATTGTGAACAGCCAGAGTGAATATGTCGTACCTAAACATCGTATCCGTCTCCGTCGTCCGTCCGCGTCGTCCGTTTGCGTCAATTGTGCATCGGCCTTTACCCATACGTTTTAAAAAGTTAGACGCAAACATCTTAATAATTTTCCTATGTCGTCTGTGTTAAAAATTCCTCATTGTGTAGACATCATACTTATTAAAAACTTAATATAAGTCAAGAGTTGCAAGTTACAAAACATTTGATGAATCTTTTACATAAAAATATAGTTAAAATGTTGATTTTTTTTTAATTTAAATTTAAAAAAAAGTAAATTCTAAAGTCTACACACTCGCTGGGTCGACCAAACCTGAGATGTTTTCATGACTCTAGAGCAACTTTTAGTATCTAGCTTCAATGCAGGAGGAATGGGAATGAGAGAGGACGGTAACTCACAAATATCTTGGAGAAGATGTCGTAGAATGTGCGATGGCGTCTGCGCTCGTAGCTCAGCCGGCAATACCCCACCAAGAAGAACACTGCCAACAGACAGGACCAGGTAAGAAGAATTCTGCCAACACACAGGGCCAGGTAAGAAGAACACTGCCAACAGACAGGACCAGGTAAGAAGAACACTGCCAACAGACAGGACCAGGTAAGAAGAACACTGCCAACAGACAGGGCCAGGTTGGAAGAACACTGCCAACACACAGGACCAAGTAAGAAGGACACTGCCAACACACAGGGCCAAGTTAGAAGAACACTGCCAACAGACAGGACCAGGTAAGAAGAACACTGCCAACAGACAGGACCAGGTAAGAAGAACACTGCCAACAGACAGGGCCAGGTTGGAAGAACACTGCCAACACACAGGACCAAGTAAGAAGGACACTGCCAACACACAGGGCCAGGTAAGAAGAACACTGCCAACACACAGGACCAGGTAAGAAGAACACTGCCAACAGACAGGACCAGGTAAGAAGAACACTGCCAACAGACAGGGCCAGGTAGGAAGAACACTGCCAACACACAGGACCAGGTAAGAAGAACACTGCCAACACACAGGGCCAAGTAAGAAGAACACTGCCAACAGACAGGGCCAGGTAAGAAGAACACTGCCAACACACAGGACCAGGTAAGAAGAACACTGCCAACAGACAGGACCAGGTAAGAAGAACACTGCCAACAGACAGGGCCAGGTAGGAAGAACACTGCCAACACACAGGACCAGGTAAGAAGAACACTGCCAACAGACAGGACCAGGTAAGAAGAACACTGCCAACAGACAGGGCCAGGTAAGAAGAACACTGCCAACAGACAGGGCCAGGTAAGAAGAACACTGCCAACAAACAGGGCCAGGTAAGAAGAACACTGCAAACAGACAGGGCCAGGTAAGAAGAACACTGCCAACACACAGGGCCAGGTAAGAAGAACACTGCCAACACACAGGGCCAGGTAAGAAGAACACTGTCAACAGACAGGGCCAGGTAAGAAGAACACTGCCAACACACAGGACCAGGTAAGAAGAACACTGCCAACACACAGGGCCAGGTAAGAAGAACACTGTCAACAGACAGGGCCAGGTAAGAAGAACACTGCCAACACACAGGACCAGGTAAGAAGAACACTGCCAACACACAGGGCCAGGTAAGAAGAACACTGCCAACAGACAGGACCAGGTAAGAAGAACACTGCCAACAGACAGGGCCAGGTAAGAAGAACACTGCCAACACCCAGGACCAGGTAAGAAGAACACTGCCAACACACAGGGCCAGGTAAGAAGAACACTGCCAACAGACAGGGCCAGGTAAGAAGAACACTGCCAACAGACAGGGCCAGGTAAGAAGAACACTGCCAACAGACAGGACAAGGTAAGAAGAACACTGCCAACAGACAGGGCCAGGTAAGAAGAACACTGCCAACAGACAGGACCAAGTAAGAAGAACACTGCCAACAGACAGGACCAGGTAAGAAGAACTCTGCCAACACACAGGGCCAGATAAGAAGAACACTGCCAACACACAGGGCCAGGTAAGAAGAACTCTGCCAACACACAGGGCCAGGTAAGAAGAACACTGCCAACAGACAGGACCAGGTAAGAAGAACACTGCCAACAGACAGGATAAGGTAAGAAGAACACTGCCAACAGACAGGACCAGGTAAGAAGAACACTGCCAACAGACAGGACCAGGTAAGAAGAACACTGCCAACAGACAGGACCAGGTAAGAAGAACACTGCCAACACACAGGGCCATGTAAGAAGAACACTGCCAACACACAGGACCAGGTAAGAAGAACACTGCCAACAGACAGAATAAGGTAAGAAGAACACTGCCAACAGACAGGACCAGGTAAGAAGAACACTGCCAACAGACAGGACCAGGTAAGAAGAACACTGCCAACAGACATGGCCAGGTAAGAAGAACACTGCCAACACACAGGGCCAGGTAAGAAGAACTCTGCCAACAGACAGGGCCAGTTAAGAAGAACACTGTTAACAGACAGGACCAGGTAAGAAGAATACTGCCAACAGACAGGGCCAGGTAAGAAGAACACTGCCAACAGACAGGGCCAGGTAAGAAGAACACTGCCAACAGACAGGACCAGGTAAGAAGAACCCTGCCAACAGACAGGACCAGGTAAGAAGAACACTGCCAACAGACAGGATAAGGTAAGAAGAACACTGCCAACACACAGGGCCATGTAAGAAGAACACTGCCAACACACAGGGCCAGGTAAGAAGAACACTGCCAACACACAGGGCCAGGTAAGAAGAACACTGCCAACAGACAGGACCAGGTAAGAAGAACACTGCCAACAGACAGGATAAGGTAAGAAGAACACTGCCAACACACAGGGCCAGGTAAGAAGAATACTGCCAACAGACAGGACCAGGTAAGAAGAACACTGCCAACACACAGGACCAGGTAAGAAGAACACTGCCAACACACAGGACCAAGTAAGTGTTTGCGATGCGCTTTAATATTCAACTGGTGTCTGTCTTCACAGAGACTAAACAATGACTAACAGGTATTTTGGACAAGATTCTGTTTCATTTTTTTGTAGAGTTTACTCAGTGGCAAATTAATTTCATGAATCATGTTTAAGACGGCTGGGTAGTGAATTTGACATTGATGATTTTTTTATCGATTTTTATCGTTATCTTTTACCAATGTAATTGTTAACAAAATAAGGCCTTTTACGTGTCTTCAGAACTGATCAATGAAAATAATTTCATAGCTTGAAATGGTTTTTAAATTTACTTTGTCCTACATGTTCTTAGTGCCCGAAAATTAGTAAAATTATGGTACTAAACATCTGTTGGACAAATTAAAACTAATAACTTATTCCAAGGTATGAAATTATTTTCATTGAACAGTTCTGAAGACGCACTTTTAGCCCTATTTTGTTTACAATTACATTGGTAAAAGATATTGATAAAAATCGATTAAAAAACTCTTCAAGGCCACGCTCACTACCCAGCCATCTTAAAAAAAGATTATATATTTCGTAAAGTGCGATATTTTCTCGCCTAAATTGTTTCATTAGTGAGTGTAACTTTTATAGTATGTTCACATGATCAGTCTGATTATATATAATTAGCACTTTATAATTTTTAAATATTTTATCGTTTATTAGATGAAAACCACGCAAAACTCTGAAATTTGCGATACGATTGGAGACTAAACCCGTTAACCAATTGATCTCAAATTTTAATCATGATTAGTTGAAAGACAAACTTAGGGTTATTACTTGGCAAATTTTTGTCATTTAATTTTATACTGCACCCAGGAAGACAAGAAAATAGCAAATTTTTCAACCAAAATCCACTAATTATAACTAATTAATGAAACAAAACAAAAATACCAAGGGAAAACCCTAAGTTTGTCACTTATCTAATTACGATTAAAATTTCAATAATTTGGTCAACCCATTTAGTCTCCAATCGTATCGCAAAAAGTGTATAATAAACCCAGCAAAATTGCTTGCGATTGCAGCACCTTAAAGGCCATCACTCTTAAAAATGGATATTTTGACACTCCCCCTCACCCTGTCAAGCTGTGTCACACTTTTCGAGACCCCCCCCCCCCCCCCTAAAACGAGGTCACAAATATATCTCTATCCCTCCTTTAATAGAATCTAGTGAAGCGGTCGCTCAACCCAGCCAAGTCATACTGAACTCTCACACTCTTTCAAAATACCGTAAAATGCCTAATAAACTGAGGAGCAGACCAAACACTTTTACTGTAAGCTACAACATGGCATTTTCGGCCTACTGGATCTTAAATTTGGAAAATCTCACATTGTTGCAATATATCTTAATTTCGAGCTATGGCCCACCCCACCCCATATACCAAATTTGGGAACAACAGGTTATTCCATTTATTTGCGAGCTAGAGGGCCGTGAAAACAGTGAAATTACACCGCTTTGATCTTCAGATGATGATGATTCAGCTATCAGGAAACACCGCTATCACCGCCACAGCCTTAACGGCAAAACCGATCGATCTGAAATTATTACCACATATGCACTTTTGACGTCTGAGGTGCCTTTTTATAAAACCAACCGGAAGCCGCTATTTTGAAACCGGAAGTGCCGTCATATCTCAAAAACGTATGGAGTGAACTGGACGAAATTAGCGCCAAACGATTCGGACGGTCATTTTTATAAAATATCAATATTCGAAATAGACATGTACTATTACCGATAACCGGAAATGACGTCATAAAAATGCAAAATCTGACTCTCTCTTATAATAATATCTACATTGTTCAGAAGGCTTTTAATAATCGTTTATAGACACAATTTTTAGGTGGCAGTAATGTTATCCGCTATTTTGAAATCCGGAAGTGATGCCATAACTCGAGATCGGCTGGACCGATTGAAACGAAACTTTCGCTATACTTCATAGCATATTATTTATAGCAAACCATAGTAACAAGCATAATTTTTCTTAGCAACCAAATCACAAAGGCGTATTTTTTAAAGGAATTATAGACTTTGGTGCCACAATAGGTATAGGTATATGTTACATGTTGTATGACTAAACTGAAAAAAGGAGTGATATCCTCATAAGAAAAACACTCCATATAAAAATACCAGCCAAGTCTCTTAAACTGAAATAAAAAAAAAATCAGCACTGAAGAGTAGTGATATCAAAAAATTGGCTAAGTCAAAAATTTTCAAAAAAATTTTAGCGCGTCTTTTTTTTAGTGCATTATAGATAATGTATAGTTGAGTATATTGTATTAACGGCCGACTTCTATACTACTTATAATGCACGATGCGCAAAGTATTTTTAGAAAATTTTTGACTTGGCCATTTTTTTGATATCACTACTTTTCAGTGCTGAATTTTTAGTATTCTAATATTTTTTTAGTTTCAGAGACTTGGCTGATATTTTAACATGGACAGTTTTTATGGGGATGTCATTTACTGTAAATAGTAACAGAATTTATCGTTTTTAGCGAAATTTCCGTCCAGATATCTCAAATGTGAGTTACACACTCAGCAAATAGGAGTACTCTTCCAACTCGGAAATGAAAGGTACACAATCACGCTGCTGATAGATATTCTGTTCATTAACTGCATACTCAATCATTGCATACATTTTTCGAAATAAAACTCAGATATATTAAAATGTTGTTATGTTATCTATATATGGTAAACATTTTATAACTCTATCGTTAATAGTTGCGATATATAGTGACCTCTGAAACTGTAGGATTTGTGTTTGTGCCACCGGTATGATTGTGACACATATCAAGATAGGGAGATATACTTATAGCTTGTGCTGAAGTGTAGAGAAACATTCTTAAGGTGCGGCAAGCGCGAGCGATATTACCTCTTGATGCAGGCAACTTTTTGGAAACGATTGGAGACAGAACAGATTAAATACAAACTAGGGTTATCACTAGGAACATTTTTATTTTTTGCTTTGTTAATAAGTAATAATTAGTTAAATTTTGGTGAAAAAATAGTATATTTTCTTGTCTCAATAGGTTCCGTCTGAAAATAAATTTTGAAAATATGCCAAGTGACAACCCTAAGTTTGTATTTGATATAATCATTATTAAAATTTGAGTTCAATTGGTTAACGGTTTTGGTCTCGAAATCGTATCGGAAATTGCATGGTTTCGAGGGGTTTTGTTGAATAACCGGCGCCTAATTAACAAAGCACGGAGCTAAAATGAAAATTGCTACTAATACATTCATACTGATCATGTGAACATCCTTTCAATGTTACACCCACTTATGAAACAATTTGTCTCCCTCACTTTTCTAAAACGGCCGAGCGCAACTTGAGATGTCGTACTTACACCAAGCAAGAGACATGGCGGCCGCACAGAATGCGAAGGCATATGGGTAGCAGTAGAGCTTCCCGTAGCAACGGAAGTATGCGCCAGTGGCACCTTGATATGTCGTACTTACACCAAGCAAGAGACATGGCGGCCGCACAGAATGCGAAGGCATATGGGTAGCAGTAGAGCTTCCCGTAGCAACGGAAGTACGCGCTAGTGGCACCTTGAGATGTCGTACTTACACCAAGCAAGAGACATGGCGGCCGCACAGAATGCGAAGGCATATGGGTAGCAGTAGAGCTTCCCGTAGCAACGGAAGTACGCGCTAGTGGAACCTTGAGATGTCGTACTTACACCAAGCAAGAGACATGGCGGCCGCACAGAATGCGAAGGCATATGGGTAGCAGTAGAGCTTCCCGTAGCAACGGAAGTACGCGCTAGTGGCACCTTGAGATGTCGTACTTACACCAAGCAAGAGACATGGCGGCCGCACAGAATGCGAAGGCATATGGGTAGCAGTAGAGCTTTCCGTAGCAACGGAAGTACGCGCTAGTGGCATCTTGAGATGTCGTACTTACACCAAGCAAGAGACATGGCGGCCGCACAGAATGCGAAGGCATATGGGTAGCAGAAGAGCTTCCCGTAGCAACGGAAGTACGCGCTAGTGGCACCTTGAGATGTCGTACTTACACCAAGCAAGAGACATGGCGGCCGCACAGAATGCGAAGGCATATGGATAGCAGAAGAGCTTCCCGTAGCAACGGAAGTACGCGCTAGTGGCACCTTGAGATGTCGTACTTACACCAAGCAAGAGACATGGCGGCCGCACAGAATGCGAAGGCATATGGGTAGCAGAAGAGCTTCCCGTAGCAACGGAAGTACGCGCTAGTGGCACCTTGAGATGTCGTACTTACACCAAGCAAGAGACTTGGCGGCCGCACAGAATGCGAAGGCATATGGGTAGCAGTAGAGCTTCACGTAGCAACGGAAGTACGCGCTAGTGGCACCTTGAGATGTCGTACTTACACCAAGCAAGAGACATGGCGGCCGCACAGAATGCGAAGGCATATGGGTAGCAGAAGAGCTTCCCGTAGCAACGGAAGTACGCGCTAGTGGCACCTTGAGATGTCGTACTTACACCAAGCAAGAGACATGGCGGCCGCACAGAATGCGAAGGCATATGGGTAGCAGTACAGCTTCCCGTAGCAACGGAAGTACGCGCTAGTGGCACCTTGAGATGTCGTACTTACACCAAGCAAGAGACATGGCGGCCGCACAGAATGCGAAGGCATATGGGTAGCAGTAGAGCTTCCCGTAGCAACGGAAGTACGCGCTAGTGGCACCTTGAGATGTCGTACTTACACCAAGCAAGAGACATGGCGGCCGCACAGAATGCGAAGGCATATGGGTAGCAGTAGAGCTTCCCGTAGCAACGGAAGTACGCGCTAGTGGCACCTTGAGATGTCGTACTTACACCAAGCAAGAGACATGGCGGCCGCACAGAATGCGAAGGCATATGGGTAGCAGAAGAGCTTCCCGTAGCAACGGAAGTACGCGCTAGTGGCACCTTGAGATGTCGTACTTACACCAAGCAAGAGACATGGCGGCCGCACAGAATGCGAAGGCATATGGGTAGCAGAAGAGCTTCCCGTAGCAACGTAAGTACGCGCTAGTGGCACCTTGAGATGTCGTACTTACACCAAGCAAGAGACATGGCGGCCGCACAGAATGCGAAGGCATATGGGTAGCAGTAGAGCTTCCCGTAGCAACGGAAGTACGCGCTAGTGGCACCTTGAGATGTCGTACTTACACCAAGCAAGAGACATGGCGGCCGCACAGAATGCGAAGGCATATGGGTAGCAGTAGAGCTTCCCGTAGCAACGGAAGTACGCGCTAGTGGCACCTTGAGATGTCGTACTTACACCAAGCAAGAGACATGGCGGCCGCACAGAATGCGAAGGCATATGGGTAGCAGTAGAGCTTCCCGTAGCAACGGAAGTACGCGCGAGTGGCACCTTGAGATGTCGTACTTACACCAAACAAGAGACATGGCGGCCGCACAGAATGCGAAGGCATATGGGTAGCAGTAGAGCTTCCCGTAGCAACGGAAGTATGCGCTAGTGGCACCTTGATATGTCGTACTTACACCAAGCAAGAGACATGGCGGCCGCACAGAATGCGAAGGCATATGGGTAGCAGTAGAGCTTCCCGTAGCAACGGAAGTACGCGCTAGTGGCACCTTGAGATGTCGTACTTACACCAAGCAAGAGACATGGCGGCCGCACAGAATGCGAAGGCATATGGGTAGCAGAAGAACTTCCCGTAGCAACGGAAGTACGCGCTAGTGGCACCTTGAGATGTCGTACTTACACCAAGCAAGAGACATGGCGGCCGCACAGAATGCGAAGGCATATGGGTAGCAGTAGAGCTTCCCGTAGCAACGGAAGTACGCGCTAGTGGCACTTTGAGATGTCGTACTTACACCAAGCAAGAGACATGGCGGCCGCACAGAATGCGAAGGCATATGGGTAGCAGTAGAGCTTCCCGTAGCAACGGAAGTACGCGCTAGTGGCACCTTGAGATGTCGTACTTACACCAAGCAAGAGACATGGCGGCCGCACAGAATGCGAAGGCATATGGGTAGCAGTAGAGCTTCCCGTAGCAACGGAAGTACGCGCTAGTGGCACCTTGAGATGTCGTACTTACACCAAGCAAGAGACATGGCGGCCGCACAGAATGCGAAGGCATATGGGTAGCAGTAGAGCTTCCCGTAGCAACGGAAGTACGCGCTAGTGGCACCTTGAGATGTCGTACTTACACCAAGCAAGAGACATGGCGGCCGCACAGAATGCAAAGGCATATGGGTAGCAGTAGAGCTTCCCGAAGCAACGGAAGTACGCGCTAGTGGCACCTTGAGATGTCGTACTTACACCAAGCAAGAGACATGGCGGCCGCACAGAATGCGAAGGCATATGGGTAGCAGTAGAGCTTCCCGTAGCAACGGAAGTACGCGCTAGTGGCACCTTGAGATGTCGTACTTACACCAAGCAAGAGACATGGCGGCCGCACAGAATGCGAAGGCATATGGGTAGCGGTAGAGCTTCCCGTAGCAACGGAAGTACGCGCTAGTGGCACCTTGAGATGTCGTACTTACACCAAGCAAGAGACATGGCGGCCGCACAGAATGCGAAGGCATATGGGTAGCAGTAGAGCTTCCCGTAGCAACGGAAGTACGCGCTAGTGGCACCTTGAGATGTCGTACTTACACCAAGCAAGAGACATGGCGGCCGCACAGAATGCGAAGGCATATGGGTAGCAGAAGAGCTTCCCGTAGCAACGGAAGTACGCGCTAGTGGCACCTTGAGATGTCGTACTTACACCAAGCAAGAGACATGGCGGCCGCACAGAATGCGAAGGCATATGGGTAGCAGTAGAGCTTCCCGTAGCAACGGAAGTACGCGCTAGTGGCACCTTGAGATGTCGTACTTACACCAAGCAAGAGACATGGCGGCCGCACAGAATGCGAAGGCATATGGGTAGCAGAAGAGCTTCCCGAAGCAACGGAAGTACGCGCTAGTGGCACCTTGAGATGTCGTACTTACACCAAGCAAGAGACATGGCGGCTGCACAGAATGCGAAGGCATATGGGTAGCAGTAGAGCTTCCCGTAGCAACGGAAGTACGCGCTAGTGGCACCTTGAGATGTCGTACTTACACCAAGCAAGAGACATGACGGCCGCACAGAATGCGAAGGCATATGGGTAGCAGTAGAGCTTCCCGTAGCAACGGAAGTACGCGCTAGTGGCACCTTGAGATGTCGTACTTACACCAAGCAAGAGACATGGCGGCCGCACAGAATGCGAAGGCATATGGGTAGCAGAAGAGCTTCCCGTAGCAACGGAAGTACGCGCTAGTGGCACCTTGAGATGTCGTACTTACACCAAGCAAGAGACATGGCGGCCGCACAGAATGCGAAGGCATATGGGTAGCAGTAGAGCTTCCCGTAGCAACGGAAGTACGCGCTAGTGGCACCTTGAGATGTCGTACTTACACCAAGCAAGAGACATGGCGGCCGCACAGAATGCGAAGGCATATGGGTAGCAGAAGAGCTTCCCGTAGCAACGGAAGTACGCGCTAGTGGCACCTTGAGATGTCGTACTTACACCAAGCAAGAGACATGGCGGCCGCACAGAATGCGAAGGCATATGGGTAGCAGTAGAGCTTCCCGTAGCAACGGAAGTACGCGCTAGTGGCACCTTGAGATGTCGTACTTACACCAAGCAAGAGACATGGCGGCCGCACAGAATGCGAAGGCATATGGGTAGCAGTAGAGCTTCCCGTAGCAACGGAAGTACGCGCTAGTGGCACCTTGAGATGTCGTACTTACACCAAGCAAGAGACATGGCGGCCGCACAGAATGCGAAGGCATATGGGTAGCAGTAGAGCTTCCCGTAGCAACGGAAGTACGCGCTAGTGGCACCTTGAGATGTCGTACTTACACCAAGCAAGAGACATGGCGGCCGCACAGAATGCGAAGGCATATGGGTAGCAGTAGAGCTTCCCGTAGCAACGGAAGTATGCGCCAGTGGCACCTTGATATGTCGTACTTACACCAAGCAAGAGACATGGCGGCCGCACAGAATGCGAAGGCATATGGGTAGCAGTAGAGCTTCCCGTAGCAACGGAAGTACGCGCTAGTGGCACCTTGAGATGTCGTACTTACACCAAGCAAGAGACATGGCGGCCGCACAGAATGCGAAGGCATATGGGTAGCAGAAGAACTTCCCGTAACAACGGAAGTACGCGCTAGTGGCACCTTGAGATGTCGTACTTACACCAAGCAAGAGACATGGCGGCCGCACAGAATGCGAAGGCATATGGGTAGCAGTAGAGCTTCCCGTAGCAACGGAAGTACGCGCTAGTGGCACCTTGAGATGTCGTACTTACACCAAGCAAGAGACATGGCGGCCGCACAGAATGCGAAGGCATATGGGTAGCAGTAGAGCTTCCCGTAGCAACGGAAGTACGCGCTAGTGGCACCTTGAGATGTCGTACTTACACCAAGCAAGAGACATGGCGGCCGCACAGAATGCGAAGGCATATGGGTAGCAGTAGAGCTTCCCGTAGCAACGGAAGTACGCGCTAGTGGCACCTTGAGATGTCGTACTTACACCAAGCAAGAGACATGGCGGCCGCACAGAATGCGAAGGCATATGGGTAGCAGTAGAGCTTCCCGTAGCAACGGAAGTACGCGCTAGTGGCACCTTGAGATGTCGTACTTACACCAAGCAAGAGACATGGCGGCCACACAGAATGCGGAGGCATATGGGTAGCAGTAGAGCTTCCCGTAGCAACAGAAGTACGCGCTAGTGGCACCTTGAGATGTCGTACTTACACCAAGCAAGAGACATGGCGGCCGCACAGAATGCGAAGGCATATGGGTAGCAGTAGAGCTTCCCGTAGCAACGGAAGTACGCGCTAGTGGCACCTTGAGATGTCGTACTTACACCAAGCAAGAGACATGGCGGCCGCACAGAATGCGAAGGCATATGGGTAGCAGTAGAGCTTCCCGTAGCAACGGAAGTACGCGCTAGTGGCACCTTGAGATGTCGTACTTACACCAAGCAAGAGACATGGCGGCCGCACAGAATGCGAAGGCATATGGGTAGCAGTAGAGCATCCCGTAGCAACGGAAGTACGCGCTAGTGGCACCTTGAGATGTCGTACTTACACCAAGCAAGAGACATGGCGGCCGCACAGAATGCGAAGGCATATGGGTAGCAGTAGAGCTTCCCGTAGCAACGGAAGTACGCGCTAGTGGCACCTTGAGATGTCGTACTTACACCAAGCAAGAGACATGGCGGCCGCACAGAATGCGAAGGCATATGGGTAGCAGTAGAGCTTCCCGTAGCAACGGAAGTACGCGCTAGTGTCACCTTGAGATGTCGTACTTACACCAAGCAAGAGACATGGCGGCCGCACAGAATGCGAAGGCATATGGGTAGCAGTAGAGCTTCCCGTAGCAACGGAAGTACGCGCGAAGTACCGGGGCAACCACGATCCCCGAGATGGCGCCAAGTGACGATGCGTAGAAGAGGTTCGTGTAGAGATCCCCGCGCAGCCACGGCAACGTCTTGAAGTGAGGTAAAACCATTCTTGGTTATTTATATGAAATTATGTACTTTAAATGTTTAAATAATAATATTTTTATATACATTTAACTAAAATATGACTTCAACTTGCATCGCATCAGATATCTAATGTTTGAAATGTGCTTTGCTATGTTTATGGTATATTGTGCACCATTAAATTGTAATGTTAGTATCGCATTAACTTTATTTTTCAGTACTTATGTACCTTTATATCAGAAACTATTTGAGCTAGAGACCTGACATTTTTGCAGTTTTCTTTAAAAAAATTTGTGCAAGCAGAATATTATAAATAATCTTATAATAATCCTATTAGTCTAGACTTCTAAAATACAAGTAAAAATGTTATATATTATTTAATTATCTTGTCAAAACACAATTTTTTTGTGTGAATATAGATCCTGCTTGCATACACTACTTAAGCCTCATACATGACATATACAAAAACTCAGAATGCTGCTTTGCAAAGATACAGAGTTTTAGAGAGAAATACGAAATATAAATTGCTATATTTGGCAAAAGGTTATGAATATCAAAAAAACAAGATAAACTTGACATGTAATGATACATTTTCTACATTTTCATCGCTTACTGTAATTACTTTGCTCCTACGATGTGGTCACCACTAGTCGGGCACGAAAACGCTCCGTTTCTCGTCAGTCGCTTTTCAGTCGCCCCAAGGATCGTTTGCGAGCCCGACTGATGCTGACCAAATAGAAGGAGCAAAGTTATGACAGTAAGCAATGAAAATGTAAATAAGTTTCAATCCTTGTCGAGTCTTTCGTGATTTTTGATATTCATAACCGTTTGCCTAATATGCTAATTATATTTCGTATTTCCTCAAAAACCGCTGCGAAAAGACTTTTGGCGGGAATAAAATATATGACTGGCCTTAACACATGCTGCATCGGCGGTACTAACTGACCTTGAATTGCGCGTCGCCGACGATGTGGATCACGCCCTTAATCATCCCGCTTCCGAAGCCTCGATAGAAGTAGCCCAGATATCCGCACGCCCTGGTGACGAATAGTAATGTTAGATAACAGTATTCTCGATTCTCGATCAGTATCGAAGTATTCTCGAAGTATTCTCGATCAGTATTCAGTTCTCGATAACAGTAGTGTAATAGCAGATAAATTTAATGAATACTTCATTGTGAGCATAGAAGAAGTCATACAGGGTATCCCAGATGTTAATGTAAATGATTAAGACTAGGAAAACTCTCTGTGTAACGCGTTGATGAGCGAGCACCGACACGCGCAACATCGCCAATCGAGCACGATCCATTCAATCAAAGATAACTAACTATACATCGTTACTGATTTTCATCGCAACTTTCCATTAACGTTCTGGAAACATTTAATAACAGGTCAATGTATACCATGAATTTGATAGGTACTTCTCCATCAATCTCTGTGAACAGATTTTCAAAACACTTAAAGTAGAAATTAGTATGTAATTGTTTTACCGATTGGGCTGGAATAATGTGTAAAATATGAAATTTTACATGTACTATCTAGTCAAAACGTTGCTTCTAACATAACTGTGAAACACGATCAATAATGTTAAAAAAAACTATGAAGGCATACATATACATAATATACATCCCTTATGAATTGTATTATATTCCACACGTCAACAAGAATATTATGTTTTTCATTGAAACTCAGAATTCGCGTTTTCGAGCAAAGGGTGCACACTCTAGTGTGAGAAAGTATAACTGCTATAGACTCGAGTCGTTTTCGTTTCGGCCGCCAATGTTATTGATGTTATCAATGTCATTTTGATCAGAAAGGCAGTATTTATTATCTTCGGAAATAAACCACAATTATGGTAAGGAATCTGGTGGAAATGATGAAATGAAGTAATAACAAAGTAATAACGTAAACTACACAACTCACAAGTTATTCCACCTTCACTGACATTTCGATTCCGCCATGACGCCATGACACCAAACAACGTAAACAAACCAATGCGCGTTACTGCGCAGTGTCATGGTGGTTATAGCGGCCTGGAAAGTGCTGCCATCTGGTCACCCCGAAAACGCGAAAAGCTATCTTTACACTTTGGTACATAAATAAAACAATCCAGAAAGCGGTGGAATGTCCCAACACATACCATCAATTGGCCGTTTAAGAAAGTCAAAGCGCATGCGATAAAGCCTGACAGGTCCACAGCCGGGGTCCATGTAGTTAGAACCCCCAATGTTGAATTTTATAAATTTTCTTTTTGTGTTCGTTTGTGCTCTGTTTGTGCTGGTTTTGGCCGTAAAAATTTTCGTTTGTGCCGTAACCCTTCAACCCTTAAAATAGAAAATTCATTGGGGGTTCTAGGTACATGCTAGAACCCCCAAAGTTAAAATTCAAACATTTTCTTTCGGAAATATAAAGATCTTCGTTTGTGCTGGATTGTGCCGTCGAGATTTTTGTTTGTGCCGCACCCCTTCACCCCTAAATATTGAATTTACTTTGCGGAAATAACGTTGCTTTATAATGCTCATAAAGCATGTAGTTAGAACCCCACAAGAGAAAATCCAACGTTTTTCTTGCTGATATTAAAAGATCTTCGTTTGTGCTGGATTGTGCCGTCAAAATTTTCGTTTGTGCCGCACCCCTTCACCCCTAAAATCACGCTTTTCCGGTAAAATTATGGTTTATGTACAAAAAATTTAAAAATTAATGAGAAATAACTTGAAATTACTAGGTTCAATATTAAAATGTCCATATTCAGTTTTCAATCGTTGGTACAACTGCACCTAGTCCTGTCAGATGTAAAAGGGTTGCCACATTCACTACTTGTAGAACTTATGAGCTTCAATTTTCAGCATCAAATTGGCGAATAGACCATTTGAAATATTATCTCGGTGGCTCTGCTTTCTAAGAAAAATCATATGCAGTATTATTTCCAGACACCTTAGTCCCTGTTTCAACAATAGGTAAAACAGGGACTAAGGTGTCTGGAAATAATACTGCATATGATTTTTGTTAGAAAGCAGAGCCACAGAGATAATATTTAAAATGGTCTATTATACCTATAGTCCAAAACGTATAGAAATTGACCAAATTGATTTTTGAAATACATCCCCCCCCCCCCCCCCCATTATTCCAGTACATCTAATCAGGTGTCACACTATAAAATTTGAAAAAATGGCAACCCTACTCACGAGTCACGACACACACACACACACACACACACACACGCAGGAAATTGAATGAACTCATGTACGCTCACGCACTCTCACGAATTACAACAGAAGCACAGTAACACAGTAACACAGTAACAGTTTGGTAAAACAAAATCGTAAGATTTTAGTTTGTGTGAGATCACTAAGCAGTGTTGTGACGTATCTCGATACTTTTATCTAGATAGACACATTTTTCAGTGAATATCTATAAACTAATCTAGATAAATAAATCATAATTTTATCTTTTATAAAATACTAGCTGACCTGCCCGGCGTTGCTCGTGCCGGAGGGTAGGAGGGTAGGATACGGGGGGGGGGGGGTACATGAGATTATTCGGGAGATTGTTTCGTAAGTTTTATTCCACTTGATAAGCCGGGTCCACATAGATCGTTTTTGCGTTTTGCGTTTTCCGTTTTTTCTTATTAATTAATCATAAGTCTGCCGTGATCGGTTTCTGGACTGGTGATTGGTCATTTGAAAAAAAACGGAAAACGCAAAAACGGTCTATGTGGACCCAGCTTTAATGTCAAAAAGTGAAATGATCTCTCGTACATTCTGCCTTTAAGCTTAATTTCTTCAATTAGGGGTGGTTTGGGGGAGGAGGTGAGTAGCCTGAAATATGGGCAGGTTAACGAAGTACACATGTGCAAAATTTTATTGAGGTCGGTCTATAGTGTCCCAGTATATGGCCGAAAGTGTCAATTTAATTTTTCAATTGGGGTAGTTTTTTCAATTAGGGGTAGTTTTTCGATGGGGGTAAGTACCCTATGATGTGCGCAGGATCCCATAGAAACTCCATGCCAAGTTAGGTGGAGATCGGTCAAAGGGTGTAGAAATGTATGAAGAACATACATACATACATACATACCTACAGACAGACATTCTACTTTATAGGTATAGAAGATAGATTTAAATTATTATCTATAGGTAACGAAAAACCGAAAAATTATTGTTTTTTCTACTGAAGAAACTTGACGAGAATAACTTTCAAAAACATTTTCGAATCTACCCGTATTTATATGCATCGACCCTTTAAAATATGCGTGAATCTAATATTAATTCCCAGTGAACAATTGCAATTATCTTTCAATAGCATACTCAGCAAGAACATTTAAATTTTCAGCAAGGTTCTACAACGACGACGACTGTAGGTGCCGCCGTCGACACAAATATTGATTGTCAAATTATTCTGTGGATGATTTTGCTGCAAAGTAACAGGGGTAGACTCAACATTTTTAATATTCTAGCATCCACTGTAACATCCACTTTTATTATTTTATTTATGACAACATATATACATGTTATATATGTATAATGAAATTAAACACATGTGTACAAATGGCAATAAATAAATAAAAAAATAAAAAATAAAAAAATAAACTGAAATGTTATTTTTAAAAATTTCTTTATCTATTGCCTAAAGATCAACTAAGCTCAATACTTAGCTAGACGATAAACATTGGTAATATACGGCGGCCTTTAAACAAACCGGGCAATTGCCCAGTTCGTTTAAGGGATGAAGGGACGCAGTCAAACGAAAAATTTGTCGGCACAATCCGGCACAAACGAAGATATTTATATTTACGAAAACAAACTGTTGGGGGTTCTAACTACATGCTTTATGAGCATTATAAAGCAACGTTATTTCCGCAAAGTAAATTCGATATTTAGGGGTGAAGGGGTGCAGCACAAACGACATTTTCCTCGGCACAATCCAGCACAAAGGGAGATCTATATATTATCGGAAAAAAAATATTGAAATTTTCACTTTGGGGAATCTGGAACCCCTAATTGCCCGGCCCGTTTAAGGGATGAAGGGGTGCGGCACAAACGAACATTTCGACGGCACAATATAGCACAAACGAAGATCTTTTAATATCAGCAAGAAAAACGTCAGATTTTTACTTTGGGGGTTCAAACTACATGCTTTATGAGCATTACTAGGAAAACGCTCAGTGTAACGCGTTGATGAGCGAGCACAGAACATGCAACATCCCCATAGTAACGATGCACGACACGGCACAAGACGATTTTCTCTGCAATTTTTCAATCACCATAATACTCTGGATGAATAACAGATCCATTGTGTCGTGAAGTCTTACCAACATACCTTCTCCAGAAATCTCTTGTCACATCCCATACTCGTAAAATTACAATTAATACTTGACTGATTGGGCTTACAATATTAAAAATTTAATATTAAGTTGGTCTTGATCACCATGCAAAATTTGAACTTAATGTGAACATTTTTATTGTCGACCAAACAGAACTTAAACCAATTAGAGGGTTTGGCCTTCGTACTGCATCCGATTGTATGCGCTAGCTCAAAAAGTCTTTCATTTTACTGTACATTGTGGATAGCTTGGCTGCTCTACAGGCCGTGCCTTGGAACAGAAGCTTAAAGAAGGCAGGGATGACAATTTAGTATACATTTTTCAAGATTATGGAATAAAATGACCTTAAAATGACAGAACTTTTGAAAATAACGACAGATTAGACTGACAATTGTTGGTACCAATGACCACGCGAAGTTTTAAGTTGATCGGTCAATTTGTTCTAGTTTAAATATCAAAAATAACATGAAAAATGGTTTTAAATTTGAACCAATAGGAGGATTTGGCTAAAACTTTTTATGATTGGGTACAATGTTGGTTGCAATGTTTTTGCTAAATTTCAAATTGATTGATGCAACCAATCAAAAGATAATTTTTTTAAAATTTGAACCAATCACGGGAGCCCGTTCAAAAACGATCCCATGGACCGCATAGAGTACGTTAGTATGTGTACAAAATTTCAGATCGATTGCTTAAGCGGTTTGACCTGGGCTGTGACCACAAAAAAGAAAAAAAAAAAAACACAGAGAAAGTGCCATAAGAGTACCGTGGTGACGCTCGCTACGCTCGCTCAATAAAGCAACGTTATTTCCGCAAAGTAAATTCGATCCCAGAAAAAAACACTCCGTGTAAAAAAGGCAGCCAAGTCTCTTTACTTTAAAAAAATTCAACACCGAAAAGGAGTGATATCAAAAAAGGAGCCAAGTCAATGACATTTCCAAATATTTAATCGTATTTTTGAAATAAAAGAATAAACACAGAGAAATACTTTACAAAAGGACTTGGCGCATCGTTTTTTTTAAGACATAATTCTATCCTAAAAGTGGAAAGAAATTTACAAGTAGGTACATTTTCCTCTTTCTATTAGAATTAGATGAATCAAGCTACTTTTAGTAATGGCTATTTTATAGTTTTGTCAATGGCGAGAAGAAAGATTTCATGCTGTAATAGATAAGTAATATAAGGATGGAAGAATTAAATAACAATTGGAAGTGGGCTCATACATATTCTTGCAGTACTGTTAATATGGTGATATGTGGCAACAATAGCCGGTTGGTTAGCCCATTGGCTTAGGGCGCAGACGATCGGAGTTCGATTCCCCGTCAGGGATTATCTTTGTGGCGAATTGGCTCGATCACATGAGGCATGAGACTTCAAACACGGCGTTGACGGGTTCGATCCCCGTAATAAACGTTCACAGTTCATGGCTAGTACCCGAGGAGAACGGACGTACTTCCTAAACATCACAGCGAGCACTGATAACAGGACGAGAGCGCTGCTGCGCCGCAGCTAACAGGTTAGTGGTTGGTTTTGACCAAACAATTATAGAACACACAAGAGAGAAAATTAAGAAAAAATGAATCAGACGAACAATAAAACAACGAGAAAAAACACAATTCAATGTCAAATAGAAAGAGAGCAACAACGATTATCACCGCTGGAAATTCACGAATTTCTACACGCAGATTTGCAACTGAACGTGGATCAAATAGAAGCAACACAACTTAACGCAGAAAACAATTCGTTCTACATGAAAATTGTATCAACACTTCTATTTCAAAAATTAATTCAAGCTCATGCAGGATTAAAAAAATTCAAATATCAAAACGGATCAACTGGTCAACTAAGAATTATGAACGCGGAAGAAAATCTTACAACTGTCAGAGTATTTAATACCCATAAAAAACACTCCGTGTAAAAATACCCGCCAAGTCTCTTCAACTATAAAAAAATATAAGAAATCTAAAAATTCAACACTGAAAAGAAGTGATATCAAAAAATGAGCCAAGTCAAAACTTAATTTTAAAAACCAAAATATACTTGGCGCATCGTGTATATAAATAGTATAGAAGCATATGCCAAAAATTAAATGTACCTAAATATATATAATATACCTATAATGCCCTTAAAAACGATGCGCCAAGTATATTTTGGTTTTTAAAATTAAGTTTTGACTTGGCTCATTTTTTGATATCACTTCTTTTCAGTGTTGAATTTTTAGATTTCTTCTATTTTTTTATAGTTGAAGAGACTTGGCGGGTATTTTTACACGGAGTGTTTTTTATGGGGATATCACTTATTTTTTTAGTTTATTTACACAACTTGTAACACACATCGGAGCAACAATGACCAATTACTTTTAAAAAATACGCCATTTCCGAATTGGTTAATACGAAAAATTGTGTTTGGTGCTCATTATACCTAAGCTTAAAGTGATATTCCATGAAGAATTGCGCATGCTTCGTTACAATCAGTCCAGCCGTTTTCGAGATATGGTATCACTTCCGGTTTTCAAAATGGCGACTAAAATTACTGCCACATAGAATTTATTTCTATAAATGTTATGTATCATTATAAGCCTTCTGAATATGTAGTTATTGTAGTAAGAGGTCATTTAAATCTAGTTCTTCATTTTCATGACGTCATTTCCGGTTTCGGTAATAGTACATCTCTACTTTAACTATTGATATTCCATATAGATGACCGTCTGAATCATTTGGCGCTGGTTTAATTCCTAACGGTCTAGCTGTTTTCGAGATAATACGTCACTTCCGGTTTCAAAATGGCGACTTCCTGTTGGTTTTATAAAAAGGCACCTCAGACGCCAAAAGTGCACATGTGGTGAAAATTTCAGATCGATCGGCTCAGCCGTTTAGGCTGTGGCGGTGATTGCGGTGTTTCCTGATATCATCATCATCATCATCATCAGATCAAGATAGGTTTTAAAAGGGGTGTAATTTCACGTTTTTCACGGCCCTCTAGCTCGCAAACGGCATAACATATTGTTCCCTAATTTGGTATATGTAGTGGGGTGGGCCATAGCTCGAAATTAAGATATATCGCAACAATGTGAGATTTTCTAATTTTAAGATCCAGTAGGCCGAAAATGCCGTGTTGTTGCTTACAGTAAAAGTGGTTAGTCTGCTCCTCAGTTTATTATGCATATACGGTATGTTGAGTGAGTGTGAGTGTACGGTACGACTTGGCTGGGTGGAGCGACCGCTCCACTAGATCCCTCCAGAAGTAAACAACATGGAAATTAAGAAAGAACTAGACAATTACGGAACAATAAAAGAAATAACAGATGAGAAGTGGTCTACACGATTTAAATACCCGGTAAACAATGGAATCAGAGCTATCAGGATGACAGTAAAAAAACCTATACCATCTTACATGAGTATAGGTGGATACAGAGCCCAGATTCAACACTTTGGACAAGAAAAAACATGTCAAATATGTGGAGAGAGAAATCACATAAAACAAGATTGTCCAGAACGCCGACACATAGCACATGTTCCTATTAATAACGGGAACAGATATGCTCAATACCAACAACAACAGCAACAGCAGCAACAACAACAACAACAACAACCAAAACCACAACAGACACAGGTTCCACAGAAAGAAATTGGAAGTAATGAGAATATGATGCAATTTGAAAATCCACCTGACGACACTACACTAACACACAAGGACATTGACGATGAAACAGTAATGGATGTAGATGAAGAAGACGAACCCGAGATAGATACAACACGGGAAGACAACCGGGAAACAACAGAGTCAGAAAGTAGTGTAGAACACAAACAAACAAAGACAAATGAAGAAGACTAGAAAAGCGGAGGCAAGGGGGAAATAAAGAAATCAAAAAATGGCAAACCACAAGAAAACAGGGCATCTCAATCGGAAATAGAAAGCGAATTAGAAAGCATAGACAACGAAGCCATGTCAGTAGAAGAGTTGAAAGCAATAAGAGAAAAGCCAAGAGTAAGGAACTCGACAAGAAATCAAACACTGAACACCGAAAGTAAACCTAAAACAAAAAAAAAGAAAGTACACGATCCGCCATTAATTCAACCTCTTACGAATCTGTTCAACACAGCGACAACCAATAATACGAATAGAAGCCAAAAGGAACCTGGCGCCTCCACATTGGCAAAATAAGAATGACAAAAATTCAACAACACAAACAAACAAAATGACAATAATACGGACCTTAGCGACATTAAACATTAATGGCATCAGAAATAAAGTCACTAAACAACTATTAAAAGACTTCATAAGAAACAATGACATCGACATACTGTTATTACAAGAAATCAATGACGAAAACCTAGACTTCCTAACACCATATGAATACCATGTCAACGTAGGAACAGAGGGAAGAGGGACATCAATTGTATACAGGCCAGGTGTTAAAATAAAAGGATTCGAAGGAAACGAAAATGGTAGAATAACAACAGCAATTTATGAGGAAAACACACTTATAATTAACATCTACGCCCCCTCGGGATCACAAGCCCGAAAAATGAGAGAAAAATTATTCCAAACAGAGATTCGACCATACATTAACAAGAACATAAATCATATATTAATAGCAGGAGACTTTAATTGCGTGATGAAAAGAGAAGATCAAACAGGAGAATTCCAAAACTGCTACTCGCTAAACCATCTAGTAGAGTCCATGAATCTAATAGATGCGTGGGAAAAGTGTGGACCACAAAGCAAAGGCTTCACCTTTGTCAGAGCTAATTCCGCCTCCAGAATAGATAGATTCCACGTCTCAAACACTATGAAATCTAACCTGCACAAGATGTTCACACTACCAGTCTCATTCAGTGATCACCATGCAGTAATTCTTCAAATATTAACATGGGAAAAACTGAAAGCTAGGAAAAAAAATCAACAATCAATGGTTCAATGGTGGGTACAAGTAGCGAAACCTGGGATAAAAAATTTCTTCAAATGGATATCAATAAAAAAAGCGAGGGAGAACAGAGAAACAATGGCCTATTATAATGGAGTAATGGAAGACTGTATGAAAGAACAAAACTTTAATAAGATCCCATCAACTGATTTAGCCAATAAAATAAGACAAATCAAAGAAGAAATTAACAAAAGGAAAGAGCAGCAAATGATTGGCATTCAAATAAGAGCTAAACAAGAGTCACCAATTGAAAATGAACGAACGTCAATATATCACATAGCAAAAGAAAGGAAAAATGGGAACAGAAGAGTAATAACAAAAATGAAATCATTCACTTATGAAACACTACTGACAAATTCAAGTATCATCCGGGAGGCCGAGAAATATTTCGGGACACTGTTTGGAGATAGTGAGGATGTTCAAGCGGTACCAGATGGGAACTTTCTGAACCACGTGAACGAAGTGCTGTCCCAGACGGAAGCAGACGAGGTGGAGAGAGACATATCAACAGGGGAAATAGAATACGCATTGTCACAAACGCAGCATCACAAATCACCAGGGCCAGATGGAATCACGTATGAATTTTATAAGCATTTCTGGGAAATAATCAAGGTAGAAATTACTAATATTTTCCAAGAGATCTTGACACCATTGCCGGGAACAAACAAAGAAGGACTGACGGATGGTGTGATAATTCTCATCCCAAAACAAGCAAAACCGAACAAAATAACAGATTATAGACCGATTACACTCCTCAATACAGACATCAAACTTTTCATGAAAATAATTGCTAAACGATTTAAGAACGTCATCCCAAATTTGATTGAAGAAGGACAAACATGCTGCACCAACAAAAGTATTTTCCACAATATCGAAACAATACGGAACATAATTATGCACTACGAAATTAACAAAACAGAGTCAGCGGCTATAATTAGTCTCGATTTTAATAAGGCGTTCGACAGAGTACAGCACAAATACCTATGGGAAGTCCTTAAAAAATTTGGATTCAGCGAAAAAATAATAACTTGCATACAATCGTTATATGGGAAAGCAAACTCCAATCTGCAAATTAATGGGCACATTTAAAAAAAAATACACATAAAGAAGTCAGTCAGGCAGGGTTGCCCCTTATCAATGGCGCTCTTTTGCCTGTCACTGCAACCGTTAATAAAAGCCATACAAAATCAACTTTCAGGCGTGACAATTAATGGAATAAAAGTAGCCGTAAACGCCTATGCCGATGACGTAACCATAATTCTAGAAAAAGAAGAAGACAAAAAAATGCTAAATATAATTATAGAAGAGTATGAAAAAATATCGGGTGCCAAGATCAACATTCAAAAATCAGCGATAATGCCACTTGGCAATTGGGAATTGCAACAAGCAAGTAGCGTTTTTTCCAACAGTCAAGTCGTTGAAAATACTTGGGATAGTCTTTGAAGATAGTATGGAAAGAACAATAGACAACAACTGGCATCAACTATCCAACAAAATAAGAGTGAAAGCTAGGGAACATCAAGCACGAGAGCTAAACATAATACAAAGAACCTGGATTATTAACACATTTATGTTGTCAAAGTTGTGGTACGTCGCCCAAATTCTCCCATCAAAGGTCAAGATTTCGCAAAAAATTGAACAGATAATAGGGAATTTCCTGGGGAGAGGATTTTGGTATAGAGTTGGAAGAAGTCAGCTGAACACGAAAAAAGAAGAAGGAGGTCTTGGCTTAATAGCAGTGGGACCCAAATGTATGGCACTGATTGGAAAACTAATTATAAACACCCTTAAAGATAAATCGGATACCTTTAATAAAGCACAGACAATATTAATGATGAAGAACCCACCAATTTACTTCAAAGATACGATAAACAAAATACAAGCGATACCAACAACGCAGATGGACTTCAAAGAAGAAACAATTATTACCAAAAAACTCTACATAGCACTTTTAAACTGTAATAAAAAAGAACACAAGATTGTCCAAAAACACCCCCAAAAAAATTGGAAGAGAATATGGAGCAATAACTTCAATAATAATATCCAGTCTGACTGGCAGCAGTCAATGTATTTAACGATAAACGACTGCATAGCTACAAAATATAAACAACACTGCCATAATATCAATACTGACCCCATTTGCAAACATTGTAATAATATTGACACCCTTGACCACAGATTAACAGAATGTATAGGGAAACATAACTGGCTATGGCTAAAAGAAAAAGTTAATAAAATCACAAATCAGGCTAAAATAACCGATGAACAACTATATAATTTAGATTTTAGGTTAAAATGTGGGGATGTGCAGAGGGCAGTGGTTTGGCTGGTGTCTGGAACTGTACACTGCAATCTAATCTTAGCTTCAGCGGTAGCTGACGAAGGGAATGTGAAAAGCATGGCTTTTTTAAAAACTGAGTTAAGAACGAAAAGACTGGAAATGGTAAAACAAGGTAGAACCAAATACTTTGCAAGACATATTTTCTGTTTTTAAAATTTAAGTGTAAGGCAAAGTTTTCAAATGTGTGTATTAAATTGATAAAATACTGGGAACATGGGAAACTGAATGAATTGCATTAGATGAACAGAAGATTATTGTGAGATTGTGAACTTCAGTGAAAAATGTGAATGTAATTGTAATATTGTGAAATGGTTTTTGTAAATGTAAATTGTAAAATTGTGAACGTTAATTATGAAATGTATCCGTGAATTGCAAAATTATAAATTGTATGATTTATCAATTGAAAAACTGTGAAATTGTGAATTGTAAATTAAGAATTGTGATGTGTGAAAATGTCAATTGTAAAATTGTAAAAATAAAACAAAACAAAAAAAAAAAAAAAAAAAAAGTAATATAAGGATGGAAGAATTAAATAACAATTAGAAGTGGGCTCATACATATTCTTGCAGTACTGTTAACCCCATAAAAAACACTCCGTGTAAAAATACCAGCCAAGTCTCTTCATCTATAAAAAAAATAGAAGAAATCTAAAAATTCAGCACTGAAAAGTAGTGATATAAAAAAATGAGCCAAGTCAAAACTTAATTTTAAAAACCAAAATATACTGGCGCATCGTGTATATAAATAGTATAGAAGCATATGCCAAAAATCAAATGTACCTAAATATATATAATATACCTATAATGCCCTTAAAAACGATGCGCCAAGTATATTTTGTTTTTTAAAATTAAGTTTTGACTTGGCTCATTTTTTATATCACTACTTTTCAGTGCTGAATTTTTAGATTTCTTCTATTTTTTTTATAGATGAAGAGACTTGGCTGGTATTTTTACACGGAGTGTTTTTTATGGAGATATCACTTATTTTTTTAGTTTATTTACACAACTTGTAACACACATCGGAGCAACAATGACTAATTATATGAAGGGATGAGCGTTGTAAAAAATATATGACCGAACCGGGGCTCGAACCCGGGACCTCTCACTTGCCGGGCGAGAGCTCTACCAACTGAGCTACCCGGTCGGACTCTAACCCTCATCAGTGCGTTGTGTCTAATGTTCGTCCGTCCGACCGGGTAGCTCAGTTGGTAGAGCTCTCGCCCGGCAAGTGAGAGGTCCCGGGTTCGAGCCCCGGTTCGGTCGGATATTTTTCACAATGCACATCCCTTCATATCATATTTTTTTTACCCGACGGCTGGTGTGTACCCGACGGCTGGTGTGTTGGATACATTGAGCGCAGTCAGCGATTGGATGGGTGACCATTCAACTCTGCCTTGCCAGGTTGCTGCCGTTAGGCCAGAGGGACTGGGGTGTTTGGGGTTTAGTGTGACGACCTCCCTCCACCTGTTATCAGTCTCTCGACGGCGCGGGTTGTGGAGGCTCGTGCTGTGAATGTTACACCGTCCTTCGGAAGGGACGTTAAGCCGTTGGTCCCCTTGGTACCTTTCGTCAGGAGTAGGCTACATGCCGGTACCGGGTTTCCTCTCCTCCCTTCTCTATATTACATTCTCACTAGTGGAGCCTGGCTCTGTTGAGAATGTAGACTTATTAATAATAATAATAATAATAATAATAATAATAATCCTGACTCCATGGAAGTTTTCCACAGAAACCTACATTCTCAATGACTAATTACTTTAAAAAATACGCCATTTCCGAATTGGTTAATACGAAAAATTGTGTTTGGTGCTCTATATACCTAAGCTTAAAGTGATATTCCATGAAGAATTGCGAAAGCTTCGTTCCAATCAGTCCAGCCGTTTTCGAGATATGGTATCACTTCCAGTTTTCAAAATGGCGACTGAAATTACTGCCACATAGAATTTATTTCTATAAATGTTATGTATCATTATAAGCCTTCTGAATATGTAGTTATTGTAGAAAGAGGTACGTTATTAAAATCTAGTTCTTCATTTTCATGACGTCATTTCCGGTTTCGGTAATAGTACATCTCTACTTTAACTATTGATATTCCATATAGATGACCGTCTGAATCATTTGGCGCTGGTTTAATTCCTAACGGTCTAGCCGTTTTCGAGATATGACGTCACTTCCGGTTTCAAAATGGCGGCTTCCTGTTGGTTTTATAAAAAGGCACCCTAGACGCCAAAAGTGCACATGTGGTGAAAATTTCAGATCGATCGGCTCCGCCGTTTAGGCTGTGGCGGTGATTGCGGTGTTTCCTGATATCATCATCATCATCATCATCATCATCATCAGATCAAGATAGGTTTTAAAAGAGGTGTAATTTCACGTTTTTCACGGCCATCTAGCTCGCAAACGGCATAACATATTGTTCCCTAATTTGGTATATGTAGTGGGGTGGGCCATAGCTCGAAATTAAGATATATCGCAACAATGTGAGATTTTCTAATTTTAAGATCCAGTAGGCCGAAAATGCCGTGTTGTTGCTTACAGTAAAAGTGGTTGGTCTGCTCCTCAGTTTATTATGCATTTACGGTATGTTGAGTGAGTGTGAGTGTACGGTACGACTTGGCTGGGTGGAGCGACCGCTTCACTAGATATGGTGATATTAGAAGGGTATCTTTTCATAATTTGATCTTAACTGAAGGAATTCATGAAACGTTGTCAAATAATTACTAACTATCTATGGAACACTATTATATATTTTTAAAGTATAAAGATATTTTTTTTAATAGAAATACAATGTGACTGTGTACTTTGTGAAATGTATTGTTATAAAATGTGGATTAATTAAAATGTATTTCATGATGAGAAGGTATAACGCATGAGACTTAATTATGTTGACCACGAAACAATATTACGAAGATAACTATTGTGTATTTATAGAAAACATAGACAACAAGTTTCATCGCGTATATATTCAAATAGAAAATATTTTACAGTAGGTATGTATAATATGTAATTGAAGGATGTTTCCCTATTATTCTAAAAATTCTTAATGACTGTTGTATATAAATGACTTATGCTTATGAATAGAAAAATGTCTTTAAAAAAACGATGCGCCAAGTCCTTTTGTAAAGTATTTCTCGGTGTTTATTCTTTTATTTCAAAAATACGATTAAATATTTGGAAATGTCATTGACTTGGCTCCTTTTTTGATATCACTCCTTTTCGGTGTTGAATTTTTTTAAAGTAAAGAGACTTGGCTGCCTTTTTTACACGGAGTGTTTTTTGTGGGATATCACTTCTTTTGTTAGTTTATTCATACAGCTTGTAGCACATGTCCGAGCAGGAACTAATTTCTTTAAAAAAATACGCCTCAACCGATTTGCTTACTAAGAAAAGTTGCGTTTGGTATAAGATGAAAATGATTATCCAAGAAGAATAGCTTAAGTTTCGTTATAATCGATCCAGCCGTTTTCGATACATGACGTCACTTCCGGTTTTGAAATAGCGGCCGAATTCCGGTATAGGTAATAAGAAAGCAATCTAGTTTTATCTAGTTGATACCTTCATGAACGACCATCTGAATTCCTAATCCCTATATTTCCGTAAAATCGGTCATGCCGTTTGTAATATATGACGTCACTTCCGGTTTCATTTAGTGGTTCCTGCCACCATTTCCGGTACCATTAATTTATTTATTCATTTTTCACAATTGATTTTTCAAATAAATAGCAGAATGAATACGCAGGAGCTAGTTCAGTTGCAATCGGTACAGGCGTTTTAGATATATGAGGTCACTTCCGGTTTCAGGAATGGCGGCCGAGAACACTGCTACCTTGAATATATAAATTGTATTGTCTATGTTACAATGTAAGTTAATTATGTATGTATTTTAAGTATAATTTGTTGAAATAAGTTAAATATTGCGTATTTATGACGTCACTTCCGGTTTAGAAAATAAGAAAATAATATTTTTTTTATTGATACTTCATATAGATGACCATCTAAATCGAATGGCGCTAATTTCGTTCTAATCGGTCCAGACGTTTTTGAGTTATGACGTCACTTCTGGTTTAAAAATGGCGGCACAAAAAATCACAAGAGGCAAGGTATCATCAGACGCCAAAAGTGCATATGTGGTAAAAGTTTCAGGTCGATCGGTTCAGCCGTTTAGGCTGTGGCCCTGTCAACAATGTTTCCTGATATCTGAATCATCATCATCATCATCATCATCATCAGATAGCTTTAAGAAGGGGTATAATTTCACTGTTTTCATGGCCCTCTAGCTCGCAAATGGCAAAACCTGTTGTTCCCAAATTTGGTATATGGGGTGGGGTGGGCCATAGCTCGAAATTAAGACATTTCACAACAATGTGAGATTTTCCAATTTTAAGATCCAGTAGGCCGAAAATGCCATGTTGTTGCTTACAGTAAAAGTGTTTGGTCTGCTCCTCAGTTTATTAGGCATACGGTATGTTGAGTGACTGTGAGTGTATAGTACGACTTGGCTGGGTGGAGCGACCGCTCCACTAGATTAGGGGTGAAGGGGTGCGGCACAAACGAAAATTTTGACGGCACAATCCAGCACAAACGAAGATCTTTTAATATCAGCAAGAAAAACGTTGGATTTTTACTTTAGGGGTTCTAACTATATGCTTTATGAGCATTATAAAGCAACGTTATTTCCGCAAAGTAAATTCGTTTTTAAGGGGTGAAGGGGTGCGGCACAAACGTAAATTTCGACGGCACAATCCAGCACAAACGAAGATCTATATATTTTCGAAAGAAAATATTGAAATTTTCACTTTGGGGGTTCTGGAACCCCTTAATTGCCCGGCCCGTTTAAGGGATGAAGGGGTGCAGCACAAACGAAAATTTTGACGGCACAATCCAGCACAAACGAAGATCTTTTAATATCAGCAAGAAAAACTTTGGATTTTCACTTTGGGGGTTCTTTATGAGCATTATAAAGCAACGTTATTTCCGCAAAGTAAATTCAATATTTAGGGGTGAAGGGGTGCGGTACAAACGAAAATTCGACGGTTCAATCCAGCACAAACAAAGATCTTTACATTTCCGAAAGAAAATATTTGAATTTTCACTTTGGTGGTTCTAGCATGTACCTAGAACCCCCAATGAATTTTCTACTTTAAGGGTTGAAGGGTTACGCACAAACGAAATTTTTTACGGCACAAACCAGCACAAACGGAGCACAAACGAACACAAAAAGAAAATGTATAAAATTCAACATTGGGGGTTCTAACTACATGGACCCCCACAGCCGTCTAGTGTGTAGTGACTAGTGTCTGTTTGGTGTCTGTCATATTTACGTGTTGTGTTCGAGAAGGCTGTGGGTGGAATGACGTCACGCCGAGTCCTTTGAAGTGCGCACTACGCATGCGTTTAAACCTGATAACATATGTACTACACCTCACCAACATATGTATCTTTACTTTCTTAAATGGCCTATTCTGACAGTTCCAAACATTGAAAATGTCTATAAGTGCATAAGTTATCTAATGATTGGGCTGAAAACTTGTAAAATAATAGAAAATGGTAGTCTTAATTTCCATGCAATATATAAACTTAATCGGAACATTTTGATTTTCGACCAATCGGGAGATATTTTTATTTTTGAACCAATCAAATGACAGCTCTCAAAAACTATACACGATTAAGTTAGAATGATATTAGTATGTGTGCAAAATTTCAGCTCGATTGAAAGAAAAAAGTGGCCGGTGCCGTCGGTCCAAACACACAAAAAAAACAAAAAAAAACAGAAAAAGTGTCCTAAAGTGCAGAATGGAGACGCTCGCTACGCTCGCTAAAAATCATGAGATTAGGAAGACATGTGATCTAGAATTGATGGAAAGAGCGGAATCGGTATGTTTTCAGAAATTTAAGAAAATATCACCCTATAAAAAACACTCTGTGTAATAATACCAGCCAAGTCTCTTCAACAATAAAAAAAATAGAAGAAATCTAAAAATTCAGCACTGAATAGTAGTGATATCAAAAAATGGGCCAAGTCTAAACTTAATTTTAAAAACCAAAATTTACTTGGCGCATCGTGCATATAGATAGTTTAGAAATATAGGTAAGATTTGTAATATACAGAAAATCTACCTACCCTAAAATTCCGTAAAAAACGATGCGCCAAGTATATTTTGGTTTTAAAAATTAAGTTTTGACTTGGCCTCTTTTTTGATATCACTACTTTTCTCAGTGCTGAATTTTTAGATTTCTTCTATTTTTTTATAGTTGGAGAGACTTGGCTGGGATTTTTACAATGAGTGTTTTTTATGGGGATATCACTTATTTTTTTAGTTTATTTACACAACTTATTTACCAATTTCATATCGAAGCAACGATGAGAAGGACTAATTCCTTTAAAGGAGAACAAAATAAGTTTAGTGATATTTCAGTGTCAGAATGTTGTATGTGTTCATATAACATAGACATGCTTGTTGGTTATGAAAAAAAATCGGAACACACCTTGGCAGACGTTCTTGCGCAACGCTACGAGAACGATGACGTCACTGGGGCGTCGCAAGTGTGGCTATGTATTGGTTATTTGGGTGCCGCGTGAGTTCGTATGCATGCATGCAAGTCAGTCTACATTCATTCATGCACTAACTTATGATGTACAATGCAATTTAAAGATCAAATAATAGTATCATACTATTTCATAATGCCAAAGTGTCTTGTTTACAACTGTAATAGTAAGGAAAAGGCATGCATGCCATCGCCGCAAACACCGATTCCCTAATAGAAAGAAAGCGCCGAAACGATTCAATGTTTTGAAAGCTAAATCCAAAGCTCATTCAAAGCTTCCTTCGTCTCAAAGTATTAGTGTTATACAAACTGATTGATCTTATAATATAAATGATTAAATTATCACGTTCATATAGATGGGTTTATAGATACGCATTCTATTACCGTCTTACCTCGTCAATTGTCTCACTTTCCCGACGACACAAACATTCACTCAACAAACACTCAAAATCACTCGACATTGGTTGCGTTATTTTAGTTTCTTTATTCCATCTTCAGAATGTTTTACGAGTTAAACTATAAAAATGCTCGTAGGTAATAAATTTAGATGAGATCATTATACACTTGAGAAACTTGCATGCGTAGCTCTCAGGAATTTGACGCCTCACCCAAGCAATGCACCCAAGAGGCCCTGATATGTTTATGAGTTGTAGGCGTAAGTTATTTCGTCACATGAAAATCAGTCAAGTTCCTGCAGTCACTGAGTCAGGATGTGAAGAAAGTGTAATTCAAATATATATTATTAGTATAATCCGATTTAATAATGACTCAGTGTTCGTTTTAGGGTTTTAATAATACAGAAAAGTAAGTGCCTCGGGTATCATACCGCAACCCAAATAAAAATAGATCACCTCTACTATCGGAAAGTGAACGCAAGATTTGGATGTTTAGTTTAGACTGGACCCAGAAGAAGAAGCATCAGATAGTGAGGACTCCAAACCGACAGTGAAAATGACAGTGACAGTGATAACTACTAAACATTTATTTTATTTTGTATTTTGGTGCTGTTTGTCCACCCTGTTTAGACTGTGCCGTGAATGTGGGGCTCTCGTTGTAAAAACTAAGAGGTGGAGTCGAGGGGGCTATGCTAGGGGTGACGACCACGTGTGAAGCAGGTCATAAATTACACTGGCGATCTCAGACTATGAAGGGCAATCAACCCAAAGGCAATTGGTTTTCACCCACTACTTTTGATCAACAAATTAAAATGTATTTTCAAAACGAACTTGAAAATGTGTGGATGGAACAGAAACAGTAAGTACAGTACCTACTCGCAAAATAATTAAAATAATAAAAAGGGGTTTTTAGTGACACAATCAAATTGCCGTCTAACCGTACCAATGTTTCACTTTCCTGAGAACACAAACATTCAAAATCACTCGGCATTGGTTTGCACATTCCACGTTTACACCATAAATTATTATATCTTTTCGTCCCGAATATAATCTGAACAGTGATATCGTTCTCGTCCACTAAAACAACACTGTCTAGATCAGTCTATGCATATTCTGGTTCAAACTGATGCGGTAATATAGTTGTCTCTACTCTCATTATCCTATTGTATAGTGAACGGTTCACAGCAAGAATAATGCAGTTAGCGTATTAGAAATTAGTTCACAAAATAAATGCACAATATGAGACACAGAAGTGTTTCTACGTCTCGTGTTGGACACGAACTGCATGCGTGTTGCGTAAAGAACAGATGAGTGTCACACTTGATTTTGTTTATAGCCATGTGCTCGACCGCGCTGCGACTCATGACTCAGAACACATGGCCGCGCACCACGTACGTCACGCATCAGATGAATATTCGTTGCGCGCTACATGAAATAAATCATAAAAAAATCAAGAATTTTTTTAAAAATATGCGGTTTTCACTAAAATTCATAGAAATAAATATTACATTGCATACTTCTCGTATTTAACGTATTTTGTTCTCCTTTAAAAAAATATGCCAATTACGAATTGGTTACTGAGATTTTTTTTTGTTTGGTTCTAAATACAAGCTTAAAGTGATATTCCATGAAGAATTGCGAAAGCATCGTTCCAATAGGTCCAGCCGTTTTCGAGATATGGCATCACTTCCGGTTTTAAAAATGGCGGCTGAAATTACTGCCACCTAGAATTTATTTCTTTAAATGTTAGGTATCATTATAAGCCTTCTAAATAGATATTTATAGGTTTTTATATAAAGGGGAAGTGAATTTAGGCAGATTTCGCATAACTATGACGTCATTTCCGGTTTCAGTAATTAGAAAAGTTTAGTTTTACTACTGATATGTCATAAAGAGGACCGTCTGAATCGATTGGTGCTAGTTTCATTCCGATCGGTCCAGCAATTTTCGAGATATGACGTCACTTCCGGTTTCAAAATGGCGGCTATAGGTTGGTTTTATAAAAAGGCACCTCAGACGCCAAAAGTGCACATGTGGTTAAAATTTCATATAAATCGGTTAAGCCGTTTAGGCTGTGGCCCTGTCAATAGGGTTCCTTGATATCAGAATCAGAAAGCGGTGTAATTTCACGGTTTTCACGGCCCTCTAGCTCGCAAACGGCATACCAAATTGTTCCCAAATTTGGTATATGTGGTGGGGTGGGCCATAGCTCGAAATTAAGATATTTCGCAACAATGTGAGATTTCCCAATTTTGAGATCCAGTAGGCTGAAAATGCTATGTTGTTGCTTACAGTAAAAGTGTTTGGTCTGCTCCTCAGTTTATTAGGCATTTACGGTATGTTGAGTGACTGTAAGTGTACGATACGACTTGGCTGGGTGGAGCGTCCGCTCCACTAGATCTGTTGAGCTCGACTATGCAGTGAAAAGGTAAAAAATAAAAAAAAGGCTTAATTGATGGGGTAACAGCTAGAGTGTTTAAGGATGCATACATACAAGGATATAAAGTACAATCTACTTGACATGATCAATGCCTCACTGTGTAATGGTATCTTTCCAGTTAGACTGAAGGAAACAATTATTCAACCTGTTAGTAAAGTTGCTAGATCAATAAACATCTGTGATTTCCGTCCAATAAATATGCTCTCAGTAGTGGACAAGGTAATGGAGTTACTAGAACATGATCAACTGTATGACTACTTTGAAAATAATAATTTGATCTGTGTGAATCAATCTGGCTTCAGGAAAAATCATTCGTGTGAAAGTGCAGTACAAAATGTTATAAGTAAATGGCTGGAGGACATGGATCAGGGTTTATCCACACTTGTAACATTCTTAGATTTAAAAGAGCTTTTGAAATTGTTTATGTCAATAGATTATTGGACAAACTACAGTACCTATGTATGGCGTAGGTAGAACAGTACTAGGATGGATTGATACCCTGTTTACACTGAGAATTCCATCACGATCCAGTTCAATTACAATCGAAATCAAAATGGAGGCAAGATTCAAGTTAAACTTTATAATGCTTGTTACATTCTAATTAGAGCATGCATTTGTACATTTATATTTTTAGCATTCATAATTTCTTTTGTTTGACATTGATCTTCTATTGTTTTCTTTAGTTCGATCATGATTCAGATTTCGATCGCGTTCTTACAACTCAATCGAGATTTGGATCATGATCGAATCCTCGGTGTGAACAGGGTATGAGTGAGAGAAAACAACGTGTCAGATATGGCAATGAGATATCAGAAGCTCGGGATTGTATGAATCGAGTGCCACAGGGGTCTGTTCTTGGGCCGATATTATTTACATTCACGATGTTAACATGTGTTGTAAAAGTTGCTTCACGATGTAGAAAATGGACCGCCATCTTAAAAATATAAGGTGGAAACTCTTCGAGTCTTTCCGCGATATCAGTTCCAATAGCCCGAATATCAAGGTCTGTAGATGCGCATCGCGTAACACACACCTGCGCTAGGGCTCATCTTGCAAACTAGCGATGCATTCTAAAACATTCTATTGCACATTAATACACTCTTTAAACTTTCAAAACATTTTTAAAACATTAAAACATTCTTATAACTTTCTTAAAACACTCTTAAATCATTAAAAACTAGTAAATCGATAGACCTTGATAACTTTAGTTCCTCGAGAAAGCGCTAGTGATTTATACGCGAGCTGTGTTATACGCGAGCGAACTTCTACCCGTAATTCGTATTCAAAGATTTCAATGGTGATACAGCGAAGAGTTTCCACCTTATATATTAAAGATGGCGGTCCTTTTTCTACATCGTGGCTGCTTTCTTAACATGTATGTAGATGACATGGTTGTCTCAATTCAGGGTGTTAGTGTTGAAGAAATTGTAGAGAAAATGAATCGAGAACTAGGAAACATAGCTGAGTGGCTGTGTGTAAATAGACTTAAACTTAATGCTACAAAGTCTAAAGCTATGTTTATTGGTGTAGGCAAGTACCGTTATTGTAAAATCAAAACTGTAGACCCTTATTTAAAAATTGTAATTGAACCTGAAGAAGTTGAACTGCTTGGTGAGTTTAAATATTAAGTTATATTGTTGGACGATCAAAAATAATTTAAAGGCACACATGGAATACATGGTAAAGAAAATTAGAAAAAAGTTTTAGTGGGGTTACCAGTGTAACGTTTTGTACGTTTTTAAGGATTTTTGTGAAGGAGGTTGCCACCCAATGCCATTTGATAAAGCATGATTTTAGATGTATAAAAAGTCGAGGTGGCAACCTGGCAACCCTTTAAGGGAGCGGGGGCGGAGTGGTCTGAGGGCCACTTTCCAAAAATTCAACGGTTTCATATAAAATTCTGAAAAAAATTGGGTATACTAAAATTGGATTGAGGAATTTAAAAAAAATAGTTGAAAAAATGTGAAAAGCCGCCATCTTGGAAAAAATGCGCTTTATTAATACTTTTGTACATACTGAACAACTTAAGCCAAATATAAAAATTTGTTTCATACAAATTTGATAGCCACAACAATGCTTGTTCGAATATTTTTTTGAAATTGAAAATCGGTGCAACAATACTCTGTATAGACGAGTTTTTGTAAAAGAAGAACCAGTACCTAGTCAATTGATAGTCCAGAGTCTAAACACTTTGACCCATCACTAATTGCAACAGAAGGTTTTTTGATGTCAATTGATGTATAAAAATGCCATCTATAACATATCAAAAGTTCTCCAAAATTTGATTGTGGTGGGTGGGCCAAAATGCAAAATTTATTAAAATGTAATTGTTGTAATTATTGAATAATCAAATTATATCAACCTAGGCGAGAAGCATATCAAATTAAATCTTATATTTAGTACAATTAATAAAAATATATATATCACCATTATAAAATGGATACAGAGGTCACAAGGGGTCAAAAAGTGGTCAAAATCTCATTTTTGAAGTGTTCCAGGACAAGTGCGATATCTCCATCCCTAAAAGAGATAATGCATACTTCTTTATATTCATCTATCCGAAATGAATATGTTTATAACTCAAAAAAAAAGAGCTCCGAATTTTAATAAGGGTTGTTGGGCCAAATTTCTAAATTTGGCAAAAACTCATTGTTGTCATTATAAATTATTATAAAATTAATATCAACCTAGTCGAATAGCATATCAAATGAAAGCATATGGTAAGTGCAACGTATTAAAACAAGTATAACCATTAAAAAGGTCATACTAAGGTCATGAGATGCCAAAACGAGGTCAAAATGCCAAATTTTAAGTGTCCAAGGAAGTTTGCCATTATGTCATCATTAATGAAAGTAAAATTATACATTTTGATACCAATCGAACCGTAGAGATGTAGTTTGTAGCATTTGAAGTATGACCATTAAAAAGGTCATACTAAGGTCATGAGATGCCAAAACGAGGTCAAAATGCCAAATTTTAAGTGTCCAAGGAAGTTTGCCATTATGTCATCATTAATGAAAGTAAAATTATACATTTTGATACCAATCGAACCGTAGAGATGTAGTTTGTAGCATTTGAATTATTCATTATTAATTATTTGACCGTGAGAGAGCCAATTAGGTTTTTAATTTAATTTATAAGAGTGATATTATATGAAGGAAAATCGAATATAAAGCTTTAATTGACAGATAATCGCACTGCGAGGATACCAATATGTACATTAGTTATATAGAAAATAATACAATAAATCAAATACCACTATGCTCACTGTAAAAAAAACTTAAACGTATTCAAACGATTATCCTTCATTTGATAATACGTTTGATTTTACCATAAAAAAAATTTCACGACTTTGAAATTTAATTAAAAACTAAGTGACTCACCCACAGTAAAATTATTTTTGTGACTTTTTATATGCCATAAACTACATCTCTTACGGTTATATTGGTATCAAAATGTATAATTTTACTTTCATTAATGATGACATAATGGCAAACTTCCTTGGACACTTAAAATTTGGCATTTTGACCTCGTTTTGGCCTCTCATGACCTAAGTATGACCTTTTTAATGGTCATACTTGTTTTAATACGTTGCACTTACCATATGGTTTCATTTGATATGCTATTCGACTAGGTTGATATTAATTTGATAATAATTTATAATGACAACAATGAGTTTTTGCCAAATTTAGAAATTTGGCCCAACAACCCTTATTAAAATTCGGAGCTCTTTTTATGAGTTATAAACATATTCATTTCGGATAGATGAATATAAAGAAGTATGCATTATCTCTTTTAGGGATGGAGATATCGCACTTGTCCTGGAACACTTCAAAAATGAGATTTTGACCACTTTTGACCCCTTGTGACCTCTGTATCTATTTTATAATGGTGATATATATTTTTAATAATTGTACTAAACATAAGATTTAATTTGATATGCTACTCGCCTAGGTTGACATAATTTGATTATTCAATAATTACAACAATTACTTTTTAATAAATTTTGCATTTTGGCCCACCCACCACAATCAAATTTTGGAGAACTTTTAATATGTTATAGATGGCACTTTTATACATCGATTGACATCAAAAAACCTTCTGTTGCAATTAGTGATGGGTCAAAGTGTTTAGACTCTGGACTATCAATTGACTAGGTACTGGTTCTTCTTTTACAAAAACTCGTCTATACAGAGTATTGTTGCACCGATTTTCAATTTTAAAAAATATATTTGAACAAGCATTGTTGTGGCTATCAAATTTGTATGAAACAAATTTTTATATTTGGCTTAAGTTGTTCAGTATGTACAAAAGTATTAATAAAGCGCATTTTTTTCCAAGATGGCGGCTTTTCACATTTTTTCAACTATTTTTTTTAAATTCCTCAATCCAATTTTAGTATACCCAATTTTTTTCAGAATTTTATATGAAACCGTTGAATTTTTGGAAAGTGGCCCTCAGACCACTCCGCCCCCGCTCCCTTAAAGGGTTGCCAGGTTGCCACCTCGACTTTTCATACATCTAAAATCATGCTATATCAAATGGCATTGGGTGGCAACCTCCTTCACAAAAATCCTTAAAAACGTATAAAACGTTACACTGGTAACCCCACTATTTGGCTATTTGAGAAGAATGGGAGGGAGGTTATCTATGTGGACAAGAGAAGTTGTGTATAATACGATAATCAAGCCACACTTTGAATACGGTGCAACAGTGGTGTTCCATGCGTACAAAAATGATATCTGCAGACTTCAAGTGCTGCAGAACAAAGCCATGCGATGCATAATGAGATGCAAGAAAGAGAGCAATTAATGTTAAATACATTAGGATGGTTAAGTGTCAGTGACACTATTATATTGTTAGTATTAGTTTTTATCTATAAAATCAAAACAGGCAGGATGCCAGAGTATCTCAGTAAAAAGTTTCAATCAGTTAATGAGCTGCACACAATTAATACCAGGGGAGCATTGATAGAGAACAGCGTTCAGAGGTTTTGCAAAAGTAATAAATGGAAAGGGTCTGTATTTAATGACGGGTCGAGGATATACGATAGTTTGCCTGTTGATGTAAGGTCTGTTGAAAGTGTAAATTGTTTCAAATCAAAATGTATGGATTGGTTAAGGAAACGTAGTGTATAAGAGTTATAATATTGTATGTGTATACTAATGGCTTCTGAGCTAACAAATAAATAATAAATAAAAATAAAAATAAATGTATAATCCCCATAAAAAAAACTTGGTGTATACCAGCCAGTCTCTTCAGTTATACAAAAATGGAAGAAATCTAAAATTTAGGCACTGAAAAGAAGTGATATCAAAAAATGGGCCAAGTCAAAACTTAATTTTAAAAGCAAAATATACATGGCGCATCGTGTAAAGTCACTAAAAGAAGATACGCTATTCTCCATATATTCAGGTTGGTTAAGCATGTTAAGCTGGGTTCCCATACTTGGCATCAAATTCGCTTCCGGTTCGCTTCGCTTTCGCAAAATGGCTACCTTTTACAAAAGAAATCGTCCATGTTTGCATTCCCATGTTCGCGTGTTTCGGTTTCGTTTCGGTTTCGTCAAAGTTAAAATTTGCTCAACTTTAACGAAACCGAAACACGCAAACATGCGAATGTAAACATGGACGATTTCCTTTGTTAAAAGGTAGCCATTTTGCGAAAGCGAAGCGAACCGGAAGCGAATTTCTTTACCGACACAGGCATTATTCTGGCAACTATTTGAGAGCGTTCAAACAATACTGACAATCCGTCGCTCAGTTCATCGTTCCCATCAGCTCTGTTTTGCTTCACCTGGCCCGTTTAGCTGGGAGATAACAGGGAGGATAATCATTGGGTTTGTGTGATCACTGATCCTATGCACATTAAGGATTCCCAAAAGCTGGGGTCGGCAACCATTTTTGGTTAAGGAGCCAATTTCCCAAAAAGTAATAAAGTTGATAATAATGGGAGCCGCAGTTGAAGCAATCAAATATAATACACCGAAAATAATAATTTGAATTACAAGTTGATTTTGATATTTTGGTGAAACCCCAAGATGGTGCTTACCCCCCCCCCCCCCCCCTCCACCGCAGGGCATTTTATTTAGTATTTCAACAATTTTTAAATGATTCTGGGACGCTAAATTGAACAAACTGAATCAAATATAATTCCAATTATTGTGGCCTCGCCGGGCGTTTTTTAGAATAACAACAATTTAAAAGTGATTCTGATATTCTAAAATGAACAAACTGAATCAAACAACATTCCAATTACTGCCCCGCAGGGCGTATCTTTTCGAAATTTCAGATTTTTTGATTCCGGATCTTTATTTAAATGATTAAAAGTCATTCAAGAACTGTACCAAGGAGCCGCAGGTTGCCGAACCCTGCCCTAGAGCCTACAATTGCAGTATGTAATAAAAACCAAAACCACGTAATTCATGTTTCAAAATTAGGGCCCACGCACAATTGACTTATCCCGTAGCCGTATCCCGTAAGCGCAACTGCGTGAAATGTTAAAACCATACCAATGAACCTGCACACAGTTGACATAGCCGCAACCCGCAACCCGCAGCCGTAGCCCGTAGCCCCAGTAGACCAAGTTTCCCTAATTTTACGTAAGCTACGTTAGGCCACACCCACATTCTGACGGGCAGTCAATCAGAATAAGATAACAAAACCGGAAACGGAAAAAGTCAAATATCAAACTAATCAAAGTCAAACTAGCATCTACTTACAACAGCATAACCTAACCCTGCCGCTAAAACCATGCATTTTTACTAGATTTTTCGTCATTTTCTTGTTTATTTCTATCAGACGAAGAGAAACCCTATCCTTACGAACTATGATACCAAGATGTGTGCGTCTTATTTAGTCACTCTATGTGCCTTGGTTACTTTGGTCCGTAACTTCTAGGTTACGTCAATTGGGCCCAGACAGTGATACAAGTTACGTGTTGCGGCTAGGGTTCCAGCTATGTACCATAGAACCTCTAGGAATGTACTAACGTTTGCGTCAATGTGCGTGGGAGTGAATAGTAACAATACTGCAATATGGCTACGTACATCATGATGGTGAACCTGAGGGCCTTATTATCCGTCAGTTGGTCGCTGGCCGATGACGCTCCAAGCAGGAATATTCCCCCAGCACTCAGGAACGAGGCGATGAAGATGCAGCATCTGATGCCGCAAGTGTGGTCCGTCATGTAGATGCCGTAGACAGCCGAGCAGTAGTAGAACATGCCCAGGAGATGCACCATGGAGACCGTGTCGTTGATCTCGAACTTCAGCACGTTCAAGATGTGTTGGAACATCATGGCTGGAAGAGGAGGGCATTGAATCGTACAGGCGTGCCTCGTGTACATGCCATACACAGTAGTAGAACATGCCCAGCAAGTGCACCATGGAGACCGTGTCGTTGATCTCGAACTTCAGCACGTTCAAGATGTGTTGGAACATCATGGCTGGAAGAGGAGGGCATTGTATCGTACAGGCGTGCCTCGTGTACATGCCATACACAGTAGTAGAACATGCCCAGCAAGTGCACCATGGAGACCGTGTCGTTGATCTCGAACTTCAGCACGTTCAAGATGTGTTGGAACATCATGGCTGGAAGAGGAGGGCATTGAATCGTACAGGCGTGCCTCGTGTACATGCCATACACAGTAGTAGAACATGCCCAGCAAGTGCACCATGGAGACCGTGTCGTTGATCTCGAACTTCAGCACGTTCAAGATGTGTTGGAACATCATGGCTGGAAGAGGAGGGCATTGTATCGTACAGGCGTGCCTCGTGTACATGCCATACACAGTAGTAGAACATGCCCAGCAAGTGCACCATGGAGACCGTGTCGTTGATCTCGAACTTCAGCACGTTCAAGATGTGTTGGAACATCATGGCTGGAAGAGGAGGGCATTGTATCGTACAGGCGTGCCTCGTGTACATGCCATACACAGTAGTAGAACATGCCCAGCAAGTGCACCATGGAGACCGTGTCGTTGATCTCGAACTTCAGCACGTTCAAGATGTGTTGGAACATCATGGCTGGAAGAGGAGGGCATTGTATCGTACAGGCGTGCCTCGTGTACACGCCATACACAGTAGTAGAACATGCCCAGCAAGTGCACCATGGAGACCGTGTCGTTGATCTCGAACTTCAGCACGTTCAAGATGTGTTGGAACATCATGGCTGGAAGAGGAGGGCATTGTATCGTACAGGCGTGCCTCGTGTACATGCCATACACAGTAGTAGAACATGCCCAGCAAGTGCACCATGGAGACCGTGTCGTTGATCTCGAACTTCAGCACGTTCAAGATGTGTTGGAACATCATGGCTGGAAGAGGAGGGCATTGTATCGTACAGGCGTGCCTCGTTTTCCTCCACCCCATGTAATGTAACTAGTACCTTGAACGCCGAGGAAGACGACCCCATGTAATGTAACTAGTACCTTGAACGCCGAGGAAGACGACCCCATGTAATGTAACTAGTACCTTGAACGCCGAGGAAGACGACCCCATGTAATGTAACTAGTACCTTGAACGCCGAGGAAGACGACCCCATGTAATGTAACTAGTACCTTGAACGCCGAGGAAGACGACCCCATGTAATGTAACTAGTACCTTGAACGCCGAGGAAGACGACCCCATGTAATGTAACTAGTGCCTTGAACGCCGAGGAAGACGACCCCATGTAATGTAACTAGTACCTTGAACGCCGAGGAAGACGACCCCATGTAATGTAACTAGTACCTTGAACGCCGAGGAAGACGACCCCATGTAATGTAACTAGTACCTTGAACGCCGAGGAAGACGACCCCATGTAATGTAACTAGTGCCTTGAACGCCGAGGAAGACGACCCCATGTAATGTAACTAGTGCCTTAAACGCCGTGGAAGACGACCCCATGTAATGTAACTAGTACCTTGAACGCCGAGGAAGACGACCCCATGTAATGTAACTAGTACCTTGAACGCCGAGGAAGACGACCCCATGTAATGTAACTAGTGCCTTGAACGCCGAGGAAGACGACCCCATGTAATGTAACTAGTGCCTTGAACGCCGAGGAAGACGACCCCATGTAATGTAACTAGTACCTTGAACGCCGAGGAAGACGACCCCATGTAATGTAACTAGTACCTTGAACGCCGAGGAAGACGACCCCATGTAATGTAACTAGTGCCTTGAACGCCGAGGAAGACGACCCCATGTAATGTAACTAGTACCTTGAACGCCGAGGAAGACGACCCCATGTAATGTAACTAGTACCTTGAACGCCGAGGAAGACGACCCCATGTAATGTAACTAGTACCTTGAACGCCGAGGAAGACGACCCCATGTAATGTAACTAGTGCCTTGAACGCCGAGGAAGACGACCCCATGTAATGTAACTAGTGCCTTAAACGCCGAGGAAGACGACCCCATGTAATGTAACTAGTACCTTGAACGCCGAGGAAGACGACCCCATGTAATGTAACTAGTACCTTGAACGCCGAGGAAGACGACCCCATGTAATGTAACTAGTACCTTGAACGCCGAGGAAGACGACCCCATGTAATGTAACTAGTACCTTGAACGCCGAGGAAGACGACCCCATGTAATGTAACTAGTACCTTGAACGCCGAGGAAGACGACCCCATGTAATGTAACTAGTACCTTGAACGCCGAGGAAGACGACCCCATGTAATGTAACTAGTACCTTGAACGCCGAGGAAGACGACCCCATGTAATGTAACTAGTACCTTGAACGCCGAGGAAGACGACCCCATGTAATGTAACTAGTACCTTGAACGCCGAGGAAGACGACCCCATGTAATGTAACTAGTGCCTTGAACGCCGAGGAAGACGACCCCATGTAATGTAACTAGTGCCTTGAACGCCGAGGAAGACGACCCCATGTAATGTAACTAGTGCCTTAAACGCCGAGGAAGACGACCCCATGTAATGTAACTAGTACCTTGAACGCCGAGGAAGACGACCCCATGTAATGTAACTAGTACCTTGAACGCCGAGGAAGACGACCCCATGTAATGTAACTAGTGCCTTGAACGCCGAGGAAGACGACCCCATGTAATGTAACTAGTACCTTGAACGCCGAGGAAGACGACCCCATGTAATGTAACTAGTACCTTGAACGCCGAGGAAGACGACCCCATGTAGTGTAACTAGTGCCTTGAACGCCGAGGAAGACGACCCCATGTAATGTAACTAGTACCTTGAACGCCGAGGAAGACGACCCCATGTAATGTAACTAGTACCTTGAACGCCGAGGAAGACGACCCCATGTAATGTAACTAGTACCTTGAACGCCGAGGAAGACGACCCCATGTAATGTAACTAGTACCTTGAACGCCGAGGAAGACGACCCCATGTAATGTAACTAGTACCTTGAACGCCGAGGAAGACGACCCCATGTAATGTAACTAGTACCTTGAACGCCGAGGAAGACGACCCCATGTAATGTAACTAGTACCTTGAACGCCGAGGAAGACGACCCCATGTAATGTAACTAGTACCTTGAACGCCGAGGAAGACGACCCCATGTAATGTAACTAGTACCTTGAACGCCGAGGAAGACGACCCCATGTAATGTAACTAGTACCTTGAACGCCGAGGAAGACGACCCCATGTAATGTAACTAGTACCTTGAACGCCGAGGAAGACGACCCCATGTAATGTAACTAGTACCTTGAACGCCGAGGAAGACGACCCCATGTAATGTAACTAGTACCTTGAACGCCGAGGAAGACGACCCCATGTAATGTAACTAGTACCTTGAACGCCGAGGAAGACGACCCCATGTAATGTAACTAGTACCTTGAACGCCGAGGAAGACGACCCCATGTAATGTAACTAGTACCTTGAACGCCGAGGAAGCCGCAGCGCTCGAAGAAGGTGAAAAGGACGAGCGTGCAAACTCCACTGTGCAAGCACTTAAATCAGAAAAGAAAACACGGGATTGAATTCAAATAATATTTCATAAGTACCTAATGCCTTGGATGATAACTCGTAATGCGATTAGTCAATAAATTAAAAAGTACTACTTATTTGCTAGAAATTCACCCTTTATAAGTTGAAACAAGCGCTCGGCCGTTTTAGCAAATTGAGAGATAAACATTATTTCATGAGTGGGTGTTACATGATCATGATCTATGATACATGATGGATGATGATCCATGATCATGATACATGATATTCACATGATCAGTCTGATTGTATATTAGTAGCACTTTATATTTTTTGCTCGGTGCCTTGTTAATTAAGCGACTGTTATTCAACAAAACCGCGCAAAACTATGACATTTCTGATACGATTGGAGACCAAACCCGTGCACCATATGATCACACATTTTTATCATGATTAGATAAAGACAAACTTAGGGTTATCACTTGGCACATTTTTTAAAAATAAATTTCATAATTCACCCAGCGAGACAACAAATATTTTTTTTACCAAAATTCAATGAAACTTTTACTAATAACTTTTAGGTAAAAAATTAAAAATGTATACCAAGTGATAACGATAAGTTTTTCTTTTATCTAATAATGATTAAAGTTTCAAAACATATGGTCAACCCATTTTGTCTCCAATCATATCCGAAAGTGTAGGTTCCTGCAACAAGGGGCAAAATCGTTCGCGCTTGCAGCACCTTAAGACGGCTGGGTAGTGAGTTTGACATTGAAGAGTTTTCTAATCGATTTTTATCAATATCTTTTACCAATGTTATTGTTAACAAAATAGGGCTATGTACGCGTATTCAGAACTGTTCAATGAAAATAATATCATAGTTTGAAATAGGTAAGTTATTAGGTTTATTTTGTCCAACAGATGTTTAGTGCCATAATTTTACTAATTTTCGGGTACTAAACATCTGTTGGACAAAGTAAATTTAATACACCATTACAAGCTATGGAATTATTTATATTGAACTGTTCTGAATACGCGTACATAGCCCTATTTTGTTAACAAATACATTGGTAAAAGATATTGATAAAAATCGATTAAAAACTCGTCAAGGCCACGCTCACTACCAAGCCCTCTTATGGGTGAAGTTCGCTGAATCTGCTCGGAACAGCTACAAACACCGGTAGCAAGAAAATAGAGCTGTTGAGCCAGTGTAATAACTGGAACCTGCATCAGCTTTTGAATCAGCCTGCTCTTAAAATCAAAACGGGTGTCCACAAGAACCCATGCATGGGCGGCAACGGGGGGGGGGGGGGGGAGGAGGAGGGCGCTGTACCCCATGTATGTAAAGAAATCATACCATTTGTGTGGTGTTTTACGTAACTACATTTTAATTTTGCATGCAAAAAAAAACAGAAAAAAATAAGTTTCGAAGTGTCGAAAACAGAAAAAATCTTTGCTGTACAAGGTGGGGGCAAGCCCGAAGT
>OW203770.1:28834048-28906353 GCA_934045905.1 Leuctra nigra
ATACATACATAAAACCAACCAAACCCAAAGAATTAACCTCCTGTTTTCTGATCTAGTGAGCGGTCGCTCTACGCCAGCCAAGTCGTACGGCGCGCACACTCTCACACAACATACCGTTCAAACCTAAAGGCTGGAGCAACCCCACTTTTAATGTAAGCAAAGTGGATGGATCTAGCTTCACACATATAGGAGAGGTGGGGGACTATTCAATGCATCCCCATTGGCTATCTTGAATACGAATTATATGGGCATTACGTTTGAGCAGCTGGCGCTCTATGTGTTGTGTGGCAGACATGAGAACTTATTTAAGCTTGCATTTCGTTCCAAAATTCAAAATAGTTCCACTGTTCACTACCTGAGCGCCACCTGCTCAAAAGTAATCCCTATGTTAATCCATTGGTCAATTCCCCATGGAGCTGGTATCGCCAAGAATGTGTAAGTGTCCACACCTTTCCTATAGTAGTGTGAAGATAGTTCCATCCACTTTGCTGTAAGCATCAAAGTTGCATTTTCGGCCTACTGGATCTTAAAAATGGAAAATCTCACATTGTTGCGAAAGATCTTAATTTTGAGCTATGGCCCACCCTACCATATATTCCAAGTTTGGCAATAATAAGTTATGCCGTTTGCGAGCTGGAGGACCCGTGAAAATCGCGAAATTGTACGACTTTCTTCAGATGATTCAGATGATGATTCATCTTCCAATAAAATTTCGCGGTCTCCGCCACAGCCTAAGCGGCTAGGCCGATTGATCTGAAATTTTCACCACGTATCCAGGTTGTCTGCCTGTAGATGATTGTTCTTATGATTTTTTTGTGCCGCCATTTTGAAACCGTAAGTAACGTCATACCTCAAAAACGGCTGGACCGATCGAAAAGAAATTTGAGCCAATCGATTTAGACGGTCATCTACATGAAATATCAATACTAAAAAAAATATATATATTATTACCGAAACCGGAAATGACGTCATAAAAATGAAGAATCAGACTTAAATCACCTCTTACAGCAATAACTACATATTATTTAGAAGGCTTATACTGATACAAAACATTTATATAAATTAATTCTTGGTTGCAGTGATTTCAGCCGCCATTTTCTAAACCGGAAGTGATGCCATATCTTGAAAACGGCTGGACCGATTAGAACGAAGCTTGTACTATTCTTCATGGAATATTATTTTAGGCATTATTTAGTACCAAACGGAACGTTTCTTAGTATCCAAATCGGAAATGGCTTATTTGTTTAAAGGAATTAGTCATTGTTGCTCCGATTTGTGTTCCAAGTGTGGGAATAATCTAAAAAAGGAAGTGATATCCCCATAAAAAACACTCCGTGTAAAAGTACCGCCCAAGTCTCTTCAGCTATAAAAAAATAAAATACATCTAAAAAATTCAGCATGGAAAAGTAGTGATATCAAAAAATGGGCCAAGTCAAAACATGATTTTAAAAACCGAAATATACTTGGCGCATCGTTTTTTTAGGGCATTTAGATATATTATTATATTTAGGTACATTCGACTTTGGCAATTATTTATACACGATGCGCCAAGGTTTATTTCGGTTTTAAAAATCATGTTTTGACTTGGCCCATTTTTTGATATCACTACTTTTCAGTGCTGAATTTTTTAGATTTATTTTATTTTTTTATTGAAGAGACTTGGCTGGTATTTTTTACACGGAGTGTTGTTTTATGGGGATTGTTGATACTTGAAATGGTTGTCAAGCTACATCAGTTAGACTAAAAACCTTTGGCGACAATTCTGTCAATTGCCGAACGAACTAACGAGGATTTTACTCACAGCCACTTCATGTGTATGGATCTGTTTGAAGAGGCATGTATTGCAACATGGTTTTTACTTGAATATTACATTGTATCACGGTGGTTTATAATTGAGAACAACGCAGGTTGCACAATTTGTTTAAAAGAGTTGTGAAACAAAAGTGATCACAAGTAAACAAGCGTTTAGTTCCATGCAAGGAAAGGGGTGTCACTGAAACCGATGGGGCGATGCAAAGATCGATCACTCTATAGCTAGCGTCCAGAGTGTACTTTTCAATTCAAAGTATTTCTTACCCCACAGGCCGTATTTTCATGTTATATTATAAGAATGTTGATATTTGGTTATTTGCCGCAAGATTGGATAATTATTAGAAATTATAGTGTAATAATGATATTTTTTGGATATTTTGGTCCATATGATATTATGGATATTTTGGACAGCTCCACAGAATAATTTTTTTGTTTCCAGTGCGCTCTTGAACTGCGACTCACTGCTTAATGGAATTTTGTAACTTTCAATTAAAACAATTGAATGGGTGTCGCTTCAGATTGCAATAGAATTTGCTTAAGATATTGCACTATCTTCTTATTTTTACACATTTTATTATACAAGAGTAAAAAATATATGTATCTAAGCAGTAAGTACATTTTTCTTACGCTTGTCAAAATAGAGTTTCGTGAGTTTTAATTTTGAGGTGCACGAACAGCTTACTTCAAAGCTCGTGAGATAAGATGGAACTAAACGAGAGAAGTTTTGGGGGTTTTGGTCGTGTAGCATGGGCTTTTACCGTGCGGCTTGTGCTTTGAGACTACGGCGCAGTTGGCGCATTATTTCACATTCAACATTGATTATTGTTTTAAATGATTTTGAGTCGATTAGATGTTGTAACCAGTATAGATTAGTACAATTTATGGTATGCAATAAAACAATTATTATAGTTTAAGTTCATTTTCGATTAACAGATTATTTGAAAAGTTTGTGGTCTTTCACTACGTAACTGCTTTCTACCAACCAAGGTTAAAGATGGCGGCGGACAGAATGAGAGGTCCGATATTAAACATTGTTTAAAAGCATTTCGGAGGTTTTGGGTGGTTTTGAGAAAGTGATTTAAGGAACATGATACAAGAAAACTGATAGGTTAGTGTTCTTTCAGTTGTTATTATCACTCAAACATAAATTAAGAGGGCTGAGTAGTGAGCGTGGCATTGCAGAGTTTTTTAATCGATTTTTATCAATATCTTTTACTAATGTAATTGTAACCATAAAAAACACTCCGTGTAAAAAAAACAGCCAAGTCTCTTCAACTAAAAAAAAAAATTATGAAATCTAAAATTTCTGCACTGAAACGTAGTGATATCAAAAAATGAGCCAAGTCAAAACTTTTTTTGAAAATTAAAAATACTTGGCGCATCGTGTATATAAATAGCTTAGAAGTATAGGCTAGATATAAATACATATACTTATAGTACCTATACCTACAATGCCCTAAAAAAACGATGCGCCAAGTAATTTTTAATTTTCAAATAAAGTTTTGACTTGGCTAATTTTTTGATATCACTACGTTTCAGTGCAGAAATTTTAGATTCATAATTTTTTTTTTTAGGTTGAAGAGACTTGGCTGTTTTTTTACACGGAGTGTTTTTTATGGGGATATCACTTATTTTTTTAGTTTATTTACACAACTTGTAAAACTTATTAGGGCAACAATGGCTAATTCCTTTAAAAAAATACGCCATTTCCGAATTAGTTACTAAAAAAATATGTTTGGAGCTAAATATAAACTTAAAGTGATATGCCATGAATAATTGCGAAAGCATCGTTCCATGGGTCCAGCCGTTTTCGAGATATGGCATCACATCCGGTTTTCAAAATGGCGGCTGAAAGCTCTTACACATTGTATTAATATGTATATAAATACTAATATTTCATTATAAGCCTTCTGAATATGTAGTTGGTTTTTATATAAAGGGAAGTGAATTTAGGCAGATTTCGCTAAACTATGACGTCATTTCCGGTTTCAGTAATTAGAAAACTTTAATTTCACTGTTGTTATTTCTTATAGAGGACCGTCTGAATCGATTGGCGCAAAATTTCGTTCCGATCGGTTCAGCCGTTTTCGAGATATGACGTCACTTCCGGTTTCAAAATGGCGGCACAAAAAATTCATAAGGGCAAGGTATCATCAGACGCCAAAAGTGCCCATGTGGTAAAAATTTCAGATCGATCGGTTTAGCCGTTTAGGCTGTGGCCTGTCAACAATGTTTCCTGATATCTGAATCATCATCATCATCATCATCATCATCAGATAGCTTTAAGAAGGGGTATAATTTCACTGTTTTCATGGCCCTCTAGCTCGCAAATGGCAAAACCTGTTGTTCCCAAATTTGGTATATGGGGTGGGGTGGGCCATAGCTCGAAATGAAGACATTTCACAACAATGTGAGATTTTCCAATTTTAAGATCCAGTAGGCCGAAAATGCCATGTTGTTGCTTACAGTAAAAGTGTTTGGTCTGCTCCTCGGTTTATTAGGCATTTACGGTATGTTGAGTGAGTGTGAGTGTACGGTACGACTTGGCTGGGTGGAGCGACCGCTCCACTAGATTGTAATTGTTGTTGAAACCCGATTTAATTATTGTTATTTGCTATTTTTTATATGAATTGCATTTTTTTGATTATTATAATGTGTGTATTTTCCTTTTTCTTTGTACATTTGTTTGAAACTCCGTAAATGCGTTCTATTGTTACTGTTTTTATTTGTGTGAATCATCTCCACAGATGAGCTACATGTAGCTTTGTGGAATTATGTATCTGCATTATTTTCTTGTTATTAATAAAGGAGATTCAAAAAAAAGGCTTAATGTACGAGTATTTAGAACATAGTTCAATGAAAATAATTTCATTGGTTGGAATAAGATATTAGTTTTATTTTGTCCAACAGATGTTTAGTGCAATAATTTTACTAATTTTCGGGCACTAAACGTCTGTAGGACAAAGTAAATCTAATAAAACATTACGAACTATGGAATTATTTTCATTGAACTGTTCTGAATACTCCTACAAAGCCTCATTTTGTTAACAATTATATTGGTAAAAGATATTGATAAAAATCGATTAAAAAACTGTTCAAGGTCAAATTTACTACCCAGCCGTCTTAACCCCAAAACGTGAGTTGCCAACAGCAATAGCCACACGTTCGCAAACGCCAAAAGCCCATGCTACACGACCAAATACCCGCAAAAAACGTTATCTCGTTACTTCATCTTTTACCGCGCGCGCTTTTCCCGAAAGAGGTCCATTTGTTCGCAAGTTAGCCTGTCACCCTGGCTCTCTCAATACGTCGAGAAGACTCTACATTGCAGGATTCGTTGATCGTTCTATGTCGGATACCTTGGCTTGTCGCGAGTGGTTAACAACACTTTTTGCTACTGATGAAAGATACGATCTCATCGAGGAGAAAAGCCGATGTGGATTGGCGACTCCAGCAAGAGATGTTTGCATATCAAGCTGAAAGTTACTTTCGTCAGTTAAATATCAACAAAGCCACGATGTAAAGCAAATGAAATCAATAATCCCATTAAAAATATGCTAGTCTGTTTACGAACAGGGTTTGTTCGTAAAGTTGAGACATCCTGTGCTATGACTTGGACCCATTCAATAACCATATCAATAGACTTGTCAACATCATGCAATCAAATATCTTACAATCAGACTTCGCCATGCAACTAAAGATCAAATTAGTGCCAGCACTCATGTAAAAGTCAGGACTGTGTTGAATAGGCTGGAGTAGACATTGATGATTGAAGATTTTATTTCTATTAGTTTTATTAATATTTGGAACATTTTCTTAAGATTAGTAGCTATTTTAACCACATGATGCAATTACTTTCAAGAGTGTAAGGAATTGTATTGATTTAATGTGCATGTATAATCACTGAAAGTTACCTGAAGATTATTGTATAGCGTAAGTTTTGATTACAAATACCACAATGTCCGAAAATCGATGCAAAAAAATTAAAAACAACCAATCAAGAAATTAATGCATGTCCGAAATTTCACTTCATCTTGGAGTTTGCAATCTATTTATAGAATCAAAACTTACGCTATTGCTTTGTTGTGATGATTGTTGTAGAATTTGTTTTTAAAAAATAATTAATGTGCAATGGTAGGTATATAATAAATATTTTTAGATCAAGTGAACAGTCAATATAACTTTTCATTTCCATTTATAACGTAATTGTATTGATTGAAATATTATGATTGATTACTTTTTGGGCTACATAAAAAAATATATTTTATTTAAAGTAGATTCACAATAGTTTGATTTTTTTTAGAATTATGTCACTGCTACAAACATAGCAGTTACAATGATGTAAAAGATTCAACATTCAAATTCCAGATATTTATATTAGTAATTTTATAATCACTATGATCTCGTTTCTAATAAATGTCATAGAATAATTGAAAATACATTCACAATTTAAATTACACTCAATTTCTAGTTACAATTTCATAATAAAGTAAATGATCTTTGTATCAAATTAATGTAAACAATTGAAATCGATTAAATTGATTTTAATATCAATGTGATATTAATTCATTATTATACCTTCAATTCATAATATGTTATCGATATAAAGATGTGAATATACCGGGTGGCGCAATAAAAATTCCCCGTTTGAGAGCTCACTCCGGACAGAAGTATAAAAGATAAAGAAAGAGCTGAAACTTTCACACGTCATAGAAATCATATGAACATGTAATGTGTTTTTAATTTTAAGATGCTCTAAATGTATGATAAAAAAGTTAGACACATTTGAATAAGGACGTTGATAAACTGTTTACCATCGTTATAAAACTTAAACATAAGCACTGGAAACAGAATTAAAAGATACGAGATCACTTATTTCGGTATCACAGGTTCAGAAATCTATATAATAAAGGAAACATCGTTTGCGCATAGTCTGCAAGTCTCACTGATCTGTTTATTACTATATGTAAAATAACATAAAAATATAACAATACCGGGCGGCGCAAAAAAGTCCCCTTGATTGAGAGGTCCACTATATCGAAATTATTATAGATGGGATTCTGATATTACCTACACATATTAGAAAACATATCAAAATTTAATATGTGCAAGATTAAAAAACAAAAACATTACAAATGTAGGAAAAAGTTACAGCTGTTCAAATTTGGTTGTCAAAAATTGATTATACGGAGCTCAAATAGCGCGCGTCCAGAAAACTTCCAATGGCCGGGACGCTGTTTCTTCACAACTATACGTAAGATATCAATCTGAAAATTTCCAATTATATTGAAAATAGATTAAGATCGATTGTGTAAAAATATCAATCGATTTGAATGAATGGAACGAAAGTTATGGAATCTTGAAGTTGAGCGTAAAATCAGAAAATTTAGTTTATTTCTAAACTTTTATTACACACGTGATAAAAGTGATTTGCCCCCCCCCCCCCCCCCCTTTTCTGTTTTCAAGCTCAACTTCAAGATTAAATAACTTTCGTTACATAGTGATATTGATTGAAATTTTTACACAATCGATCATAACCGTTTTTGAATATAATTTGAAATTTTCAGTTTGACATCGTACGTAGTTGTGAAGAACCAGCGCCCCGGCCATTGGAAGTTTTCTGGACGCGCGCTATTTGAGCTCCGTATAACCAATTTTTTGACAACCATATTTGAAAACACTAACTTTTTTCCACTGTAGAAATGTTTTTGAAACTTGCACATATTAAATTTTGGTATGTTTTATAATATGTGCACAAATTTCAGAATCATATCTATAATAGTTTCGATATAGTGACCACTCAATCAAGTTTTTTTTTTGCGCCACCCGGTATAAACATCGCCTTATTTTAAACGAATATTTAAAAATAAAATTTAATAATACATGTTTATTTAATTTAAACTCGTAGCTCTGCTCTTATTTGCTTTTCTGCCCTGCTAGTAGCTGCTCGGACCTCCTCGGTTTTGGCAAATGGCCTTGCAGTAGAACGCTCGTCGTGGGTTGTTGTGGATTAAGCGGCCCAGCACGCCGCCCTTATGATGCGTATGCAGCTGTAAACACACATGTCACATGTCGTTATCATTTACCAGGCCCACGCACTGACACGTTCATAAAGCGCAAGTTATCATTTACCAGGACCACGCGCTGACACGTTCATAAAGCGCAAGTTATCATTTACCAGGCCCACGCGCTGACACTTTCATAAAGCGCAAGTTATCATTTACCAGGCCCACGCACTGACACGTTCATAAAGCGCAAGTTATCATTTACCAGGACCACGCGCTGACACGTTCATAAAGCGCAAGTTATCATTTACCAGGACCACGCGCTGACACGTTCATAAAGCGCAAGTTATCATTTACCAGGACCACGCGCTGACACGTTCATAAAGCGCAAGTTATCATTTACCAGGACCACGCGCTGACACGTTCATAAAGCGCAAGTTATCATTTACCAGGACCACGCGCTGACACGTTCATAAAGCGCAAGTTATCATTTACCAGGACCACGCGCTGACACGTTCATAAAGCGCAAGTTATCATTTACCAGGACCACGCGCTGACACGTTCATAAAGCGCAAGTTATCATTTACCAGGACCACGCGCTGACACGTTCATAAAGCGCAAGTTATCATTTACCAGGACCACGCGCTAACACTTTCATAAAGCGCAAGTTATCATTTACCAGGACCACGCGCTGACACGTTCATAAAGCGCAAGTTATCATTTACCAGGACCACGCGCTGACACGTTCATAAAGCGCAAGTTATCTTTTACCAGGACCACGCGCTGACACGTTCATAAAGCGCAAGTTATCTTTTACCAGGACCACGCGCTGACACGTTCATAAAGCGCAAGTTATCATTTACCAGGACCACGCGCTGACACGTTCATAAAGCGCAACATCTCCAACCGACATCTCAATCAAGGATAATTCGGTCACATTTCACATGCTTTATAGAACTAAGCGCGAGGGATTTTGACGCGTGTTTCAGGCACTTTTTTGATACGATTGGAGACAAAATGGGTAGACGAAATGATTTAAAATTTTAACCATGATTAGATAAAGGACAAACTTAGGTTATCCCTTCGTATATTTCTTATTTTTTGCTTCGTAAGTTAGTAATTATTAGGTGATTTTTGGTGAAAAATTGTATATTTTATTGACTCGCGCTGGGTGCCGTATTGAATTTAATTTCAATAATGTGCCAAGTGATAACCATAAGTTTGTCTTTTATCTAATCATGATACAAATTTGAGATCAATTGGTTCACGGGTATGGTATCCAATCGTATCGGAAATTTCATATTGCGCGGTTTTGTTGAAAAACCGGCGCCAAATTAACGATGCAATAAGCAAAAATTTAAAAGTGCCACTAATATACAATCAGACTGATCATGTGAACATCCTATCACAGATTCAGCCACTTATGAAACAATTTTTCTCTCTCAATTTTCTATACCGGCCGACCACTTGTATCACCTTAAACATGTTTTTTTTTAAATATCTGTCGTGGCTATTACTAGAAAAACGCTCAGTGCAACGCGTTGATGAGCGAGCAAAGGACATGCAAATTCTCGAACCGGATTGCTTACACAACGCACAGAAAACATACATCCATATTGAATTGAAATATGAACACTCAATCAACATAAAAGTGTATGCTTTCCATTGAAACTTGAAAATAGCATCTAAACACTCAGGTACATAAAGCAAATCATATTCAGTAGGCAGTGGAAAAATATTAATTTCGATACTTCATTTCTGACAGCTATTAAAATTTCAATAAGTTTGTTCTTAACTTAATGGGATACAAATTTGTAAAATAAGAGACAAGTTGGTCTCAATGACCATGCATAATATGAGTTTGATCAGATTTATCGAAGAAACGGAACAGGTTGGCTGAGTGGTAACGCTCTGAACTTGTATTCCGGAGGCCCGGGTTCGATTCCCGCGGCCGTCCTTCCTGACTGGGGTTTACTCGTGGTATTCACTCAATCGACAGGAAAATGCTGGGAAGGTACCCTACTAATAGGCCACGACCGTCTCCTTCCCACCTTGTTACGGGGCTTTGCTCTATTCCCACTGCCAGTAAATGCATGTATAATATGTATCTCATGTATGTGTTATATATGTGTTTTAAAATAAATAATAATAATAATAATAATAATAATAATAACTCTTCACCATCATCTCCCAATCATCATCATATTCGTTCATCCGTCGCCATTGGTCTCGCTGCAGAACATTGCGACGTTATGCTCCAGACATTTTTTTTTATCGAAGACCATTTTTTCAGCCAATCAGAAGATATTTATTTAAAATTAAACCAAGGAACGAATTTTTAACAAATTACGGTCAGCAAACAGAAAATGTTGTCTTTACATGTGTGCAAAATTTTAAATCGATCGGTGAAACGGTGCAACCTGTGTATCGGTTAGTAACAGAAAAAAATAGAAAAAAAAGAGGTACTTGCCAAAAGAGCCAAAAGGAGTCACTCATTCCGCTCGCTCAATTATTAAAACAATTTAAAGTGTTGGGATATTTCGTCATGTTTATAAAAAATTCTTTATATTGTTGTCAACAGTTTCGATTTTAATGTCGAAATCTTTTTCAGGACAAAAAAATTATCAAAATTTCATCGAAAATGATGACAGAAATACATAGTTTGATATAAAACATGACGCAATATCCCAAAACTTTTAATTGTTTTATCTAGACTAATTCATAATTATTATTCTTAAGATATTTTGCCATGTTTTACTTAATTGAAATTATTTGTGTCCACAGTTTCAATTTCTATGTTGAAATCTTCCTCGGGACAATATTATCAAACAGAATACACTGTTACACCACTGTAGATAAAAACTATAGACTTATTTAAAATACCAGCCAAGTCTCTTCAACTATAGGCAGCGTGTTTAGACAACAGATGGCACTGCAAAAGTACAGACAGAGCCACCTAATCTGTGGGAAGGAAGCTTACCTTTTGGCAAGGCGTCCAAGTCGCTGCAAGTTATGTTATGTTGCTGCACATATTACGCATTATCAATTCTTAAAATTTACACAAGTTTATCTAATGTTTATTCGCCTACAAAATATTAATAATAAAGTGTTCACAATTTCACTGAATCTGATCACAATATTAATTTGCGCGACTAAGTTCTGATTCCGAAATATTTTGAGTACATTTGTTGACATCTGATCGGTTGCTAGGTCACGGCCAATGAGAAATAAAACAGTTGACGATCTTCCCACAAATGTTGCTAATTTCTCTCACTCGTGGCGAACACTCGGTGCCTATAAAAAATATGAGAAATCTAAAACTTCAGCACCGAAAAGTAGTGATATCAAAAAATGGGCCAAGTCAAAACTTAATTATAAAAACCAAAATGTACTTGGGCGCATCGTGTTTAAGGGCATTATAGGTACGTTAAATATATTTAGGTACAATTAATTTGTGGCATATAGTACGTCTGTATTATTTATACACGATGCGCCAAGTATATTTTGGTTTTTATAATTAAGTTTTGACTTGGCCCATTTTTTGATATCACTACTTTTCGGTGCTGAAGTTTTAGTTTTCTCATTTTTTTATGAAGAGACTTGGCTGGTATTTTTACACGGAGTGTTTTTTATGGGGATTGTCTTTACTGGCAATTTTAACCGATCGATCTGAAATTTTGCACACATCTAAATATTACTTTTTCTGTTTGCAGACCACAATTTTTTTGAAATCCTTTGATTGGTTTAAATTTAAAAAAAAATTCTTCGGATTGGTAGGTCCGATCAATTTGAAATGTTGCAAATTAATTGCAAACAACATTGCCTCAAATCGTTTAAAGTTTTAGCCAATTCCCCTTATTGGTTAAAATATTAAAAATACATTTGTTTGGTCCAAATTCTACATTTTCCGATTATGCTCAATTTGTTAATGGTGATCCAGATCAAAAATTTCTAAAATTGTACTAAATTTTCAAAATAATTTATTTTATTAAATAAATGTGAGTCTATAGTCTGCAATACAATTTAAGTCAAATAAGTCAGGTAATTACAGACTTATTATCATTTTATGAGTTTAAAATCGATGTCAGAGGAGTTTAATCGAAAAGTACGAAATTCATTTCGTTGATCTCTTATTCGATTGTTGGTTGGAGTTGTTCAGTGAATCGGTGATCGCTCATTAACTGAACGTTTCCCTACTTTATAATCGGTAAAAAGTCAGAAACAAAGTCACATGGAACATAGAAACAGAGACAAATTTCGAATACATAACCAAACAGACGCCGAGCTTTGAATTCGATGATGAACGGATCACAACTTCAGAATCTCAAATGAAAGTAATGTGGCCAACACGTTCCCCATAGAGTCAATCCGTTGTGATTATATTTTGATCAACATCTTTGTAATATTTGAATCTTTAGATCTACCTTGAGTAGCCAACTTTTTTTCATATTTTATACGAAATATTGTTTTTAACGTGAAGAAATCAATCAAATAATGCTGTAATATTCTGATCGGCTTCAACAGGCTATGAATGACATTTTGACAGTTAACATAATAGGGGGTTCAGAAACACTAAAAGAACAGGTCCAAAATACTAAAGAAAATCAATGTATCAAAAAACATTAGTACATGAGGCGAGGCGACAGGAATTGTTGAAATGTAATTCACAGACTTTGAATACTCAGAGTTATCAATCAGAATATTACCGCATCATTTCATTCATAACTTTTAGCAATCTATTCCCGAAACTTCCACGAAAATACTATTAAAGTGTGTTGTTAAGTTCAAAGTTATTGATTATGTTAAGGAGGCGCGATCACTCGAGGCACAGTCTCAAATCTTCATAATTTTTTGTGTACATATTGATAATCATTCCATACACAATCCCTGAAAAAATTAAACACTTCTCGTGTCTAGTTTCTGAGAAAATTTGAGTTTTCTTCCCCAAGTTATCTTATGGCAGACAAGTAAAATCGTGTCATTTGTAAACTAAAATGAAGTTCTAATATTTGTGTACCGCTAGATTTTAACAAAAAAACTTTTTTTTCTGGTTGACATACGGACATACTATCAGGAAAAAAATTAAAACAATACCAACATGTCATATTTTAGTTATTTAGTTATTTAAGTTATTAACCACATTTTAAATGATTTTCCTTACCATGTTTAAGTTTTGTTCATTCTCAAAATACATAAAATTGAAAACTCATTATTGGGCGGGAGTTACAAACTACAGGACAATAAACGAGTATTTTATACTTGAATATGGTTGAACTGTTGCAAAAAGTTTTTTGAAATGGTAATTTCGCACATAAAAAGATCGCGCCACGTGAAACAATACAGTTTAGGTATTTATCTCCTACCTCCAGCATCTTCTCCAGGTCTCTTTTCTCTTCCTTCAGCCTCTGCATCTGTCTCTTCGCTGCCTCCATCTTCCGCTCGACGCTTTCTAGCTGTTTCCTGATGTCAGCTTCACTCTTCTGAAACATGATCAGTAGGGCGAGGATGTCTAAAAATGATACATAAATATTGTGTTTCAAGTGTTCCTGATTCAAAAAATAAGTGTTTTATTTTGCCTGAAAAAGCCTACTTTTAAATTTTTTATGAATTAAGTCCTTTTCTTGCTTTTTAAGGTCTTTTTGTCCTTTTTTTAAATTATATGGGAAAATAATATAAACTATTTGTTTCAAGTTACAACAATTGTTGTGTTCACAAAATGTCCATCCTCCATTTGGATGACCAACAACGATACTTGACACATTGACACATTCATACAAAAATTTAAGTTCATTTTAATACCCTACTATCCAAACTTAGCTCCTAAGCCAATAAATCGAATAATAATATGTTGACGAATATTACAATACATAACATTTCATAGGTCCTTTTCGGGTTTTTATGGTCCTTTCTTAATAGTTTGAAGGTACTTTATTTGCCTGCCTTTTTGGACAAATGCCTTTGTAACTAATCTTACAAAGATTAGATCCTTTTATTGGTTAAAATTTTAAACCATTTTCCTGTGATTATTTATACCCTTCTATGTATACTGCCTAAAGAACCGAATGACCGGTCAACTTTAAAACAATGCATGGTCATTGGGGGCCAAAATTTAATGTATTTTTGCCAATTATTAGAATAATCTGTAGTTTTCTTCAAAAGTTACTGTCTTTAAGAAAATGTATTCCATAATCTTGAAATATTTGCAAATGTATGCAAAGAATTTGAGATATTTTAGCAATCCTATCTTGATGCATCATTTCCAAGGCCTGTAGATCAGAGTCTGACAAACGTATTCAATTCGCATGCAGGTTCATCAACGTGTTCTACAGAGCGCTTTCCTTGTTGGAGATATTTTAATCATTTTTAATATCTTTATTGAATATTATACAGGTATTCAGTAATTTATTGATAGACTTTCAAAAACTATTTATATATACATTCAATGCAATATTTCGCTCAAAATTCTCAGAGCTTCTTCAGGCATTTGATAAAAACAACAACAGTTGATAAAAAACATTTACACAAACTTGACTATTCCACATATCAAGAAAACCAAGGAACTATAAAGGATGGGTGTACGGTATTCAATGTGCTTGTCAAGATTTGTACATAGGAGAAACAATGAGAACAGTATCAGTAAGATGCAAAGAACATAACAGAAACCTTAATAACCAATGGAAGAACCCTAACGAGACTAATCAATCATCTTTACTAGCTGATCATGCATTTAAAAATGTTCATTTAATCAATTGGGAGGAAGTATAGAAGATATGGAAAGAAGATAACTGGTCGAAAAGAAAATTTAAAGAAGCTGGGACTATGGCGTGCTTGAGCAGAGAAGGGTTAGAAATCATCAGTCAACCGAGCCACGAGTTTGATGAGCTATGGATCAAGACTGTGAAGGAAGAAGTTAAGAGAAGATGGAATCAGTTAAATTAGGATTTCGGAACATTTAAATACTACTTTGCCAATTTTTATAATTTTTTAAAGTTGAATAACTTTTGTATTTTTAAGTTCCTTGGTTTTCTTGATATGTGGAATAGTCAAGTTTGTGTAAATGTTTTACCTGTTGTTGTTTTTATCAAATGCCTAAAGAAGCTCGGAGAATTTTGAGCGAAATATTGCATTGTATGTATAAATAAATAGTTTTTGAAAGTCTATCAATAAATTACTGAATTAATTTCAAAACTAACAAATTGAGAAGAATTTATATTATACAAGTAGGTTATTTACAATTTTTCAAGTTATTGATAACAATTCCTTGCTTGAACCTTCACTTGTTTTATTGAAACTTAATGCTAAATCGATATATTGATTATTTTGTTATTTTTATAAATACGGTTATTGAAATACAGGAAGATAGATGTAACAATTCAAAAAACCTGCAACATATTGTTTGATATGGTGTATTGGATCAGAGCCCCTTAAAGTACTTCCATCAAAAGTCCTTGTTAAATAGAAATGCGTAAAATTTTCCTCAGATATGCCTCAAGCAATACCATTTGCAAATACGAAAAGAAAAACATGTGTCACGGGATTAATTTAAGAGATATCTTAAAAGGAAATCTTGAAATTTCCCATAAGATAACATGGTGAAGCTTAAAAATTACACTTATATCTTCTGTAGAAATCGTAATATAAACTACAAAGTAAAAATATTGATTTCATTTTAAAGGCCGATTTTTTCTCTCAATATTTTAGCCGTTTAAAAATGTGGGGGTTCGGGATTAAATAAAGAGATAATTAAGAATAATACCCTTATTAAGCAAGTTTCTACTACTAGAAACTGCTTAAAATCAAATCAAGTACTTAATTCGTACTGCATGAAATTAATTAAAATAATTGTAATTTTTTTATAAAATATCGTATTTCTACAAAGTAATCTTATGATATTCATCAACAATGCAAAATATAGTTGTAAAATATTTATTTCATTGATTTGTAATTTAATTTGTGAGTCACTGACTTGAATTACGTGGACTATTGATACTACTTTAAAGATGTTTGTGGATCTGGGGCGGTTCTTGCTCTGGTTGATGTTGCTTGTAGGCCCTGAAAAGGGCCGTTGGCAGCGACGTTTCGAGGAGCTTGCTGTGTTCATCCTCAGGCATGCTGGGTTCGCTGCAAGAGCGTATCCAAGATGGAATTGCCCTCGGGGGGGGGGGGGGGGGGGGGGGGGGGGGGCGGACATTATTGTGTAAAATCATAGCGGAAGACAGAGGGTTCAAGGACGCAGACCTCGAGAAAATTCAGGATCAAGGTAATTTCATTTAGTGGCAATTTCGAATCGCAGTGTAATTATAGCTATTTTGGGGAATTATAAATTACTATGACTAGGAAAACGCTCGGTGTAACGCGTTGATGAGCGAGCACCGACACGCACGACATCGCCAATCATAGCACGATCCATTCAATCAAAGATAACTAACTATACATTATTTATTACCAATTTTCCCTGCAACTTTTCATAAACACTCTGGATCAATTAAATAACATATTATTGTACTGATATTTTTCCATCAATCTCTTTGGACAGATATTCAAACACTTAAAACAGCAATAAGTCTGTAAATTCTTGACCGATTGGGCTGGAAATGTGTAAAATATGATGTTATCTAGTCAAAACGTCGTTTTCATAACTGTGAAACACAATCCATATCGTAAAATAAATTATTTTAGATAAGGTATACCTATACCTATGTATATGAAATACCTACATTACATTTTGACTACATTATGTATTGCAATATGATCAACTAAGAAAAGAATCTGTCTTACTTGATATTGAGAATAGCCATCTATAAACTTTGCTTTGCTACATAGAGCAACCCAGAATGCAGTGGAATTTCTGTTTTGAAATGTCATTTCTGACAGTTATTAAAACTGTCAATAAGTGCATCTATGTTCTTGACTGGTAGGGCTGAAAATTTGTAAAATAAGAGACAATGTTGGTCTGAACGACCATGCAAAATATGAGTTTGATTGATCAGATTAATCGAAGACCATTTGATAGGTCAAATGGTGGTGTGGCTATAGGCCGTTTTAAATTAAGTATACAAATGAAAAATATTGGTGCCAATCCTTGATAAGTTTTAAGTTGCCAATCCTTGCTAAGTTTTAAGTTGATCGATTAAACCTTTATGGTTGAACGGTTCCTTGTTAATTTTTTAAAATCACAGGATCTCGTTCAAAAAATATACCTGGGACCACTCATATGATATGATATTAGTGTGTACACAATATCAGATCAATCTGTTGAACGGTCAATATTAGTTTCATATCGTTTAAAACTTTCTGCTCTAACAACCTTGCCTTGTAACCTTGCGTCGAAGTCGACGTGAATTTGACAGCCAACACGCAAAAAGTCCCTAAAATGACAAAAACTTTTGAAAATAACGACATATTAGAGTGAAAATTGGCTAAAATACCTTAAATGTTGGTACCAATGACCATGCAAAGTTTTTAGTTGGTCGGTCAATCGGTTCCAGTTTAAATTTCAAAAATCACAGGAAAAATGGTTTCAAATTTGAACCAATTGGATGATTTGGCTGAAATTTTTTTTGATTAGGTACAATGTTGGTTGCAATGACTTTGCTAAATTTCAAATTGATCGAACCAACCAATCGAAAGATAATTTTTATAAAATTTGAACCAATCACAGGATATCGTTCAGAAAAGATCCCAGGGATCGCATAGAATACGTTAGTATGTGTACAAAATTTCAGATCGATTGGTTGTGCGGTTTGACCTGGGCAGTGCAGGCAAAAAAAAAAAAAACACACAGAGAAAGTGCCATAAGAGTACCGTGGTGACGCTCGCTACGCTCGCTCAAAAACGCTCTGTGTAACGCGTTGATGAGCGAGCACGGATACACGCAACACCTCGAACCGAAATTATGTCTATCGAAAATGTCATTAAAAGCCAATTCATGAATATCGTCACATACTTGTACTAGGAAAACGCTCTGTGAAACGCGTTGATGAGCGAGCACGGATACACGCAACACCTCGAACCGAAATTATGTCTATCGAATGTCATTAAAAGCCAATAATTCTTTAGTTTCGTCACAGACTTGTATAAAAATCACCAAAATCTCCAAAAATATTGGTGCCAATCCTTGCTAAGTTTTAAGTTGATTGATTAAACCTTTATGATTGAACGGTTCCTTGTTAATTTTCGAAAATCACAGGATCTCGTTCAAAAAATATACCTGGGACCACCCATATGATATGATATGTAATGTGTGTACACAATATCAGATCAATCTGTTGAACGGTCAATATTAGTTTCATTTCGTTTAAAACTTTCTGCTCTAACTACCTTGCCTTGAACTGAAGATTCGAAGTCGCCGTGAATTTGACAGCCAACACGCAAAAAGTCCCTAAAATGACAAAAACTTTTGAAAATAACGACATATTAGAGTGAAAATTGGCTAAAATACCTTAAATGTTGGTACCAATGACCATGCAAAGTTTTTAGTTGGTCGGTCAATCGGTTCCAGTTTAAATTTCAAAAATCACAGGAAAAATGGTTTCAAATTTGAACCAATTGGATGATTTGGCTGAAATTTTTTTTGATTAGGTACAATGTTGGTTGCAACAACTTTGCTAAATTTCAAATTGATCAAACCAACCAATCGAAAGATAATTTTTATAAAATTTGAACCAATCACATGATCCCGTTCAGAAAAGATCCCAGGGACCGCTCAGATTACGTTAGTATGTTTGCAAAATTTCAGATCGATTGGTTGTGCGGTTTGATCTGGGCAGTGCAGGCAAAAAAATACAAACAAACAAACAAACAAACAAACAAACAAACAAACAAACAAACAAAAAACAAAAACATACAGAGAAAGTGCCATAAGAGTACAGTGGTGACGCTCGCTACGCTCGCTCAACAAAATATCCAAAAATGGGTCTAAAAGGTTTAAGAGTAGGTAGATTGAACTTATTAGGATACGCAAGTCCGAGGTGCATAACCCGGAAAATTTTTGGAATTGTAACTCATTTTGGAACGTTTTGACATGATCTGTCTACTTTTTGGTGTTTTTTTCACATATTATTTTAAATGTACTTATTTTCTTAGAGGAAACCCCGATTTCAGGGAGATCCCCCCCCCCCCCCCCCCCCCCCTGAATACGCCCTTGGTTGACTGGGTCAGCTGGGATAGTTCCAACCCAACCGCAACCCAGGATGAGGACAGCAAGCTCCTCGAAACGTCGCTGCCAAAGACCTTTTTCAGGGCCAACACAATCAACATTGTTTGTTTATAATGATGGACCAGAACGTAAGTATAATAAATATTAGTAATAAGTAATAAGTGATATAAGAAACTAGATAATATGGTTACAAATAGGATATGTTTCGGTCTTCTGTGATATCTTCATGTAAGGTTTCATTGTTTAAATGTTGTTTGTGAATGTGTGTGTTGATCTTACCAGTCCTCGTCTCTCCTCCACCTTGAAGACATTTGGCTCTTTCTTGACCATCAGTGATGACGTCATCTGAAACACATATAGCTGACGTGAAACATTTCACAACAGTGCAACTACATTGAAGTATACAATACTCATACATTTAGCACACTTGAAACATTTCACAACAGTGCAACTACATTGAAGTATACAATACTCATACATTTAGCAGGCGTGAAACATTTCACAACAGTGCAACTACATTGAAGTATACAATACCCATACATTTAGCAGACGTGAAACATTTCACAACAGTGCAACTGCATTGAAGTATACAATACTCATACATTTAGCACACTTGAAACATTACACAACAGTGCAACTACATTGAAGTATACAATACTCATACATTTAGCAGACGTGAAACATTTCACAACAGTGCAACTAAATTGAAGTATACAATACTCATACATTTAGCAGGCGTGAAACATTTCACAACAGTGCAACTACATTGAAGAATACAATACTCATACATTTAGCAGGCGTGAAACATTTCACAACAGTGCAACTACATTGAAGTATACAATACTCATACATTCAGCAGACGTGAAACATTTCACAACAGTGCAACTGCATTGAAGTATACAATACTCATACATTTAGCAGGCGTGAAACATTTCACAACAGTGCAACTACATTGAAGTATACAATACTCATACATTCAGCAGACGTGAAACATTTCACAACAGTGCAACTACATTGAAGTATACAATACTCATACATTTAGCAGGCGTGAAACATTTCACAACAGTGCAACTACATTGAAGTATACAATACTCATACATTTAGTAGGCGTGAAACATTTCACAACAGTGCAACTACATTGAAGTATACAATACTCATACATTTAGCAGTCGTGAAACATTTCACAACAGTGCAACTACATTGAAGTATACAATACTCATACATTCAGCAGACGTGAAACATTTCACAACAGTGCAACTGCATTGAAGTATACAATACTCATACATTTAGCAGGCGTGCAACATTTCACAACAGTGCAACTACATTGAAGTATACAATACTCATACATTCAGCAAACGTGAAACATTTCACAACAGTGCAACTACATTGAAGTATACAATACTCATACATTTAGCACACTTGAAACATTTCACAACAGTGCAACTACATTGAAGTATACAATACTCATACATTTAGCACACTTGAAACATTTCACAACAGTGCAACTGCATTGAAGTATACAATACTCATACATTCAGCAGACGTGAAACATTTCACAACAGTGCAACTGCATTGAAGTATACAATACTCATACATTTAGCAGGCGTGAAACATTTCACAACAGTGCAACTACATTGAAGTATACAATACTCATACATTTAGCAGACGTGAAACATTTCACAACAGTGCAACTGCATTGAAGTATACAATACTCATACATTTAGCACACTTGAAACATTTCACAACAGTGCAACTACATTGAAGTATACAATACTCATACATTTAGCAGACGTGAAACATTTCACAACAGTGCAACTGCATTGAAGTATACAATACTCATACATTTAGCAGACGTGAAACATTTCACAACAGTGCAACTGCATTGAAGTATACAATACTCATACATTTAGCAGACGTGAAACATTTCACAACAGTGCAACTGCATTGAAGTATACAATACTCATACATTTAGCAGACGTGAAACATTTCACAACAGTGCAACTACATTGAAGTATACAATACTCATACATTTAGCAGACGAGAAACATTTCACAACAATGCAACTGCATTGAAGTAAACAATACTCATACATTCAGCAAACGTGAAACATTTCACAACAGTGCAACTGCATTGAAGTATACAATACTCATACATTTAGCAGGCGTGAAACATTTCACAACAGTGCAACTACATTGAAGTATACAATACTCATACATTTAGCAGACGTGAAACATTTCACAACAGTGCAACTACATTGAAGTATACAATACTCATACATTCAGCAAACGTGAAACATTTCACAACAGTGCAACTGCATTGAAGTATACAATACTCATACATTTAGCAGACGTGAAACATTTCACAACAGTGCAACTACATTGAAGTATACAATACTCATACATTAAGCAGACGTGAAACATTTCACAACAGTGCAACTACATTGAAGTATACAATACTCATACATTTAGCAGACGTGAAACATTTCACAACAGTGCAACTACATTGAAGTATACAATACTCATACATTCAGCAAACGTGAAACATTTCACAACAGTGCAACTGCATTGAAGTATACAATACTCATACATTTAGCAGACGTGAAACATTTCACAACAGTGTAACTACATTGAAGTATACAATACTCATACATTTAGCAGGCGTGAAACATTTCACAACAGTGCAACTACATTGAAGTATACAATACTCATACATTTAGCAGACGTGAAACATTTCACAACAGTGCAACTACATTGAAGTATACAATACTCATACATTCAGCAAACGTGAAACATTTCACAACAGTGCAACTGCATTGAAGTATACAATACTCATACATTTAGCAGACGTGAAACATTTCACAACAGTGCAACTACATTGAAGTATACAATACTCATACATTTAGCAGACGTGAAACATTTCACAACAGTGCAACTACATTGAAGTATACAATACTCATACATTTAGCACACTTGAAACATTTCACAACAGTGCAACTACATTGAAGTATACAATACTCATTCATTTAGCAGACGTGAAACATTTCACAACAGTGCAACTACATTGAAGTATACAATACTCATACATTTAGCACACTTGAAACATTTCACAACAGTGCAACTACATTGAAGTATACAATACTCATACATTTAGCAGACGTGAAACATTTCACAACAGTGCAACTGCATTGAAGTATACAATACTCATACATTTAGCAGACGTGAAACATTTCACAACAGTGCAACTACATTGAAGTATACAATACTCATACATTCAGCAGACGTGAAACATTTCACAACAGTGCAACTACATTGAAGTATACAATACTCATACATTTAGCAGACGTGAAACATTTCACAACAGTGCAACTGCATTTAAAGTATACAATACTCATACATTCAGCAGACGTGAAACATTTCACAACAGTGCAACTACATTGAAGTATACAATACTCATACATTTAGCAGGCGTGAAACATTTCACAACAGTGCAACTGCATTGAAGTATACAATACTCATACATTAAGCAGACGTGAAACATTTCACAACAGTGCAACTGCATTGAAGTATACAATACTCATACATTTAGCAGACGTGAAACATTTCACAACAGTGCAACTGCATTTAAAGTATACAATACTCATACATTTAGCAGACGTGAAACATTTCACAACAGTGCAACTGCATTGAAGTATACAATACTCATACATTTAGCAGACGTGAAACATTTCACAACAGTGCAACTGCATTGAAGTATACAATACTCATACATTTAGCACACTTGAAACATTTCACAACAGTGCAACTACATTGAAGTATACAATACTCATACATTCAGCAGACGTGAAACATTTCACAACAGTGCAACTGCATTGAAGTATACAATACTCATACATTTAGCAGACGTGAAACATTTCACAACAGTGCAACTGCATTGAAGTATACAATACTCATACATTTAGCAGACGTGAAACATTTCACAACAGTGCAACTACATTGAAGTATACAATACTCATACATTCAGCAAACGTGAAACATTTCACAACAGTGCAACTGCATTGAAGTATACAATACTCATACATTTAGCACACTTGAAACATTTCACAACAGTGCAACTACATTGAAGTATACAATACTCATACATTCAGCAGACGTGAAACATTTCACAACAGTGCAACTGCATTGAAGTATACAATACTCATACATTCAGCAGACGTGAAACATTTCACAACAGTGCAACTGCATTGAAGTATACAATACTCATACATTTAGCAGACGTGAAACATTTCACAACAGTGCAACTGCATTGAAGTATACAATACTCATACATTTAGCAGACGTGAAACATTTCACAACAGTGCAACTACATTGAAGTATACAATACTCATACATTCAGCAAACGTGAAACATTTCACAACAGTGCAACTGCATTGAAGTATACAATACTCATTCATTTAGCAGACGTGAAACATTTCACAACAGTGCAACTACATTGAAGTATACAATACTCATACATTCAGCAGACGTGAAACATTTCACAACAGTGCAACTACATTGAAGTATACAATACTCATACATTTAGCACACTTGAAACATTTCACAACAGTGCAACTACATTAAAGTATACAATACTCATACATTGAGCACACTTGAAACATTTCACAACAGTGCAACTGCATTTAAAGTATACAATACTCATACATTTAGCACACTTGAAACATTTCACAACAGTGCAACTGCATTAAAGTATACAATACTCATACATTTAGCACACTTGAAACATTTCACAACAGTGCAACTGCATTAAAGTATACAATACTCATACATTTAGCACACTTGAAACATTTCACAACAGTGCAACTACATTGAAGTATACAATACTCATACATTTAGCACACTTGAAACATTTCACAACAGTGCAACTACATTAAAGTAGATCAACTAGATCAATAAAGATAAATTGATTGATTGATATTCTTGACATTGTTTTCGCAATTTTGTATTTAGAATGCCAATATTTTTTTCTGTATGTTCCCTGTTACAAAATTAAAAGAATTGTGTAAAAAAATACAAAAAAATACGTTGTTGGGAATTTTTAACAATGGAAAAAGTGGTGTTTATTCTTAACGTGATTCAGAAGTCAAAGTTGGTCTGAGGAAGCCAATTTTTTGTATGGAGGTAGGTATATGGTCAATTATTTGGACTAGAAGCAAAATAATAATAAAAAAAATCAATAAATATGTAATTAGTATTTTTTATTAAATTATCAACAATATAAATTATTATAAACGTGCCTCATAATAAATACCCCGTTTACACCAATTTTATCATTCTAGTTCAAATCACAGAGCATGTTATTATCTACCTAAAGAAACAAAAATCAAGTTGATAGCTGCTATGCAAACAGTGACATCACATTTGGAAGCCTCAAAAACGCTGGAAAATACAGTTCTGAGATACGACCAGTCATAAGCGGTCAAATTGATAGGGATTTTCGTCTTGCATGACTTATGTTTCATTTAAAAAACTATTATAGATATAATCAAACTAAAAGAAGGAGATGAAACAGAAATAATCCAGCTATTTAACTAAATAAAAATTTTAAAAAATTGCTGTTTTCAAGTGTATCATTATCTACCTTGATTTGCTGCTCTGTAATACTTTGGAGACTCATTTGAAGCGTCGTATAGCATTGATAGTTTCTTCGAAATTATTTGAATAAAAGTATTGCAAAAAAACTGTCGGCAAAAATGAAAGAACGGAATAGTAAAGTAAAATTTTAATATGCATATTTTTTTGTTATATTTATTGTCTGAAAACTGTAAAAAGCTTTTAATTTATTCATGGTCTTAATTGCCATGCAAACATTTGAAGTGGATGGATCAAACGGTTCCATTTTTAATTTTCAAGCAATCACAGGATTTAAAAAAAACTCTACGGGTTACCGCTTCTATGTTATTAGCTTGAACGCAAAATTTCCGACCGTTTGGTTGAAATGTGTAGCTGGGAAGTGCAGGCAAAAACAAACGGCGTTCTTGCCATATTTGCCAATTAGCGCAAATAACTTATAATTGATGTAGCTAAACAGTGCGACGTTAATCCACAGGAAAACAAACAATTCAATTGGAATTGGACTGCAAATGGAAACAAATACAATTAAAATTTAGCTTTACATTTATTTTTTTAGCCATTAGAAACAACCAAAGCAAATATATTTTAATGCAAAATGTGCTCTGTGATCCGCCATTTACCTCGTACCTAGTACATTTACCAGCCACCAGAGTGCAGTCGTGTTCCTTGTTTTCTTGAATATTTTACAGGATGGCTTTTAAATATTGCTGTAAGATTACGTAATATAGAGAAAATTAAAAAAATAAATGATGGGAAGATGGAACATTTATTAACATCTCAATACCTCAATGGTAAAAGGTCCGAAGTCCATTTTATAGATTGGGCTGTGCAAACTTTTGTAATGATGCAAATGCTCTATCAAATGCCATGACTTGTAAGCAAATACAGTTATATTTGAAGTATTATTTTACACAATGACTCGTGTGACCATTACAATATGATTAGATCAAGACAGAAGGACCGGTTTATGAGCTTACTTCAAGAATCATTGAAATGGACTTGAGGCATTCTACCTCTGTGTTACAGATTTATGTACATGTGTCAGATACGTGGTTAATAAGGTAAACGGAGAAAAATCTCGGACTGGCCTCCAGACTAATGAAATAAACTGGAAATAACACCCCTGAAATGTAACCCTCATAAATATTGTCACGATACCTCGTATTCCCACTACATACCCCACTTTCTAAACCCCTTTATCTTACACCCTAGTTCACCCCAATAACCCGCCATCCTTCTAGAACCACCCTAGTGTTCACTCTTATCCCGAATACTTCGTGACCCGCGGTACAATCCTGCGTGGCGGGCTGCTTACCACCAGGGAGGACTGTGGCGGCGGCCAGTGCACTCAGATCATGCCATACATCTGATACTGCCTGGTCAGCTATTGAGAAGTCGAACCAGGGAGCCCACGAGGCGATCTTTCGGGGAGTCGGCCAGAAGATCTAGCCAAGACAACACCTGGAGGACTCCACGGGCGGGACGCAGGACAACGCGCGGGACGCGGGACGGACGCGGGACCACGTGGCCAATGAGATAAGTGCCAGTTTCACCCTTGTAGCTTCACTACACTATTGTTCACCTTTTCTACTTGCTCTGTCTAATAAACCACTCTTAAAGTTTGTATTATGCCTATCTGTAGCTGCAACCCTCCCCCCTATAACTATAAGTATCAAGATCCCAACGAGAACGATTAGTTTCGTGACAATATACCCCTCGCCTTATAATAACCTATTATCACTCTACCCACTAACGTAACTTTAACCCCATAAAAAACACTCCGTGTAAAAATACCAGCCAAGTCTCTTTAACTATAAAAAAATAGAAGAAATCTAAAAAATTCAGCACTGAAAAGTAGTGATATCAAAAAATGGGCCAAGTCAAACATGATTTTAAAAACCGAAATATACTTGGCGCATCGTGTATAAATAATAGGCGTAGGTATATGCCATAAGTCAAATGTGCCTAAATATAAATAATATACCTAAAGACCCTAAAAAAACGATGCGCCAAGTATATTTCGGTTTTTAAAATCATGTTTTGACTTGGCCCATTTTTTGATATCACTACTTTTCAGTGCTGAATTTTTTAGATTTCTTCTATTTTTTTATAGTTAAAGAGACTTGGCTGGTATTTTTACACGGAGTGTTTTTTATGGGGATATCACTTCTTTTTTAAGATTATTCTCACACTTGCAAGACACAAATCGGAGCAACAATGACTAAATCCTTTAAAAAAATAAGCTATTTTCGATTTGGACACAAAGAAAAGTTGCGTTTGGTACTAAATAATGCTTAAAATGATATTCCATAAAGAATAGTGAAAGCTTCGTTCCAAACGGTCCAGTTGTTTTCAAGATATGGCATCACTTCCGGTTAAGAATATGGCGGCTGAAATCACTGCCACCAATAATTTATTTACATAAATGTTTTGTATCAGTATAAGCCTTCTGTATATGTAGTTATTGCAGTAAGAGGTGATTTAAGTCTGATTCTTCATTTTTATGACGTCATTTCCGGTTTTGGTAATAATATATTTCTTTTTTGACAATTGATATTTCATATACAGGACGGTCTGAATCGATTGGCGAAAATTTCGTTCCGATTGGTCAAGCCGTTTTTGAGATATGACGTCACTTCCGGTTTCAAAATGGCGGCACAAAAAATTCATGAGGGCAAGGTATCATCAGGCAGACGAGCTGTATATGTGGTGAAAATTTCGGGCCAATCGACCTAGCCGTTTAGCCTGTGGCGGAGACCGCGGAATTTATTGGAAGATGAATAATCATCTGAAAGCCGTACAATTTCACGATTTTCACGGTCCTCCAGCTCGCAAATGGCATAACGAATTATTGCAAACTTGGAATATATGGTAGGGTGGGCCATAGCTCTACATTAAAATATTTCGCAACAATGTGAGATTTCCCATTTTTAAGATCCAGTAGGCCGAAAATGCCACTTTGATGCTTACAGTAAAAGTGGGTTGCTCCAGCCTTTAGGTTTGAACGGTATGTTGTGTGAGAGTGTGCGCGCCGTACGACTTGGCTGGCGTGGAGCGACCGCTCCACTAGATGTTACAGCCCATGCGGTTGCGTAGGGTGGTAGGCCTAGGGGGGGGGGGGGGGGGACATTCGGAAAGAATGAATCCATAGAAAGCAAAATCGATGACGGAACCAATGATAATAGTAGTAGTTTAAAAAATTAGATAATCGATACCAAAATTTGTGATTAAATCGCGTTGAAATGCAAAAAATTCTATAGGGAAATGCAAAACAATTCCGGGCCTGGACACGCGTGTTATTGTGGGGCACTCTTCTAGACCGAAATTGGATCTTATGTTTAATATTGTACCGAATGCTATTACCTACTTACATACTGCAAAAGTCCACAGCATAATATTGTTATTCAAAATAATATAAGAATATAGTACATATTCAAAAAATTACGTAAAGAGAAGAGATATAAAAAAAAATAAAAATTAGGGTTTAGTGTCGGGGGGGGGGGGGAAGGGGGGCCGAAATATGAAGTCACGCCACTGTGGTCAAGTAGAGTGGGGTTTAACGTCGCACTGTTCTGCAGCGAGGCTAATGGCGCTGGATGAATGATTTTGAAGATGATTGGGAGATATTGAAGAGTAGGTGCATGGGAAGAAGGGGGAGGTAGTGCTATTTATATCAGTAGATAGTGAACTTATAATAACATTTGCCCCTTGACTGAGGAAAATCACGACCTAATGTTAGAAAATGACGGCAGTTGGTATCGAAACCGGGCCCCTGGGTTTGACCCAGAAACCGGGCCCCTGGGTTTGGCCCAGAAACCGGGCCCCTGGAATTTGTATCGAAACCGGGCGGCCATTTCAAATATTGTGGACAATTGATTATGATGGACAAATTGTGTCAACAATGTGGCATGTGACACAATTCACATTAAATCGACCAATGGGGGACTCTTGATTCGCACACCGATCACCTTGCCGGCATTTTTAAATATTTGTAAGAATTTGTACATAATCGATCAAACCAGGAAAAATGGGCGCAAGAAGTGATCGGTGCAAAATATGTTAGCTTATACATCTAGTGGGTATGTGGTAAAAAACTGTGTTGAAATAACGCAATATGCAAAATTGTTTCAATCTCGCCAGGACTTTAATAATTTGCTCCAAAAAGCACAATTTTCACAGAAATTATTTCTGAAAATAAGTTTTGTTAGAAACTTTGTGCAAATTGAAATTTGATAATTTGATTGAATTGCAAATTGAATATTCCGAAAACATATCAAGTTTTTTACACCAAAAATATGTAAATATGCCATCTTGAGAAATGGCCGCCACAGAGTCTCTGCACGCAATTTCAGATTGCCTCCCGGTCTTAAATAACTTCTAATGGACCAATGAACATGTGCCAAGTGGCCCTACTAATAGGCCACAACCGCCTCCTTCCCACCTTCCATCCCTTTCTACTCTTCACCATCATCTCTCAATCATCATCATAATCATTCATCCGTCGCCATAAGCCTCGCTGCAGAACAGTGCGACGTTAAGCCCCGGACAAAAACTCAATAACCCGTTACACAGTGCGTTTTCCTAGTATTTTAGTGGTTTCATATTGGCCTTTTTTGAATTTTTTATACAAAAAAATCGAATTTGAAGCTATTTTGGCATATTTGAGCGAGTGTAGCAAGCGTCTCCATTCGGCTCTTTTAGACATTTTCTCTGTTTTTTGTTTGTTTTTTTCCCGCCGCTGTTGGCCACATTTTTGCTTTGATCGAGCTGAAATTTTGCACAAATGCTAACATCATTCTAATTTAGCCTGGGATTGTTTTTGAGCACTGCCGAATGATTGGTTCAAAAATTAACATTTAACAACTTATCATCTGGGTCGAAAATCAAAATGTTCCGATAAAGTTCAAATTTTGCATGACCATTAAGATTATAATTTTAAAGTATTTTATAAATTTTTAGCCCAACCAGTATAGAACTTACGCACTTATTGACACTTTTAAAGTTTTCAAACTGTCAGAAATGACATTTCGAAACAAATTCCACGGTATTCTGGGTTGCTCTATGTAGCAAAGCAAAGTATATAGATGGCTATTCTCAATATCAATGAAATACAAAATCATTATTGTTGATAAGTAGATCAAATTGCAATACATAATGTAGTCAATATGTAATGTAGGTATTATTATACATATGTGTATAGGTAACTATCTAAAATAATTTATTTTGGGATATGTATCGTGGTTCACAGTTATAAAAACAACGTTTCGGCTAGATAGCATCAAAATTTTAACATACCTACTTATTGCTATTTTAAGTGTTTTGAATATAATGTGCAAAGAGATTGAAGGAAAAGTATCAGTACATTAATCTGTTATTTAATGGGCATGTTCGCTTGTTAATGGGCTGCCATTTGCTCTCACCAGGATCGCTAGCATCGGATTAGCTTGGGCAGCTTCGTTGAGCCGAGATTAGTTACATTTTTCTTAGTAACCAAAATGTCCGTGGGATGGCGCCAGCGGTTGGGTAACATCTTTGGTAGTAACTAAAAATGAGTTTTAAAGAGTTTAAATGACCAATTTTTGTATTAATAGTCGTTGGTAGTCTGTTGTAATCTCAAATACATTTAAAAATTTAAATTACAGTGTCCTACGTGCATAATATCTTTGTAAAACGAAATGTCATCATTGACCCAAAATAGTTTCCATATTTTCAAATTTTCGTCATCTTGCCGCGTTCTAATCTCTGCCCAGTAAATAGTTTTCACATGAAAACAAGAGACGACTTCAGGCTACATCTTTGTACAATGTAAATTTTTGGGTCATCTTCTTACATAATGTGCACTTTTCACGCATGCGCATATCGCGTATGTCCGTATGTCCGGGTGTCCTGTATGTCCGACCTACGATCACCACACTTTACAGGGATCGGAAACTGTCTGCGTATTGTGACGTCACTCCCATAAGACCAATGCTAAATGATGGCGGCCCAGTGCTTGGGCCGCCGATTTGCTCTTTCTTACTTCCTGCTCCGTCTTACTTCCGGCCGGTGACCCGCGAAATTTAAAAAAAGTACGATTTTGGAGTGTTTTAATTTGATTCACACAATTGCCGCCAGGTTTGAACGAGCTTCTCAAACTTGCCGCTGCTAAAGATGATAGCGCATTGTCGAATATTTGAATTCTGTTCTGGCGGGAGATAAAGACATGTGTCACGTGAGCGACATCACAGCCGCCTGTTCTATGATTGTTGTGTTCAAGGTGACCAAGCACATGGCCAGCTAGTCAGACAGTTTCCGATCCCTGTAAAGTGTGGTGATCGTAGGTCCGACAATGGAAATGAATCGAACTGTCATTTTAAAACGTCAAAATGTCAGCACGAATCTTTATATCCACTTTCAAGTAAGTTATAACAATAATTCGTTCAAATAATATACGAAATCACATTCTACATACCTGATTGATGAATTAACTCCGTTTCACTAACGTTTGACAGTATTTTGAGAGAAATTACATGAGAAGCAAGAGTGTAGCCAACTTGCCAAGACGTGTAGCCCATGGAAGAATAGACAAGTTTCGAAACTTTCAAATTTGCGCAGTATAGGCCGTGATTTTTTTACATTGAACGAAAATTGGAATAAACTCTTGGGACCTTGACTTAGTAGAACCACGGGTAAAGCAATATAATGTAAATAGATGATATTTTTGGGGTTGCAAATGGTGAGGGGTAGGGGGGGGGGGCCGTAAGTGAACTTTTAAGCCCGAGTATACATACCTAACGTCGCAACTTCTCATTAGTATATTGACAGTTACGTTTTGGGAATCAAAATTGTACTAAAGCGATCGATCGTTGATGTTTCAATTTCAATTTCAATTATCTTTATTTGCATCTTTAAGTACAAAAAGGCGACATTCATTCAGCAATGTGGGAATCGACTGAGAAGCTCAGCGGCTCCCTGCTGATCTGCCATGTAACCTGATGTGAATTCCTGATGTTGATGGGAATTGTGCAGAGACGCAGACTTTTATTTCATCAGGAGGCAAGTAAGATCACGTGACAGATTTCAGTCAATGAGAGAGCTGCTCTGGTTTTATCTAAATTTGATAGAGTATTCCATGTTTTCTTAGAAACGTTTTTAAAATCATTTTATTAAATTTTTTAATTTTTAATTTCTTATGTATACTCATTGGGCCGTTATTTTTTTAAGTTGCGTATTTGTTTCTGTATAATTCACTCATTTATGATTTCAGATTTGTAACTTGGATTCGTTTAGAAATTTTAATCTGTAGTAGATTTGTAATTTCCATGTAGGTACCTATTTGTTTTAGTAGTGTATAACGTCGCACTGTTCTGCAGCTAACCTATTATGATGATGGGAGATGATGGTGAATAGGACGTAAAGATGGAAGGTGGGAAGGAGGCGGTCGTGGCCTATTAGTTGGGTATACCTTCCCAGCATTTGCCTGTCGACTGAGGTAATACCACGAACAAAACCGTCAGGAAGGACGCTTTTTAACATTTCCCAAACTTTGGTACGTAGTTGGTGATAAATTAATCGTAAATTCGAATCACACAACTAAGATGATGGTGAATAGTAGGTAAAGATGGAAGCAGGGAAGGAGGCGGTCGTGGCCTATTAGTTGGGTATTCGAGAAAATAAGGGACACAACTGACCTCTGGTGGATTTTGTGGTACTAGGTAAATGGCGGCATCAAGGATGAATTTGCATAAATATAAATACAAATATTTGATATAGTTGTTTGTTATAGCCAAGAAAGTAAATTTATGGTTAAATATCAATTTCAGTTGTTTTTTGTTTTTTCACTGCTTTATGGAAACACGAAATGTAAAAACAAACAAATTAATATGTGGACCTGATAGTAGCCATCTTGTCAGAAGTGGGTCCATCGCGTATCACTTATTTGTGGGAAAACCTTCCAGCATTTGCCTGTTCACTGAGGTAATACCACGAACAAAACCGTCAGGAAGGACGCTTTTTAACAATTCCCAAACTTTGGTAGTTGGTGATAAATTAATCATAAATGCGAATCACACAACTTACCATTTGTAAGCGGGTTCCTCTAGTTTTTAATAATGTAAACACTCTGTGCCGTAATTATTTGTACCGGAAATCAAAGCCGGAAATGACGTCATTTTGTTACCCATCTCGGCCTAAAGTCGGATTAAAGCACGTAACATAGTGGCGCCATCTATGCTGAGCTTTGCGTGAACAAGCCCATTGATACAGAGTGTTTATGGAAAGTTGCAAGGAAAATTGGTAATAATGTAGTTAGTTATCTTTGATTGAATGGATCGTGTCGACTGACGATTGGCGATGTCGCCCGTGACGGTGCTCGCTCATCAACGCGTTACACGGAGCGTTTTCCTAGTTAAAGACATTTAAAATGTTTAATATGCAATATCCTTGGGTAAACATTTGACAAAATGCAATATAATCTGTAATTATTTTGTGTTATTTTCCCCATTGGCTCCGCAGGAATGTTTTTGAATTTCTAGTTATTAAAGAAAATCGAGTTACGAATTCCTTTGAAAAAGGTTGCATAAGCAACAGCATTAAGCAAGTACAACATCGGTGTTTTTTGGATTATTTAACTGTATTCAGGAGGATGATCAAGTTGGACAAATGAGTCATTGTCTTATTTCAATTAGTTTTGAAACACTTGAGAAAAATTTGAGAATTCAACCTAATACTGAGGCAAATCTGTGAATATTTGCATCTTTGGGTGTGATATCTGGGGGTGTCAAGATGAAAGTGCCCCTCCCCTGCCTACGCTTGTGTTGCGTCATCAGTCTCGAGCGCCACGTGCTACGAACATTCCTCTGTGATGCGTCATCAGCCATGCAGATAGCACGCTGTGATGAATAGCTGTCATTCACACTGGCGCGTCATCATCTGACACTCGGCCCAAGTCAATGATGCAAGGGCTTCTAAAGGAATGTTTCACCTAAAAGTCTTCTTATACAAAGAAGTGCGTAGTAAAAAATTTAATAAATATGTAAGTCTGACAACACCTACCGACGAGCCTTCCCTGTTGGGGGGTGGGGGGGGGGGGGTCGGGAAGTTGTCATTATATAGTAAACTACATTGGTGGGAATACGATTTTGAGTATAAAATTACTGAATTTCTACGCAAACTGCAAGATTCATCGTACATAAATTGCCAAACTTTCAGGGGACAAGTTTCTGCTGGCCTTGATCATCCAAGAAACTTATATTTTCCGGGGTCTTCCGCTACGGACCTGCATGTAGCCCCCCCCCCCCCCCCTTCCCCGCTCACCATTACCCCACTTGCATTCATTCGTATATCTTGTGATGCTGGAAAAGCTTTTCCCGTTGTTAAATTTCATCCAAAATAATGTTTTGTATGTTTTGTTGTACCCTCCCCAGGTTGCCCCCCCCCCCCCCCCCCCCCTTCCCCGAGAATAATGTCTGTTATAGCCACGCTTTAGAGAGGTTAGAGGGGGGAGGGGGCTTTAGAACCTATTAGATCGACATTGAAGTCATCAAATTACAGGGTGCAAATCAGTAGGGGGGAGGGAGGGGGTGGGGGTCTTGTTGATACGCAAGGTGAATGAACACGATAATGAATGGACCCCGTGTTCATTGACCTTCGTTGGCAAGAGGAATGCGAGTGTGACGTCATATATACACAGCCCCTCATTCTTTGCATTTAGTCGATAAATGTAACTGTTAAACAACATAATCATGTCACATCGTATTTCATAACAGATAAACAAGACATGGCAGGAGTCTTGAGTAACATTGAGGGGCGAATGAAGGCTCTGTTTCTAACCAACATAACCTCAAGGAGTTGAAACTGCGTACAACAACGCATGTTGTGGTTTACACATCACACTGTGACGAAGTAAATGTCCCACTCACCTTGAAATTAAGTATGATCTGCAACTAGTACGCTGCTTCTGTATAGGATTACTTGCGGACGACAGAAGTAGGAATCCGAATGTTTCAAGACGACGCTCGTCCTTGAGCTAGCAACTTTCAAGTTCAAGCTAGGTGAGGTGGTGGTGTGGCGGGAAGACAATTGACAGATGGGACCTTGAACGACCTCTGTGCATAATTGCCGGAAGCTGGTGGCCAAATCCCGCGAAATTCAAATCCAATGATACAGGCGCGTAGAAACAACTCTCATGATGGTGGAATTGCGACAACCGGAAGGGGTGTATGAATTTAAACCATTTAAAAGTCATTCTGGGGTTCTAAAATGCACAAACTGAAGCAAAAAATCTCCAATTGTTGCCCCGCAGGATTTTTTTAAATTTTTAAATTTTAATATAGATTCTGGGGATGCTCAACTGCACAAATTAGAACAAGCAACTCAATATTTTTGCCCCGAAGGGCTCTTTTTTAGATTTTAAACAATTTTAAAGTGATTTTTGGACACTAAACTTAATTTTGTATGGTGCATGGGGGGCCAGCCAGCTCGCGTGGGGGGGGGGGGGGGGTCCCCTATTCCTCCCCCCTTCCTACGCGCCTGCAATGATATTGGAATCTATTTATTGAGTAGGCCAATCGGCACTTTTCGACTATTTCTCTGTTCCTTATTATTGTTAGCTTGTATCGACACCACAAGATACATTGGTTAAAACCGAACAAGCTGGTTGCACACAACGAGGGGTTAAATTTTCCGAACCAGGAAATCTTGAGGAAAAAAACGTTTTTTTTTCGGTTTTTCCGGAAAAACCGGTAATTTTGGGGAAAAAATAGTTTTAGCGCATGTTTCGTAATTTTTTTTTTTTTTGTTTGGTTTATAGGACGATTACTTTTTCGATATCAGTTATCAGTTATTTTATTCCTTCGTAACAATAGGTATGGACATAGATGTTTCCACATATTGACCTATAAAATCTATTATTATGTTCACAAAAGAAAGTAATTAAACAAAATTTAGATTGTTACACGTCCTTTTTGTATACTAAATTAATTCGTCAATAACGAATAGTACTCTTGCACGAATAGTACTCTTGCACGAATAGTACTCTTGCACGAATAGTACTCTTGCACGAAAGTACTCTTGCACGAATAGTACTCTTGCACGAATAGTACTCTTGCACGAATAGTACTCTTGCACGAATAGTACTCTTGCACGAATAGTACTCTTGCACGAAAGTACTCTTGCACGAATAGTACTCTTGCACGAATAGTACTCTTGCACGAATAGTACTCTTGCACGAAAGTACTCTTGCACGAATAGTACTCTTGCACGAATAGTACTCTTGCACGAATAGTACTCTTGCACGAATAGTACTCCTGCACGAATAGTACTCTTGCACGAAAGTACTCTTGCACGAATAGTACTCTTGCACGAATAGTACTCTTGCACGAATAGTACTCTTGCACGAAAGTACTCTTGCACGAATAGTACTCTTGCACGAATAGTACTCTTGCACGAAAGTACACTTGCACGAAAGTACTCTTGCACGAATAGTACTCTTGCACGAATAGTACTCTTGCACGAATAGTACTCTTGCACGAATAGTACTCTTGCACGAAAGTACTCTTGCACGAATAGTACTCTTGCACGAATAGTACTCTTGCACGAATAGTACTCTTGCACGAAAGTACTCTTGCACGAATAGTACTCTTGCACGAATAGTACTCTTGCACGAATAGTACTCTTGCACGAATAGTACTCTTGCACGAATAGTACTCTTGCACGAATAGTACTCTTGCACGAATAGTACTCTTGCACGAATAGTACTCTTGCACGAATAGTACTCTTGCACGAAAGTACTCTTGCACGAATAGTACTCTTGCACGAATAGTACTCTTGCACGAATAGTACTCTTGCACGAATAGTACTCTTGCACGAATAGTACTCCTGCACGAATAGTACTCTTGCACGAAAGTACTCTTGCACGAATAGTACTCTTGCACGAATAGTACTCTTGCACGAATAGTACTCTTGCACGAAAGTACTCTTGCACGAATAGTACTCTTGCACGAATAGTACTCTTGCACGAATAGTACTCTTGCACGAAAGTACACTTGCACGAAAGTACTCTTGCACGAATAGTACTCTTGCACGAATAGTACTCTTGCACGAATAGTACTCTTGCACGAATAGTACTCTTGCACGAATAGTACTCTTGCACGAATAGTACTCTTGCACGAATAGTACTCTTGCACGAAAGTACTCTTGCACGAATAGTACTCTTGCACGAAATAGTCTTGCAAATACTAAATTACTATTTTTCAATTCAATTTCAAAATCGTGACATTTTATTGAATTTTATTATTTTATTTACAAAAATTAATTGGTTCACTCACGGTTAACGAATTTTTGTGATTTTTTTATATGACATTAACTACATAGCTTCGGATCGATTGGCATCATAAAATATAATGTTATTTGTTACTATTATTAATTGAGCGAGCGTAGCGAGCGTCACCACGGTACTCTTATGGCAGTTTCTCTGTGTGTTTTTTTTTTTTTTTTTTTTTTTTTTTGTTCACAGCTAAGGTCAAACGGCACAAAATATTGTGGATTTTTGAGTATGATGGACAAATTATGTCAACAATTCATATTAAATCGACCATGGGGAACTCGAATATGACATCAACATTCTCGATTCACAAACCGACAACCTTGCTAACACATTTTTAAATATTTGGAAGAATATGTAAATGTAAATAATCGATGAAACCAGGTGAAAGTGGCAACAAAAAGTGATCGGTGCAAATGTTTGCTTGTACAGCTAGTATCATTGATAGTATGTGGTTAAATAATTGTGTTGAAATAAGTAAATATGAACAATTATTTCAATCTCGCCAGGACTTTTATAATTTGCTACAAAAAGCACAATTTTCACCGTAAATATTTCTGACAATAAGTTTTGTTTAAAACTTTGTGCTTTTTGACTAAAGTCCATTCCGAAAACATATCAAGTTCAACAAAATGACACCAAAAATAGGTAAACATGCCATCTTGGAAAATGGCCGCCACAGAGTCTCTGCACGCAATTTCAGATTGCCTCCCGGTCTAAAATAACTTCTAATGGACCAATGAACATGTGCCAAGTGGCATCTTCTTATCACAATTTGCAGGATTATTTTACGTGTCCGTACTAACGTATTGTTATAAACAAAATAAATTGGTAGTGTCAAGATGAAAGTGTCCCCCCCCCCCCTCCCTCCTACGCGTGGGTTGGGGGTGTCAAGATGAAAGTGTCCCCCCCCCCCTCCCTCCTACGCGTGGGTTGGGGGTGTCAAGATGAAAGTGTCCCCCCCCCCCTCCCTCCTACGCGTGGGTTGGGGGTGTCAAGATGAAAGTGTCCCCCCCCCCTCCCTCCTACGCGTGGGTGGGGGTGTCAAGATGAAAGTGTCCCCCCCCCTCCCTCCTACGCGTGGGTTGGGGGTGTCAAGATGAAAGTGTCCCCACCCCTCCCTCCTACGCGTGGGTTGGGGGTGTCAAGATGAAAGTGTCCCCCCCCCCTCCCTCCTACGCGTGGGTTGGGGGTGTCAAGATGAAAGTGTCCCCCCCCCCCCTCCCTCCTACGCGTGGGTTGGGGGTGTCAAGATGAAAGTGTCCCCCCCCCCTCCCTCCTACGCGTGGGTTGGGGGTGTCAAGATGAAAGTGTCCCCCCCCCCCTCCCTCCTACGCGTGGGTTGGGGGTGTCAAGATGAAAGTGTCCCCCCCCCCCCCTCCCTCCTACGCGTGGGTTGGGGGTGTCAAGATGAAAGTGTCCCCCCCCTCCCTCCTACGCGTGGGTTGGGGGTGTCAAGATGAAAGTGTCCCCCCCCCCTCCCTCCTACGCGTGGGTTGGGGGTGTCAAGATGAAAGTGTCCCCCCCCCCCTCCCTCCTACGCGTGGGTTGGGGGTGTCAAGATGAAAGTGTCCCCCCCCCCCTCCCTCCTACGCGTGGGTTGGGGGTGTCAAGATGAAAGTGTCCCCCCCCCCTCCCTCCTACGCGTGGGTTGGGGGTTTCAAGATGAAAGTGTCCCCCCCCCCCTCCCTCCTACGCGTGGGTGGGGGTGTCAAGATGAAAGTGTCCCCCCCCCTCCCTCCTACGCGTGGGTTGGGGGTTTCAAGATGAAAGTGTCCCCCCCCCCTCCCTCCTACGCGTGGGTGGGGGTGTCAAGATGAAAGTGCCCCTCCCCTGCCTACGCTTGTGTTGCGTCATCACATCGCGCCATGTGCTACGAACATTCCTCTATGATGCGTCATCAGCCATGCAGATAGCACGCTGTGATGAATAGCTGTCACTCACACTGGCGCGTCATCATCTGACACTCGGCTAAGTGAATCATGCACGGAATTCTAAAGGATTCTTCCATCTAAAAGTCTTATTTTATACAAAGAAGTAGGTATTACAAAATGTTATAAATTTGAAAATTCTGAACACACCTACCTATGGGCCTGCCCTGTGGGGGCGGGGGGCCATTTTTCCTAATGTAGTAAATAACATTTAATAAAATTATTGCATTTCTACGCAATATTACCTGAATGATTCATCGATCATAAATTGCCTAAGATTCAGGCGAGGGACAAGTTTCTGCTGGCCTTCAACATTCAAGAAACTTATATTTTCCGGGATATAACGCCACTGACCGCCCCCCCCCCCCCCCCCTTCCCATCCCCCTGCATTCGTTCGTATTGGGATGTAGGAAAAGTTTTTCACGTTGTTAAATTTCAGATTCTATAAATGCTTTTTAATTTTTATTGTACCCTCCACAGGTTTTGCCCCCCCCCCCCCCCCCCCCCCAAGAGAATGTCTGTAACGTCACGCTTTAGAGCCTATTTGATCGTCATTGACGTCATCAAATAACAGGTCACTGATCGGTACCACGTAGATGATAATTTGATAAATGTGGTCAAATCAGTCTTTGGCGGCGAACGGGGGGGGGGGGGGGAGGTTGATGTTGATAAGCAAGTCGAATGAAAACAATACCCCGTATTCATTGACCTTCGTTGCCAAGAGGATGGTGAGGGGCCATCATAACCTCAAGGTGGTAAAACTGCGCACTACAACACGTGTTGTGATTACACTTCGCATGTAATGAAGTAAATGTCTACTCACCTTGCGATGTACTAGTTGTTACGCTCTGAAATCCTAGAGGAATAGACGACGCAGGTACAACACGACCACGAGTATAAAGCTAGACGCGAGTGCTTCTTGCTTCAAGGTACTTGCTGCGACGACTTTCCAAGCTCAAGGTGTGGTGGCGGGAAAATTATTGACAATGGGACCTTGAACGCCCTCTGTGCATTAATGCCGGAAGCTGCAGCTTAGACCCGCGAAATTCAAATACAATGATGATGGGTGATATAAAATATTTGCGTGTAAAAATACCAGCCAAGTCTCTTCAACTAAAAAAAAATAGAAGAAATCAAAAAATTCAGCACTGAAAAGTAGTAATATAAAAAAATAGCCAAGTCAAAATATTTCAAAAAATACTTGGCGCATCCACACGGCCGTTCCAAACTTAGCAAGTTTGCCAAAGTTCCGAATCACCGTTCCAAAAACTCCCGTGTGAACTATGAAAAGATTTGAACTGCGAAGATTGAGTTCCAAACTTTCATAGTTCACACATGAGTTTTTGGAACGGCGATTAGGCGATTCGGGATTCGGCAAACTAGGAAGTTTCGAACAGCCGTGTGAATCCACCTTTATAAAATATAGATAAGTACATTTGATTTCCGGCTTTCTTCTATACTATTTATATGCACGATGCGTCAAGTATTTGGAAAGTTTTGACTTGGCAATTTTTTTATATCACTACTTTTCAGTGCTGAATTTTTAGATTTCTTCTATTTTTTTTTATTGAAGAGACTTGGCTACCCAGCAAACACAAGAGTGCACGCCTTGTATCGTTTTTGTTCCTTCATGCGGTGTTGTATTTGTGTTGTACAGAAGTTACAGGGCCGGCAAAATCATGTCCCGAAAATATGCACATTTTCCATCATGTACAGCGTGCACCAACCCAGTTGCGGACCAGCATCTTTCTTGCACAAAACCAACTGCCATGAAAAGATACCTCGCCGTTAACTTACTTGCACTAATCTTGCAGCCATGCAATGTACACTCCCAACACCGGGCGTGCATCGTCCGTGCGGATTGCGTGCACAAAATTTGCGCCAACGAAACGGCATCTTTCTTGCACTTGCTCTTTCGCATGTAAAACGCTAGTTCCAAAATTAGCTACGGGGATCGCTACTTGTTCATGTTGCCGTATTTAAAACAAATATTATAGTATTCAAAATCGAAAAAATTATCTAGTTCCATACAAGGAGGTAGTTTGTACTGTGTGATAGAAGACATTGCAATTAGTACATGAAAGACAATTTTATGAGACATGCACTGGATTCGAACTCCGGTCGTCGATTTGGCGCGCTCCCGATGTAACCACTCCTCCACGGTGACGATGGAGGTAGGAGGGTGAAATAAGCCACTTGACCGGCGAGCGAGCGCGAGCGATCGTACGACACAATTCTGATACAAAACGGGTACCTACCTACTGCTGGGGCACTCGCCAATACCGCGCAATTCAATTTGTTTAAAAGAATGCATTAAGTATCATAGTATTTTCAATTTCCTCATCAATTTTAACATCAAATAATTTTTTTATGTTATTAATTTGTACAGTGCAATGAAATTAATATAATAAGCATAACAAATAAAATGTGTTCATAATTAAAACATCCCGTTAAAATATTGATACATGAGATTATTATATACGTCATAAAAGTCCAATTCATACCTATATAATTAATTTTATATTTAAGTAACATTGAAATACTTGATTTCTTGTGGATGACCGTATACAATATTTGTACCACGCCGGCACCATTGCGTGCACTTTTCGTGCACTTTATATTTAAAATGCTCATTTTGAAGACTTATTGCGAGTATTAACTGAAAAAAACACACGGACATGTATTAGGATGTGAAATAATACAACTGATATAGATTAGAATTGATTTCGCATAGATATATTCATGTTTTCTTTATTTATATTTTCGCTTTAAATTATCTAAACACATCCATAGCGTGACTATACAGATTGGGTAGGCAAGAAAGTGGAACGAATAACAGCGTTGTACAACACTGGGCCAGCAATGGTTTTGCATGTTTCCGATAGAGTTGTTTCGCAACGCAAGAAACATGCACTCCTGTTGATACCAGCCCAGCATTGTTGAGTGCACTCCTTGTGTGTATACAATAAACATGCACGTCGGTCAACACCGGCCCGGTATTGTTGCGCTTGCAGTATTTCTGTATACAAGAAACATACACGTCGGTCAACACCGGCCCGGTATTGTTGCGCTTGCAGTATTTCTGTATGCAAGAAACATACACGTCGGTCAACACTGGCCCGGTGTCGTTGCGCGTGTAGTTTTTCGGTATTCAAGAAACATGCACGTCGGTCAACACTGGCCCGGTATTGTTGCGCGTGCAGCTTCTGGTATGCAAGAAACATACACGTCGGTAGACACTGGCCCGGCAATGTTGCGCGTGTAGTTTTTGGTATACAAGAAACATGCACGTCGGTAGACACTGGCCCGGTATTGTTGCGCGTGCAGCTTCTGGTATGCAAGAAACATACACGTCGGTAGACACTGGCCCGGTATTGTTGCGCGTGCAGCTTTTGGTATGCAAGAAACATACACGTCGGTAGACACTGGCCCGGTATTGTTGCGCGTGCAGCTTTTGGTATACAAGAAACATACACGTCGGTAGACACTGGCCCGGTATTGTTGCGCGTGCAGCTTTTGGTATACAAGAAACATACACGTCGGTAGACACTGGCCCGGTATTGTCGCGCGTGCAAATAAATTGCAGTGTTGTACGCGGGTAGAGGCCCAGCATACAAAAGGTACACTCTCTGAAGGTACAATTTATGTGTGTAGACGAACAGATATCTTTCTTGTATCAACCGTACAACGCCCAACACTTTCCTTGCACATGATGCGTCGGGAAGGCACAATTAATGTACAAAGCGTGCAGTGCTGTGTTTGCTGGGTAATATTTTTACACGTAGTGTTTTTTATGGGTCTTACTTTCGAGCTATGGCCCACCCCACATCCTATACCAAATTTGGGAACAACAGGTTTTGTCATTTGCGAGCAAGAGGGCCGTGAAAACAGTGAAATTACACCCCTTTTTAAAAGCTATCTGATGATTCAATTGATCAGGAAACACTGTTGACAGGGCCACAGCCTAAACGGGTTAACCGATCGATCTGAAATTTTTACCACATGTGCACTTTTAGCGCCTTAGGTGCCTTTTGCTATAACTGGTTTTATGCCGCCATTTTGAAACCGGAAGTGACGTCATATCTGAAAAACGGCTAAACCTATCAGAATAAAACTAGCGCCAAATGATTCAGACAGTCATCCATATGGAATATAAAGAATTGAAGTAGAAATGTACCAATACCGAAACCGGAAATGACGTCATAAATATGAAAAATCAGACTTTTATCACCTCTTACTAGAATAACTACACAGTCAGAAGGCTTATAATGATACTTAACATTTATAGAAATAAATTCTGGGTGGCAGTAATTTCAGCCGCCATTTTGAAAACCGGAAGTGATGCCATAACTCGAAAACGGCTGAACCTATTGGAATAAAGATTTCGCTTTTCTTCATGTAGTTTCATTTTAAGCATTGTTTAGTACCAAACCCAACTTTTAGTAGTAACTATATCGGAAATGGCTTATTTTTTTTAAAGGAATTAGTCATTGCTGCTCCGACATATTGTGTTACATGTGTGTGAATATTGAATAATCTAAAAAAAGGAGTGATATGAATGTAGGTTTTTTTGGAAAACTTCCATGGAGTCAGGATGATATGAAGGGATGTGTGTTGTGAAAAATATCCGACCGAACCGGGGCTCGAACCCGGGACCTCTCACTTGCCGGGCGAGAGCTCTACCAACCGAGCTACCCGATCGGACGGACGGACATTAGACACAACACACTGATGAGGGTTAGAGATCTCCGAGGAGAATGGAATGAAGGTAGAGAATGCTTCTACGAACTGTCATACCACCGGTGACGATGCTGTCACCATGTCTCATTGCACTTGCGTGCGCTACCCTCTTTTACTCGACTGAACGAGTTGCTTTTCGGCTCGAATGATGAGAATGTAGGTTTCTTTGGAAAACTTCCATGATTGCAATGATATTGGGATGTATTTGTTGAGATGGGCGTCTCCAATCGGCACTTTTGGAATATTTCTCTGATTCTTATTATTGTTAGCTTGTATCGCGTCACAAGATAGGTACATTGATTATCCGATCAAGCAGGTTGCACACAACGAGGGTTCACATTTTCCGAACCAGGAAATCTTCAGAAAAAACAGTTAATTTTCGTTTTTCCGAAAAAAAAACGGTCATTTTGGGAAAAATTTATTTTAGTGCTTGTTTCGTGTTTTTTTGTTAGCTTTATTGGACGATTACTTTTTCGATAGTGCACAATAGATAGTCTTTCCACCAAAATTTAGATTGTTACACGTACTTTTTGTATACTAAATTAATTCGTCAATAACGAATAGTACTCTTGAAAACAATACATTACTATTTTTCAATTCAATTTCAAAATCGTGACATTTTATTGAATTTTATTATTTTATTTAAAAAACTAACTGGTTCACTCACGGTTAACGAATTTTTGTGATATTTTATATGCCATTAACTAAATTATTACGGATCGATTGGTATCATAAAATATATTGTTACTTTTATTTATGGTGACATAATGGCAAATATTATTGGACTTTTAAAATTGGCATTTTGACCTCGTTTTGGCCTCTCATGACCTTTATATGACCTTTTTAATAGTCATACTTGTTTTAATTTGTCACACTTTACATAATATTTCATTTTATACCCATATAAAATCATTTTATATATTTTATGCTACTCGGCTCCGTTGAAATAATTTGAAAATTTGATAATTACAACAATGAGATTTTGCATAATTCGGAAATTTAGCCCAATCACCCTAATAAAAATTTGGAGAACTTTTGTTAGTATGTTTTAGAGGGCATCGTTTCACATCAAAAAACTTTGTTATAAATAGGTGACTTAGGAAATGGTATTATCTTAGACTTAGCACTCAAAAATTAAATCGTATATTTAAACTATTTTATTGATTCATTGGTTTTCTCATATTTAAATAATTGTGGATAACTTTTGAACTATTATAATCAGATTCATTTCGGATCGAGTAAAATAGAATGTTATAATATCTATTAGGGATGGAGATTTCGCATTTGCCTTGGAACACTAGAAAAATGAGATTTTGACAACTTTCTGACCCCATTTGACCTCTTCATTATCTTTATAATGGTAATATATTATATTTGTATTAATTGTTCTAAACATAAGATTCAATTTAATATGCTACTCGCCTAGGTTGTAATAACTTAATTATATAATAATGACAACAATTACTTTTTGAAAATTTTGCATTCTAGCCCACCCCGGGCACCCACCTCACATTGTGGAGTAATTTTGATATGTTATTCGATTAAACAAGAGATACGTGATGGAGCCACTTCTGACCGGAAACTTTTTAGATGCACTTTTTTATTTAGAAGTTTGTGCTTCCATAGGGCAGTGGAAAAAGAGAAACAATTGAAATTTTGATTTAGTAACAAGTTACTATTTCAGCCATTACAAACAACTAAAGCAAATATAATACAATGTATTTATATAAATTCCCCCTTCTACCCTCCATTTTACACCCTATCTCAAGTACCAAAGAATCCACCTGAGGTCAGTCTTGATCTCGCAATGTTCAGCATATACGGCGCCACTATGTTTCTTGCTATCACTGCATTCTTTCTTAATCTATGGTTGCTATGGCAACGGATTGACTTTTTGTTTATTGCCGTGAATGTTATATCAAGGGAAAAAGAAGATTAAGAAAGTAAAGTAATCTCAAAGCATAAAATGTAAGTAATTGAAACAAGTTACTTACAAAAAATCAAACACATTTAATTATCACCTTCACTCGTAACATAAGTGTTTGGAATTATATTGAGAAAATAAATGTCAAAGACAAAACTGTTAAAATCAACAAGAGTGGACAGTTATTCTTGCATGCACATGTCCAAATTTGTCGGCGCCATTTTGAAGCAGGAAATATACTAGCTATTCTGGTGAGGGCAAATGGCAGTGAACAAGCCCATTAGTGATGGGTCAAAGTGTTTAGACCCTGAACTATCAATTGACTATAGGTACTGACTAGAGGGACCCGCTTACAAATTGTAAGTTGTGTGATTCGCATTTATGATTAATTTATCACCAACTACCAAAGTTTGGGAATTGTTAAAAAGCGTCCTTCCTGACGGTTTTGTTCGTGGTATTACCTCAGTGAACAGGCAAATGCTGGAAGGTTTTCCCACAAATAAGTGATACGCGATGGAGCCACTTCTGGCAAGATGGCTACTATCAGGTCCACATATTAATTTGTTTGTTTTTACATTTCGTGTTTCCATAAAGCAGTGAAAAAACAAAAAACAAATGAAATTGATATTTAGCTATACATTTACTTTCTTGGCCATAACAAACAACTATATCAAATATTTGTATTTATATTTTGCAAATTCATCCTTGATAGCCGCCATTTACCTAGTACCACAAAATCCACCAGAGGTCAGTTGTGTTCCTTATTTTCTCGAATACCCAACTAATAGGCCACAAACGCCTCCTTCCCTGCTTCCATCTTTACCTACTATTCACCATCATCTTAGTTGTGTGATTCGAATTTACGATTAATTTATCACCAACTACGTACCAAAGTTTGGGAAATGTTAAAAAGCGTCCTTCCTGACGGTTTTGTTCGTGGTATTACCTCAGTCGACAGGCAAATGCTGGGAAGGTATACCCAACTAATAGGCCACGACCGCCTCCTTCCCACCTTCCATCTTTACGTCCTATTCACCATCATCTCCCATCATCATAATAGGTTAGCTGCAGAACAGTGCGACGTTATACACTACTAAAACAAATAGGTACCTACATGGAAATTATAAATCTACTACAGATTAAAATTTCGAAACGAATCCAAGTTACAAATCTGAAATCCTAAATGAGTGAATTATACAGAAACAAATACGCAACTTAAAAAAATAACGGCCAAATGAGTATACATAAGAAATGAAAAATGAAAAAATTGAATAAAAAGATTTTAAAAACGTTTCTAAGAAAACATAGAATACTCTATCAAATTTATATAAAACCAGAGCAGCTCTCTCATTGACTGAAATCTGTCACGTGATCTTACTTGCCTCCTGATGAAATAAAAGTCTGCGTCTCTGCACAATTCCCATCAACATCAGGAATTCACATCAGGTTACATGGCAGATCAGCAGGGAGCCGCTGAGCTTTCTCAGTCGATTCCCACATTGCTGAATGAATGTCGCCTTTTTGTACTTAAAGATGCAAATAAAGATAATTGAAATTGAAATTGAAACATCAACGATCGATCGCTTTAGTACAATTTTGATTCCCAAAACGTAACTGTCAATATACTAATGAGAAGTTGCGACGTTAGGTATGTATACTCGGGCTTAAAAGTTCACTTACGGCCCCCCCCCCACAACCCCTCACCATTTGCAACCCCAAAAATATCATCTATTTACATTATATTGCTTTACCCGTGGTTCTACTAAGTCAAGGTCCCAAGAGTTATTCCAATTTTCGTTCAATGTAAAAAAATCACGGCCTATACTGCGCAAATTTGAAAGTTTCGAAACTTGTCTATTCTTCCATGGGCTACACGTCTTGGCAAGTTGGCTACACTCTTGCTTCTCATGTAATTTCTCTCAAACTACTGTCAAACGTTAGTGAAACGGAGTTAATTCATCGATCAGGTATGTAGAATGTGTTTTCGTATATTATTTGAACGAATTATTGTTATAACTTACTTGAAAGTGGATATAAAGATTCGTGCTGACATTTTGACGTTTTAAAATGACAGTTCGATTCATTTCCATTGTCGGACATACAGGACACCCGGACATACGGACATACGCGATATGCGCATGCGTGAAAAGTGCACATTATGTAAGAGGATTCTTCTTTTACAAAAACTCGTTTATAGGTACAGAGTATTGTTGCACCGATTTTCAATTTCCAAAAAGTTTTCTATCGACCATTGTCGTGGCTATAAAATTTGTTTGAACCGTATATTTATATTTGGCATACGTTGTTCAGTATGTAGAAAGTAGCATTTTTTCCCATGATATCGGTTTTTCAAATGTTTATGATTTTTTTTTTAATTACTCAATCCAATTTTGTTATACCTATTTTTTTCAGAATTGTATTGAAGGCGTTGAAGTATTGGAAAGTGGCCCCTAGACCCCTCTGCTCCCGGCTCCGTACAGGGTTGCCAGGTTGCCACCGCCACTTTTCATGCATCTAAAATCATGCTGTATCAAATGGCATTATAAGTGGCAACACATTCACAAAAATTCTAAAAAACGTACAAAACGTTAAACCAATATAACCAATATACCAATATAACCAATATAACCAATATAAACACCAAATTATAAATACAACGTAAGTATAAGTTTGTGTTTACATTGCTAAGGTCGATTAAAAAATATTGTTACGATGCTAATATTATTTTTCACGTTGATCATCATTTTCAATCCTTCAAACGCTAAACCTATATGAAAATGTATCTGTGATTAACAGAGTTGTGACTTATCTAGATAATTGTCTACAAAATTATATTGTATCTATTATCTTATCTATATAATTAAATAATTGGTTAACTTTGTCTTTATCCAGATAAAAAATATAAAATTCAAAAATGCATTTGCACGTTTGCAAATGCACATGCAAATGCGTAATGCAACATTCATGTACCTCAAATGACAAATGTCATGAAACAGGAAAATCATTTCCGTTTAGTCACATAATTTGGCTTGATTTGAAGGCCCATTTTTTTAAATCTCGAGTTCCGAATGTAGGATTCGAAAACGATTAGGGAACAGTAGTATTTGGTAAAAAAATTATCTTTTCTCCAATTATCTAGATAATTATTTGTTTATCTTTATCTATTATCTAGATGGTTTCTTGGAAATGTATCTATAATCTTATCTAGATTCATTTTTGGCAGGTTATCTTTATCCTTGTATAGATACAAATAAAATTATCTAATCACAACACTGGGTGCGTATACAATTGAAAATAATCAAAAGACAAAATCTAATCTAATCGAAACTAATCTTATCTAATCTCTAATGTTTACCCTCGAGACTTATAAACAATAGACGGTCGTGAAGTTTTCGTTCCAAAGCATTCGCCTAGTCCATTGTTCATCTAATACGTGTCCACAACTTAGTCCAGGTGTTGCCTCACATCAGTTGGCGAACACATTATTCAAGATCATGAGGAGAAGTTAAATAATATTGTTTGGTTAATACCATAGTTTAGTACATAAAGCTAATGGCGAGAGTTGTTCATTAAGTCGGCTGGCGGACATCCAGCAATCATCCCACATGCTGAAAGTGAAACTAGCACCATAATGGACTTTTGGCACTTTATTTGCATTGGTGAGTCAGTTTTATCATACGTTTGACTTTTGACTTTTGACTTTCTGAAGCTCTCTACGAGCGTCTCCGGTGTCTTTGGACACTTTATTTGTTTTAATTTTTTGTTTTTATTTTGTTTATTTTCCAGACGCTACAGGCCACTTGTTTTTCTGATCGAGCTTAAATTTTGCACACTTACTAATTTCATGCTAACTAAGTTTAGGATTGTTTTTGAGAGTGGCTTCTGATTAGATCAAATTTTAAAACAAGTATCTTCTGATTGGTTAATTCAATCAATATGAAACTTTGAAGTGTCATTAACAAAGTTTCGGCAAAATCCTACAATTGGTTAATATTTAAAAAATATCTCCCGATTGGTCGAACATCTAAATGTTCCACTGAAGTTTAAATAATGCATAATTTGTTTAATTGGTGTTTAACGTCGCACTGTTCTGCAGCGAGGCTAATGGCGACGGATGAATGATTATGATGATGATTGGGAGATGATGGTGAAGTGTAGGTAAGGATGGAAGGTGGGAAGGAGGCGGTCGTGGCCTATTAGTAGGGTACCTTCCCAGCATTGCCTGTCGACTGAGGGAATACCACGAAAAACCCCAGTCAGGAAGAACGGCCGCGGGAATCGAACCCGGGCCTCCGGAATACAAGTTCAGAGCGTTACCACTCAGCCAACCTGTTATTACATTGTCTTAATAACCACTGTTTACTGCTTCTAGTAATTTGCATTGTCATATTGGTGAGCCATTTTTCATATTTTTTAATTGCATTTCTACTATACTTCATCTTTACTATTATTGTGCAGTATCTTGTCTAACCAATTTGCACATTATTGAGCGAGCGAAGCGAGCGTCTCCTTTTGGCTCTTTTGGCACAGACCTCTGTTTTTTTTTTTTTTTCTGCTATTAACCGATACACAGGTTGCACCGTTTCAGCTATCGATCTGAAATTTTGCACACATGTAAAACTAACCTTCTCTGTTTGCAGACCCAAATTTTTTTTAAATCCATTAATTGGTTAAAATTTAAATAAATATCTCATGATATGCTGAAAAATGAAAACGGTCTTCGATAATTCTGATCAAACTCAATACAGGTAAGAGTTTTTCTTCGATCGAGCTGAAATTTTGCACACATGTAGAACCAACCTTCTCTGTTTGCAGGCCCTATTTTTTTGAAATCCATTCATTGCTTAAAATTTAAATAAATATCTCCTGATAGGTTAAAAAAATAAAATTTTCTTCGATAAATCTGATCAAACTCATATTTTGGCTATACAGGCCAGAGTTTTTCTTCGATCGAGCTGGAATTTTGCACACATGTAGAGACAACCTTCTTCGTTTACAGACACAATTTTTTTTTTTTGAAATCCATTCATTGGTTAAAATTGAAATAAATATCTCCTGATAGGCTAAAAATGAAAAGGGTCTTCGATAATTCTGATCAAACTCATATTTTGCATGATCATTAAGACCAACATTGTCTCTTATTTTGCAAAATGTCATCCCATTCAGTTAAGAACGTAAAAACTAATTGGCATTTTTAATAGCTGTCAGAGATGAAGTATCGAAATTAATGTTTTCCAGTGCCAATTGAATTGAACCCGATTTGCTATATTTACCAGGGTGCTTAGATGCTATTTTCAACTTTCGATGAAAAGCATAATATACTTTTATATTGTTTGAGTGATCATATTTCAATTAAATATGGATGTATATGTTTTCTGTGCGTTGTGTACGCATTTCCGGTTCGAGTATTTGCACGTAGCCGTGCTCGCTCATCAACGCGTTACACTGAGCGTTTTCCTAGTGATAAAATCATATGAACACACATTCTTACTAATTATTAGTTCTTACTAATTCGACCATGAGAAAATCCCGCGCTTAATTTCTACAACTTTTATAGAAATTCTTTAAGTTAAATGCTTGCAATGAAATGTCTTATATTCTTTTTTCAAGTCATCTTGCCGATTTTTATGGAATTTAAAATTTTAAAATAATATACCTAGTTATATGACTATTTAAATTATAAAACTTATGTCTAAAATTTGATAATGTATACTTCTATAATTGAGATATTTTTATCACTCTCCATGATCATGAAAATCATGAGGAGCCAAAAGGAGTATCTATCTTAATGAATTAATTAAACCCAAAGTTGCAGGAACTAAGTTTGGGGTCATAAATATTTAGAATTTTCATGGAAAAAAAAGTAATTACATATATTGTCAAGCTTGAGTAACAATTAACAAAATCGACCCATTAAATTTTACTGCAACTATTTATTTAATCTAATCCTGTTACCAATTAATTATAAATCATGTCAGGAGATGTAAATTTAATTCTGTTCTAAAAAACTAGCGATATACCTGCTTTCATCGCTTTCACATAACAACGATAAGAATAGACAAGAGGTGAATGACTCATAATTACAGTTTGTAAATAATTAATATTCTTTATATGAAAGTCACGTGACCTCTGACGCAATGAACTAACAAATACATCAGACGATGTTTTGTATTTTCATTGTTGCAATTAATTGTCACGAAACAATGTTGCTTTTGATCTAGCAAAGTCGCTGAGGTGTTTCCATACAAACACTTGTAGCTAACAATGAGCTCGGCCGTTTTAGCAAATTGAGAGAGAAGAATTGTTTCGTAAGTGGGTGTAACTTTGATAGGATGTTCACATGATCAGCCTGATTGAATATTTGTTTCGTGCATTGTTAATTAGGCGCCGGTTATTCAACAAAACCACGCAAAACAATGACATTTCCGATACGATTGGAAACCAAACTTGTTAACCAATTGATCTCAAATCATAATCATGATTAGATATCAAGTAAACTTAGCGTTATCACTTGGCACATTTTTTGAAATTAAAATTTTAACGGCCAAGTGATATCCCATGTTTGTATTTTATCTAATCACGATTAAAATATCAAATCATTTCGTTAACCCATTTTGTCTCCAATCGTATCCAAAAACACGCGGCAAAATCGCTCGCGCTTGCATCACGACACAAGATAACATGAATAATTAGTATAGTCAAGTAATGGAACAAGACCACCGGCCAAAACAAGACTGAAGTGAGGAAACTCGTGCTAGTCCAAAGAACATAGCACTTTAGATATGTCAGTACCAAAGAGCATGAAAAGCAAGGAAATATTTAGGTTTTCTACCCAGTGATGTCCTACAACATTCACACCAGTGACCTGTAAAACATAAAGTGTTCAAGCCCCCACCAGCTTCATCAACTCAGGACTATTCCCTGAAATTCACCAATGGCCGACAGGTGCAGTTTTTTTTAGGAGGTCTGAGCTACAATGTCTATCAGTGGAACTAATTTTCTCTCTTGAGTTTTTATGATCCACAATTGTCTTATTTCCTTAGTTAACATTTTCACTTCTACGGGAAAAAAATGCCGCACTGATCTAATTTTTCTCTTCCACACACATCGTGCTACTTTAGAATAATTGCTTAGGTTCAGATGCTGATTATTTGCATTTATCTGATCAATGAAAACATATTCACCACCGTGAGACTGAGCACGCGCATTGATATTTGTTAGGCGGGCAGAAATATCTCTGACGGATTTACTAACTCAAAGTTATGTTTCAATTAACATTGGTTCTTCTCCCAGTGGTGCGGCAGGGAAAGCATGGGGGGTGCTATAGATCGTTTAGATCAGTGGTACTCAACCTTTTTGACTTGCGGGCCAATAATACGAATTTGCTTTTGCTAGCGGGCCACATTTTTAAAAAGTACAATAATGCTCAGGTAGGCTCATTTTAGGCGCGTAGGAACTACTTTTATAATGGGATAGGGGGGGGGGGGCAAAGCTTGTATTTTTTAGCTCCGCATTGCATTTTTTTTTTTAGAATTTAACAATTTAAAAGTGATTCTGGGGCTATAAAATGGACGAACTGAATCAAACTATCCTGCAATTGTTGCCCCGCAGGGCGTTTTTTAAAGAATTTAAGTAGTTTATAAGTGATTCTGGGATTCTATACTTGATTTCGTGGATAGTGGGGGGTTAGTCTGCTCGCATTCCTTCCTTCGTGCCTTGTTAATTCAGTGGATTTTGTTTATTAGAAAACGAATCGAACAATGTTTCACACACACGCCAAAACAACACTCTTTTACAATTTTAGGAATTGGTAAATGGCTTCATGAATGCAGCAACTTTTTACTGAAGCTTTCGTCGTAATTTCAGCCTGATGCGTCGATCCTAACATGACAACTCTCAAAATCCTCTTAAAACTCTCAAAATGTGTCTCAAATGAAACGACAAATTAATATTTCTTTAATATTATTTTCACAGGGGACAAATTTGCGGCCCGTGGGCCGCAGGTTGAGTACAGCTGGTTTAGGTGGTGTTTCAATCTATACTAAGATTGATTTATTAAATGGAATTTGCATTCCATTGGGCTCTCTGATTTTCGTTCAGAAACAAAGTATCAAGTGCAATGTGATGCATGGAATTAATGACTCTGGCTGACAGAAGTACACTCCACGATATCACATTCCTTTTTTAGTACATGGTTTTATTAATTCAACTGTTTTGGAATGTTTACATGTTTTTGTTCCCCACACTGACAAAAATATATGTAAATTTCTAACTATTTTTTCGAATTTAAGGTACTGAAGGGCCGTAAATAAAGTGCCGTTTAAATCATGAAATCAGAGGCTTGTTGGAAAACTCCAGCCAATTAACGGCATGGTGCTGAACAGTATTCCTCACATATCAGAACGTAACTGTGTTTTTCCTTTTAACTTGACAGCTCTCTTCCTAGCGAGCGGCTCTGCAACCGAGTCCACTCCCAGGCCCGCAGACATCGCTAATGAGGCTCCCTTGAAGTTCCTGGGACACAACAGCTACAACAATCACAAGAGCGAAGTGAACCAACAAGTTCGTACACAGCATAATAATGTCAATCCAAAACCAACATGGCGCAGCACCGCGCTCACCGAGTACTCTGTCAACCCTGATGGGAAAACCAAGCTCGACAATTGCAGACACCAAGACCCAATCACTGATACCAACTTCGTAAACAATCTGAACATATTTAACTTGCTAAACATAGGAGAAAAAAACCTTCCTTTCTTCGCATATGAAACTGAAAATGCTGATAATGATCCTAGCAGTTCGATAAAATTGATAAACATTCAAGCCGAAACAATTATTAATATAATAAAAACAATGGATTTACATGGACGACGGGAGAAACGTAAAGTTTCAGAAGAGGAAGAAGAAGATGAGGAGGAGGAGGAAGAGGAGGAGGAGGAAGAGGAAGAGGAGGAGGAGGAAATAGAAGAAGAAGAAGAAAGAAGAAGAGAAAGAGAAAGAAAAAGAGAGAGACGAAGATTTAGACGAAGACAAAGAGAAAGAGAAAGAGAAAGAGAAATGGGTAGAGAGAGAGGAAGAGATGAAGAAAGAAGGAGAGAGAGAGAAAGAGAAAGAGAGAGAGAAAGAGAAAGAGAAATTGAAACAGAGAGAGAATCAGAAAGAGAATATGAAAGGGAAATTGACAAAGCAATTGAGAGGGAAGAAGATGAAGAAAGGGAGAGAGCAAGGGAAAGGAAAGAAAGGGAAGAAGAAGTGGAAGAAGAAGAAGAGGAGGAAGAAGAACAAGAGGAAGAAAGAGAAAGGGAAAGAGAAAGAGAAAGAAAAAGAGAAAGAGAAATGGAAAGAGAAAGGGAAAGAGAAAGGCGCCGAGAAAGAGCAATGAAAGAAGCAGAAGAAGAAAGAGAATTAGAAAGAGAAATTGAAAGAGAAAAGATGAGAGAAAGAGAAAGACGCCGAGAAAGAGAAAGAGAAGAAGCAGAATTTGAAAGGGAAAGAGAAAGAGAAAGAGAAAGGCAAAGAGGAAGAGAAAGAGAAAGTGAGAGGGAAAGAAAAAGAGAAAGAGAAATGGAGAGAGAAAGAGAAAGAGAATTGTATAGAGAAAGGGAAAGAGAAATGTATATAGGAAGGGAAAGAGGAATGTACTGTTAACCCTGATTCGAAAACCAAGATCGACACTTTCTCAAGCCCGGAACCAATTGATAACAAAACATCCACTAAGCAACTATCAGAAGAGTTAATATAGTGTAGTTAGTAGACATTCTCATTGACCCCAGCTTTGCTCTTATCTAACTAGAGGGACCCGTCATGTAAAACATGACCAATGCGCACCAGTGGGGAATGCGTAAAGAAGAACCGATTGAGTTGAGATATTTGGGAGCAGAGTGTGCGTCGTTAATAACTTAAGTTAATACACACAACAGCGTTTGCATGACTCAACTGCCCAACAGAATACGAAGATGAGTAACGTAGGAAAGTAATTTAATCATAAATATTATCATAAAGTACTATTATGGGAATGGTATTTCAAATGAGTTTCCAAATGCTCATCAGAGAATAAGTTAAAAAATTAAGAAAACATTTCGCCAGCCTTGGTGCGTTGTGACGACCTATTCTTCATTTGTGATACCAATTCATAATTCATAGGTATACTATTATATGCTATTGCTACCCCAGTAAGAAGGACCCATAAAAAACACTCCGTGTAAAAATACCAGCCAAGTCTCTTCAACTAAAAAAAAAATAGAAGAAATCTAAAAATTCAGCACTGAAAAGTAGTGATATCAAAAAAAGGCCAAGTCAAAACTTTTAAAAATTACTTGGCGCATCGTGCATATAAATAGTATAGAAGTAGGTCGGTAATCAAATATACTCATCTATACATAAAATATATCTATAATCCCATAGAAAAACGATGCGCCAAGTAATTTTTAAAAGTTTTGACTTGGCCTTTTTTTGATATCACTACTTTTCAGTGCTGAATTTTTAGATTTCTTCTATTTTTTTTTTAGTTGAAGAGACTTGGCTGGTATTTTTACACGGAGTGTTTTTTATGGGATATCATTCCTTTTTTCAGTTTATTCTTACAATTTGTAGCATATATTGTGGAACCAAAGACTATAATTCCTTTAAAAAAATACGCCTTTTTGATTTGGTTGCTAAGAAAAGTTGTGCTTGTTACTATGTATATGCCATAAATGATATGCTATAAAGTATAGCGCAAGTTTCGTTCCAATCGGTCCAGCCGTTCTCGAGTTATGGCATCACTTCCGGTTTTCAAAATGGCGGCTGACTTCACTGCCACCTAAAATTTGTGTCTTTAAATGCTATGTAACATTATAAGCCTTCTGAATATGTAGTTATTGTTATAAGAGATGATTTCATTCAAATTTGGCATTTTTATGACGTACTTTTCCGGTTTCGGTAAAAGTACATTTCTATTTTGACTATTGATATTTCATTGAGATGTCCATCCGAATCGTTTGGCGCTAGTTTCGTCCAAATTGGTCCATCAGTTTTTAAGATATGACGTCACTTCCGGTTTCAAAATGGTGGCACAAAAAATTCGTAAGGACAAGGTATCATCAGACGCCAAAAGTGCATATATGGTAAAAATTTCAGATCGATCGGCTCAGCCGTTTAGGCTGTGGCGCTGTCAACAGTGTTTCCTGATATCATCAGAATCATCATCTTCAGAATCAGAAAGTGGTGTAATTTTACATATTTCACGGCCCTCTAGCACGAAAATGACATACCCTATTGTTCCCAAATTCGGTATATGGGGTGGGGTGGGCCATAGCTCGAAATTAAGATATTTTGCAACAATGTGAGATTTTCCAATTTTAAGATCCAGTAGGCCGAAAATGCCATGTTGTTGCTTACAGTAAAAGTGGTTGGTCTGCTCCTCAGTTTATTAGGCATTTACGGTATGTTGAGTGAGTGTGAGTGTACGGTACGACTTGGCTGGGTGGAGCGACCGCTCCACTAGATAACTTATTGTGTGGAGGTTGGCTTTTTAAGCGAGCGGAGCGAGCGTCTCTACTTGACTCTTGCGGCACTTTCTCTGTGTGTGTTTTTTTTTTGTCGCTTCAACCCAGGTCGCACCGGTCAACGTATCGATCTGAAATTTTGCACGCACCTTCATCTCATACTAACTTAGACCTGTATAGTTTTTGAGAAAGATCCGTCCATAAATAAAAAAAAATCGTGTTTTCCCATATAAATAGCATTGTAGGTTCGAGGAGTCCGTTGCGGCCGCTCGATGCACCCCATTTAAAACAAACTCGGAAGCAGTCAGCTGTCTATAGATTATTGTAAGAATACGTTTTACGGTTAAATAGGTATAGTTATAGCAATACCTGCGAGGTTATAGTTTTTATTTTATTTTAACCGATAGTACCTATAGGTATTTATTGTTTATAAAAGTTTTAACATGCAGTCTTACTTTCAATCCTTTCAAATGCTAAGCAAATTATTTGTAGACCGGTGAAATGTCTGCTTGATTGTAGAAATAGATTGGTTGGTTGGTTGATAAATGAAATTACGTTTATGAATTATTTTATTTATTCAGTCAATACGTTATATTTATAGTTACAATACAATGTGTTGGGTAATAGGAAATTGCTCTATTGTACGGAACGGCAAGTAACTGTTTGAATACTATTTCTTAAATTATGTCATGTTGCCTATTTTGTGAGTTTCAATCTCTGTATTTATCTGTATTGTTTAATTATCTGTTTTGTTTCTGTAATTATTATTTGGAATAAATCCCTTTGATACACACCTAAATACTCCAAAAAATACACATGAGTGCGTGTCTGTTACTAACTTGCAATGAGACACAAATGCAGTTATTTTTTATATAATTTAGTGAATCATGCTTCTAGCCTTCAGTATATTATTGCCGTGTTTTAAGGAATTATGGTTCGAGGTGTCGCACGTATCCGTGCTCGCTTATCAACGCGTTACACAGAGCGTTTTCCTAGTTATATAATCTGTCTCTCTGAGGTAGAAGGGAGGAAGTTAATTTTCTCAATTTTGAGTTACACACTTTTGGAATGATGTAATCAAGCTCTTCCAATTACCATTTGACTGATGTCAACATAATATCCCCATAAAAAACACTTCGTGTAAAAATACCAGCCAAGTCTCTTCAATTAAAAAAAAATATGAAATCTAAAAATTCTGCACTGAAAAGTAGTGATATCAAAAAATTAGCCAAGTCAAAACTTTATTTGAAAATCAAAAAATACTTGGCGCATCGTGTACTTAAATAGCTTGGAAGTATAAGCCAATTATAAATTATACATGAAATATACATATACATAGTATACCTATAATGCCCTAAAAAAAACGATGCGCCAAGTATTTTTTGATTTTCAAATAAAGTTTTGACTTGGCTAATTTTTTAATATCACTACTTTTCAGTGCAGAATTTTTAGATTTCATATTTTTTTTTAGTTGAAGAGACTTGGCTGGTATTTTTACACGAAGTGTTTTTTATAGGGATATCACTCCTTTTTTTAGTTTATTCTAACAACTTGGGACACATATGAAATGAACAATTACTAAATTCTTTTAAAACATCATCACACTTTACAATTTCGTTACCACTAATGAATAGCAGCGTATGGTCCTAAATAATTGCTTTAAATGATCTTTCACGAAGAATAGCAAAGGTTTCATTCCAATCAGTCAACCCAGTTCCGAGATATGGAAACACTTCGGTTTTCAAAATGGCTGCTGAACTTTCTGCAATGCCACATAGAATTTATTTCTATAAATGATGTGTATCATTTTAAGCTTTCTGAATATGTATTTATTGTATAGGAGGGAATTATAATAATTTATACATTTGAATGACGTCATTTCCGGTCTCATAAATAGGAAAATTCTATTTGTACTGTTCATATTCCATAGAGATGGCCATCCGAATCGTTTGGCGCTAGTTTCATACCGATTTGTCTACCAGTTTTTGAGATATGACGTTACTTCCGGTTTAAAAATGGCGGCTGAAATCTCTGACCCCTTGAAGTATATTTGAAACATGATTATAATTTTATAAGCTGTCTCAAATAGTATATTTATTGCATCAAAATAAAAATTTGTGAGATTATTAAAATGTGTGACGTCATTTCCGGTTTAGGTATGAGAAACTGCAAATATTATTGATGATAATACATAAAGTTGACCGTCTAAATTGTTTTGCGCTGGTTTCGTTGAAATCTATTTAGCCGTTATTGATATATGATGTCACTTCCGGTTTCAAAATGGCGGCTTCCGGTTGGTTTTATAACAAGTCACATGAGACGTCAAAAGTACATACGTTACATAAATATCAAAATAATCGGATCAATCTTTGTTGCCAAAAAGCCAATCGATGTATTTCAAATTTCATTACGTCATTTCCGGTTTCTTTAACATAATGTTTAGTCTTTTGCTACTTATCATGCATATAGATGACCGTCTGGATCGTTTGGCGCAATTTTCGTTCCAATCGGTATAGCCGTTGTCGAGATATGACGTCACTTCCGGTTTCAAAATGGCGGCATAAAACCAGTTATAGCAAAAGGCACCTCAGACGCCAAAAGTGCATATGTGGTAAACATTTTAAATCAATCGGTTCAGCTGTTTATGCTGTGGCCTGTTTACCATATTTTAGCTCCACCCTACTACTACTACTGAGATTATTATGAAAACCGCCCTAAAACACTGTTTTCACGGCCCTCTAGCGCGCAAAGGGCGTAACCTATTGTTCCCAAATTTGGTATATGTTGTAGGGTGGGCCATAGCTCGAAATTAAGATATATCGCAACAATGTGAGATTTTCCAATTTTAAGATCCAGTAGGCCGAAAATGCCACTTTGATGCTTACAGTAAAAGTGGGTTTGCTCCAGCCTTTTTAAATGAGTGTGTGCGCGCGCCGTACGACTTGGCTGGCGTGGAGCGACCGCTCCACTAGATACATCTATATTGGAGTATTCTCTTACACAATGACGCATGCCACCTATACAAAATTATGTTTTTAAGAAGTCAGAAATACCGATTTATGAGCTCACCCAAGCTCGCACCTCAAGAAAAACTGAAATGGACTTCCAACCTTCTACTTCTAAAACACGGACAAACTATCATTAGGCATGTACGGTCGCATGACAGCTGTCAACCAATGAGAGAACATTCTTCACGTAAACTTGCTTTCTGCTTTCACTTTCGTGTTATAAATTTTTGTATTATTCAAGAATTGTATGTAAATTGAATGAATATTATAATAAATAAAAATTAATGAAATGAAATGAAATGAAATGAAATGAATGACTTGATATTCACTTGATATGTGTATTGTAAAAATTAAACATTGATGCTAAACGCTGTCTCCGTCTTTATCATGATACCACTAATAAGAAACCATGAAACGTAAGGATACAATATAATACAATACAAAAGGAAGGATTGAATCTTCGTCGTCGCTCATAGTAATCAGAGTAACATCGAAGTGAAAAAGTTTAAAGTAAAATACCTATACCTATCTGACATCTATCTGAAGATCGATATCTTACAATTAATCAACACAATTATCTAGTGGAGCGGTCGCTCCACGCCAGCCAAGTCGTACGGCGCGCGCACACTCTCATATAAAGGCTGGAGCAAACCCACTTTTACTGTAAGCATCAAAGTGGCATTTTCGGCCTACTGGATCTTAAAATTGAGAAATCTCACATTGTTGCGAAATATCTTAATTTCGAGCTATGGCCCACCCTACAACATATACCAAATTTGGGAACAATAGTTTACGCCCTTTGCGCGCTAGAGGGCCGTGAAAACAGTGTTTTAGGGCGGTTTTCATAATAATAATCTTAGTAGTAGTAGTAGGCTGGAGCTAAAATCCGGTAAACAGGCCACAGCCTAAACGGCTGAACCGATTGATCTCACATTTTTACCACGTGTGCACTTTTGGCGTCTGATTTAACCTTGTCCCCATGAATTTTTTGTGCCGCCATTTTGAAACCGGAAGTGACGTCATATCTCGTCAACGGTTGGACCGATCGGAACGAAATTTGCGCCAATCGTTTCAGACGGTCATCTATATGGATTATCAATATCAAAAGACTGAACATTATTTTAAATAAACCGGAAATGACGTCATGAAATTTGAAATACATCGATTTGCATTTCAGCAACAACTGTTGATCCGATTGTCTTGATATTTATGTAACGTTTGTACTTTTGATATTTCATTTGACTTGTTATAAAACCAACCGGAAGCCGCCATTTTGAAACCGGAAGTGACATCATGTCTCAAAAACGGCTAAACAGATTAGAACAAAACCAGCGCTAAACGATTTAGACGGTCAACTTTATGTAATCAGTAATATTTGATGATTCAAATATCGAAACCGGAAATGACGTCACACATTTTATGACCTATACCGGAAATGACGTCATAAATATGCTAAATGACGCTAAATTCACCACTTTATACTTTAAAACAGATATAAGTAAACGTACTTTGTAAATAATTATAAATTCAAGGTTGCAGTGTTCTCGGCGGCCATTTTTAAAACCGGAAGTGACGTCATATATCGTAAACGGTTGTACCGATTGCAACCTAAGTTTGGAAATGTGTTGGACTAATAATTATGAATTCAAGACGACATTATTTTCGGCCGCCATTGTTAAAACCGGAAGTGACGTCAAATATCGAAAATGGCTGTACCGATTGCAATCAAATTTTGGAAATGTGTTGTACTAATAATTATGAATTCAAGACGACATTATTTTCGGCCGCCATTGTTAAAACCGGAAGTGACGTCATATATCGAAAATGGCTGTACCGATTGCAACCAAATTTTGGAAATGTGTTGTACTAATAATTATGAATTCAAGACGACATTATTTTCGGCCGCCATTGTTAAAACCGGAAGTGACGTCATATATCAAAAACGGCTGTACCGATTGCAACCAAATTTTGGAAATGTGTAGGAGTAATAATTATGAATTCAAGACGACATTATTTTCGGCCGCCATTGTTAAAACCGGAAGTGACGTCATATATCAAAAACGGCTGTACCGATTGCAACCAAATTTTGGAAATGTGTAGGAGTAATAATTATGAATTCAAGACGACATTATTAAAACCGGCTAAAACCGCTAAACCGCTTTACCGCTAACGGCTAAAACCGGAAGTGACGTCATATATCGAAAACGGCTGGATTGATTGTAACGAAACTTAAAGCTATTCTTCTTGGATAATTATTTTAATCTTATATACCAAACGCAACTTTTCTAAGTATCCAAATCGGCATAGGCGTATTTTTTTAAAGAAATAAGTTCTTGCACGGACACAAGCTGTGCTACAAGCTGTATGAATAAACTAACAAAAGAAGTGATATCCCAGAAAAAAACACTCCGTGTAAAAAAGGCAGCCAAGTCTCTTTACTTTAAAAAAATTCAACACCGAAAAGGAGTGATATCAAAAAAGGAGCCAAGTCAATGACATTTCCAAATATTTAATCGTATCTTTGAAATAAAAGTATAAACACCGAGAAATACTTTACAAAAGGACTTGGCGCATCGTTTTTTTAAAGACATTTTTCTATTCATAAGCATGTGCCATTTATATACAACCGTCATTTTGAATGTTTAGAATAATAGGGAAACATCTTTCAATTAGGTACATATTATACATACCTTCTGTAAAATATTTTCTATATGAATATATACGCTATGAAACTTGTTGTCTATGCTTTCTATAAATATACACAATAGTTATCTTCGTAATATTGTTTCGTGGTGAATATAATTAAGTCTCATCATGCGTTATACCTTCACATCATGTAACAATTTCTATTAATACACATTTTATAAAAATACATTTCACAAAGAAGACAGTCATATTGAATTTCTATTAAAAAATTTAACTTTATACACTTGACACTTCAAAAATATATAATTGTGTTCCATTAGTTAGTAATTATTTGACAACGTTTCATGATTTCCTTCAGTCAAGATCAAATTATGAAAAGATACCAGTCTAATATCGCCATATTAACAGTACTGCAAGAATATGTATGAGCCCACTTCCAATTGATATGAAGGGATGTGTGTTGTGAAAAATATCCGACCGAACCGGGGCACGAACTTGGTACCTCTCACTTGCCGGGCGAGAGCTCTACCAACTGAGCTACCCGATCGGACGGGCGGACATTAGACACAACACACTGATGAGGATCCTGACTCCTGACTCCATGGAAGTTTTCCAAAGGAGCCTACATTCTCACCACTTCCAATTGTTATGTAATTCTTTCACCCTTATATTACTTATATATTACAGCATAAAATCATGCTTCTCTCGCCATTGACAAAACTATAAAATAGTCATTACTAAAAGTAGCTTGATTCATAGATTCTGGCTCTAATAGAAAGAGGAAAATGTACCTACTTGTAAATTTCTTTCCACTTTTAGGATAGAATGATGTCTTTAAAAAAACGATGCGCCAAGTCCTTTTGTAAAGTATTTCTCGGTGTTTATACTTTTATTTCAAAGATACGATTAAATATTTGGAAATGTCATTGACTTGGCTCCTTTTTTGATATCACTCCTTTTCGGTGTTGAATTTTTTTAAAGTAAAGAGACTTGGCTGCCTTTTTTACACGGAGTGTTTTTTTCTGGTATACAACTACATTAAACGCATAGGTACTTTAAATATTAAAAGTATTTTTGCATAAAATATGAAAAACTATATTGACTTTGGTTTGTTGACGGTTTCACAGCCAGCTTGAAATGGGTTTACAGGAACAAAATACGACTTTGACAGCTTTAAGTTTCTTGCCGTGATGACGTTTTCTATGTAAATGTACCTAATTATGGCCAGTTATAACGTGTTAAGGTAGATTTGTTACAAATACGAAGGGATAAGGTATGCGTCTGAGGTGAGTTTCGGCAATTTATTTATTTACAAAAAGCAGAAGACGTAATTTTAGACGTGATAAGCAATGAAAGGAGCGCGCAATAAAAAGCGTTCCCCACAGACAAACAGAACTGGGTAACTATCATGTGCAAGCAGTAATGTAAGCAGACTCACAGGAACCTATTAGATAGTGGCCTGACGATCAGCTTTCAGCCACAAGACCACTACAGTCACTATTACACAATAGCCATACAAATGTTTCGCTATTAACTGTTCATTTACAATTGAGGTGTCATTTACAAAAACAACCATAGTCCAAAATTTCAAATATTGTAATATTGGTGCCAAAAAATTACTCATTTTCATTGGCTCATTCTTGAGTATGCGTCTTTCACAAAAGATACCTTAGTCCTAGTGTTATTTTACAGGCCCTAGATTTTTTTACAAGAACGACCATTGTCCATATGATTTTTTACAAGAAGTGCCATTTTTCTGTGAGACTAAGGCTGTACTTGTGATATAAGTTACTCTTATATTAATATTGTCAATAACATAAATTATGTGTAATAATATAATTTTGTGTTTAAACTTACTTTACCTGTTTTTATCACAAAAACATAGTCCAGGATAAATTATTTTTTTAAATTTTTTGGAGAATATTATTATGGAAAAAATAAAATCTGTTGACTCCCTTACGTACCAAACTAATTATATTTCAATTTAATACATTTTATTTTCTTCATAAACAAAAAATAGGAAGTTTTTTTTGATTATTTTGAAATCACTTTTTTGCACTATGGTTGAATTTGTAAATGACGCCCTTATTCTAATATAATTTTGTTAGTTACATCATCAATAGAGCTAAGATGTTTAGGACATCCTTTTTTAATTTTTTGTTCAGACACGTTTAAAAATTATACATTAAATATGTTTCATGTACTCCTGACATATAAAAACACTCCGTGTAAAAATACCAGCTAAGTCTCTCAACTAAAAAAAAATAATGAAATCCAAAAATTCTGCACTGAAAAGTAGTGATATCAAAAATCCTAAACATCCTAGACATCCTAAACATCCTAGCTCTAATCATAAATGTTTTGATCAATCCAATAAGCATTATTGGTAATAATTTTAAGTTTATCGAAATCTTTCATCTTTTTGGGAATAAAATGACCCCCGATATTTATTTATCATATATATATTCATATAAATTCACCAAGGGGTTTGTTACAACCTTGATACAACCGTGTAACCTTGATAAGATGTTCACATGATCAGTCTGATTGTACATTCTGAACATTCTTTTTGTTTCCTAACTTCGCGACAATTGTGGCCTGACCATTGAACTTCACATACTCAACATATTTAAATACCGAACGCCGAAGTTAGACGGTTTATGGACGCGGCCCTTATTTGTATTTCTATCGTACATTCCAATTTCCTTGATTTGTAAGGTCTGTGTTTTTTCTACAAATATAATAGTCGCGCTTTGCAAAACATAACTACATTTACTTTGGATTATACTTCCTTTCAGCATACCGATGTTATAATCGACATTATGCCACATTATAGACTAGTATAATTCTTTAACAAATGTACAACAAATGTGATTTAACAAATGTTTGATGGAAGAAAATTACATTCCTGAAGAATGGAATCTATCATACCTCACCTCCTTACATAAAAAGGCAGTAAAAAGGTATGTTCGAATTATCGTGGCAATTAGTGTTACTGGTTTTATGGGAAGGCTTTATGGCAGAATTGTGAAGGAAAGAATAGAGGAGAGCTTTATGGATATGGAAGTACAGAGTGGATTTCGTGCCGGGAGATCGTGTTTGGACAACATTTTTTCTTTAAGGCAGTTGATAGAGAAGAGAATGGAGAGAAATCTTAGTACCCACTTGGTATTTGTGGATCTCGAGAAGGCATACGACAGCGTCCCGCTTAAAAAATTGTTTGAAATTCTAAATGAAAGTATTTGCGGAAAGTATGTTAAGTGCGTATTTAATATCTACAAAAATGCAAAATGTGCGGTCAAAGTTGGGAATTATTTGTCGGATCATTTCAGTATCACCAAAGGCTTGAAACAGGGGTGTTGCCTGTCACCAACTTTGTTTAAAATTTATATTCAGAAAGCTCTTAACAACTGGAGCAGAAAATGTTCAAGAATGGGCATAGAGGTCGGAACTGACTGCTTGCAGGGGCGTGCAGTGCAGCCTAGGCAAACTAGGCACTGCCTAGCCAGGCAGTTGACATCCTAAGCTTAATTTTTATTTTACCCAATAATATTTTATTTTCATTAAATGTCTTGTGTAAAATGAACGTACTTTATGGTATAATATGCGCGAGATGCTTAATATACACGTATAGAGCGTGGCCAGTCGTGCCCGCCAAAATTGCGATTTTTTAGGAAATGTTTTTAGAACAGATAGTAGCGAGGACTAGGCTAATCGAGCTCCGCGCCTGTGTTATTGTGGACGGGGAGGGGAGGAAGAGTCGCACTCGCACTGTGACGTCACTCACGTCGCGTCATCAGACTGAACACCTACAACTGATCTCCATCTCTCTCGCACTAATGTTTCAAAGGTGTAACTCTCTTCTCTCTTTAACCAATGCTCCAACGATATCTTTCTTCTCCCTCGCTCCAACGGAAATGCTACTCGGCTAGAACAGGCGATAACCTTGGGCCGAGGCAAGCTCAAAAATGCAAGTAACGCATAAAATGTCCTCAACTCGGCAATAAAAATAAGCAAAATGACACAGTTCGTTCACAACTCTCATCGGGTAAACATATTGCACACATTTTGTGAAGTAAAATGAGATTGTATGTTGTGTTGTGATTTCAATTGACTTTGACTTTGATATTTCTTTGATGTCAGTTTGTTGACTGCTCTCATCGATGTTAGATATTCAAAGAAGTTTATAATTTAGAAGATTTGGGAAGTTAGTTCTGATTGTGTTGTGTCGAATTTTGATTTCGATTGCGCTGGACACGGCTGGACATTGTAATTATGACATTCCCAAGCGTGTGTAATCAGTTGGATCCGTCGTTTATTTTCTCGGGTCTATAAAGATAGACAGAAATGCAGCGCCATCGAAAAGTTCACAATCAAAGTTTTTCAACACAAGGTGAGAGATTCCATCAAAATTATTGCTTCTATCAGGATTAAAATATTCCCGGTAAGAAAAATTATGTTGGTTAATTAATGCTTTAAAAAAATTATAAATTAATAATTTAATCGGCGTGGGGGGGGGGGACGAGTCTTTTTGGCTGGAAATGTGGCAAGTGCCTAGTCATGCGGGAAAACCACCGCACGCCCCTGACTGCTTGTATACGCTGTTATATGCTGATGACCAAGTTTTAATGGCAAATGACAGTGAAGATATTGCATACATGGCTAGGAAACTAACAGACGAATATTCTGATTGGGGATTGAAGATGAATCTAGGGAAAACAGAGTATTTAGCCATAGGAGAGCAGTCAGATAACATCAAGATTGAAGGAGGTACTATAAGATTCTGCGAGCAGTATAAATATTTGGGTAGACTAATATCACAGGATGGAACATGTGACAAGGATATAAGGAATAGAGTGACACAGGGAAGAACAGCGATCCAGAAATTGAATTCCTTACTTTGGTCCACGAAAATAAAAATGAATACAAAAATGACAATCTACAAGGCCATTGTAGAGCCAATAGCAACGTACGGGTCGGAGTGTTGGCAGTTGAATAAGAGGAATAGGGATAGATTGGCTGCTTTGGAGATGGACTACCTACGGAGATCGTGTAGAGTCTCGAGGATTGAACATGTACGGAATGAGGTAATAAAGGAAAGATCAGGCGTTGAGACTTCAATTTTAGATGAAATAGATAAGAAACAGCTGGTATGGTATGGACATGTGATGCGAATGACGGATGAAAGATGGCCACAGAAGATGTTCAACTACAGAATTCCAAATAGGCGGAAAAGAGGAAGACCAAGGAAGACCTGGCTGGAAGGAATAGAGGTTGCGATGCATGCAAGAGGACTGGAAGATGGACAATGGCAGGACAGAGACGAGTGGAGATTGGGATGCGGAAAGCGGCGTCAGCCGTAGGAACTTCGCTATTTATTATTATAATTCTTAATTTTAAAAAAATTAGTGAATTTAGTATAATTCTTAAGTATAATTTAATTCTTAAAAATATCGTGACGAAAAGGAACTACCCTAACTCAACATGCAACATCCGTTATTATTTGATGAACATGGGAAGGTCATGCTGTCTCAGTTATGAAATCAATACAAGGTATAACCAAATGGCTGTCTTTTTAAATCAATATTTTTTTATTTGCTGTCAAAGTATTCAATATTTTTAAGTCCGCTCATTCGTACATAATTAATTGCACACATTTGATTATCTTAGAGTCAGCTGATTTAGTAGCTGCATTCTGGATAAAAACAAATAATAAGATTGTAGGGGCCACGATGTTTGCAACAGGGGGTGGGGGGCACTCACAATGAAGACATTGAAGAATATAATTAATGTGAAGAGGGAAGATATTGACCCAACAGAGCACGATCTATTCGGAAGTAAGGGGAGTCTGGAGTGATCTAACCACCCTCCCCTCCCTTCCCCTCCTCCAGCATGCAACGCAAAGTGCGTTTATGGATTTTAAGCTTGAACAGCGAATTGTGTTGTTAAAAAAGCTAACTAAAGTGGATAGTAATCCTTTAAAAAAGATGCCTGGCGAAAAGGTCTCCCACAATTTATGACGTAAGAGGTAGAAGACTGGATGAGAATTTCAATTATTCTGTTGATAGCTTAAAAACCATTCAATTATCTGTATTTGTGGACATCCGTAAAATGCAAGTTAAAATTGATAGAGCTTGGTTACTGAATGCCAAAAGTGGGCAAAACGAAATTGAGAAAAATAGACATCGGACCTCCTACCTCTAAAGCACATATACATTTGGGTGAAATATAGATTCTTATGATGTTGGTAATAGAAACAAGAATATTTTTAAGAAATTAATAATATAAATCGACCAAATTTAATTTTGACAAAACTTTATCCCAAAGATCCCCTCCCCAAAATCTTAAACTAGAGTTATCCAACTTTTAATTCTTGCATTTACTAAGTATGTATTTTTACCTTCTCGACTCTAACGATCGAATGCGGTGTCAGCGTGTACTCGGATGATTTCGTACCGGTCCTGATGATCCTGATAGTGATCAGTGATCACTCAATGATGTTAGTTTTTTTTATATACTTTTGTTGTATTAAGGCCGATGCACATTTGACGCGGACGGACGACGCGGACGGACGACGGAGACGGATACAATGTTAAAGTCGTCGTCCGTCCGCGTCCGATTGTGAACAGCCAGAGTGAATTTGTTATTGAGCGAGCGTAGCGAGAGTCACCACGGTACTCTTATGGCACTTTCTCTGCGTGTTTTTTTGTTTTTTTTGTTTTTGTGTTCACAGCCCAGGTTAAACGGCACACTAATCGATCTGAAATTTTGCACATATACTAACGTAATCTTTGCGGTCCCTGGGATCGTTTTTGAACGGGATCATGTGATTGGTTCAAATTTAAAAATAATTGTCTTTCTATTGGTTGTTCCGATCAATTTGAAATTTTGACTAGTCATTACGACCAACATTATACCCAATCTTACAAAGTTTCAGCCAAATCCTCCCATTGGTTAAAATTTTAAAAAATCTTTCATATGATTTTGAAATTTAAACTAGAACCGTATGACCGATCAACTTAAAACTTTGCATGGTCATTGGGACATACGTACTAGGAAAACGCTCTGTGTAACGCGTTGATGAGCGAGCACGGATACAAGCAACACCTCGAACCGAAATTATGTCTATCGAAAATGTCATTAAAAGCCAATTCTTGAATTTCGTCACAGACTTGTGTAAAAATCTCCAAAACCTCCAAAAATGTGGTCCCAATATCCTTGCTAAATTTTAAGTTGATCGATTAAACCTTTATGATTGAACGGTTCCTTGTTAATTTTCAAAAATCACAGGATCTCGTTCAAAAAATATACCTGGGACCACTCATATGATATGATATTAGTGTGTACACAATATCAGATCAATCTGTTGAACGGTCAATATTAGTTTCATTTCGTTTGAAACTGTCTGCTCTAACTACCTTGCCTTGAACTGAAGATTCGAAGTCGCCGTGAATTTGACAGCCAACATGCAAAATGTCCATAAAATGACAAAAACTTTTGAAAAAACGACAGATTAAACTGAAAATTGGCAAAAATATCTTAAATGTTGGTACCAATGACCATGCGAAGTTTTTAGTTGGTCGGTCAATCGGTTCTAGTTTAAATTTCAAAAATCACAGGAAAAATGGTTTCAAATTTGAACCAATGGGAGGATTTGGCTGAAATATTTTATGATTGGGTACAATGTTGGTTGCAAAGACTTTGCTAAATTTCAAATTGATCGAACCAACCAATCGAAAGATAATTTTTATAAAATTTGAACCAATCACATGATCCCGTTCAGAAAAGATCCCAGGGACCGCATAGATTACGTTAGTATGTTTGCAAAATTTCAGATCGATTGGTTGTGCGGTTTGACCTGGGCAGTGCAGGAAAAAAAAAAAAAAAATCACAGAGAAAGTACCATAAGAGTACCGTGGTGACGCTCGCTACGCTCGCTCAATTATCTGTATTTTTGAAAATGTTCAGACTTGATTGTGTTTAAATCCAAAAGTTATTGACATTTTACGAACATTTTGCGTGTTGGCTGTCAAATTTCTCGAAAATGCTGATCACGGCTACTTCGACTCTTTATAGTTCCAAGGTAGTTAGAGCAACTTTCAAACGTATGAAACTGATATGACCGTTCAACAGATCGTCTAATATTGTGTAAATACACACACTTATATCATATAAGTTGTCCCAGGTATATTTTTTTATCTATGATTTTTGAATATTGACTAGGAACATTTTAATCATAAAGGTTCAATCGATTAACTTAAAACTTTGGCATGGTCATTGGAACTAAAGCCCCATTTACACGGTGCAATTTCTTGTACAACTTCTGTACCACACTTCTGTGTCACACTTTTTGAATGGAAATTAGAACATGTTTTAAGTTCTGTGACAGAAAGTTGCGTCGTGTAAACACAAAATTGTATGAAAAATGGGAATGTGACAGAAGTTGTTCAAGAAATTGCACAGTGTAAATGGGGCTTAATACTTTAGGAATATTTGGAGATTTTTATACCTACAAGTCTGACGAATTTCAAGAATTATTGGCTTTTAATGATATTTTCGATAGACATAATTTCGATTCGATGTGTTGCGCGTGTCCGTGCTCGCTCATCAACGCGTTACACAGAGCGTTTTCCTAGTAGTTAACGTAGAATTAAATGATGATGATTTATTTTAATCCTACATCTGTCACCATTTGTAAGTTTACAATACTTCAAGAAATGTACACTCTTTCAATAAAGCTATATAAAGGCATATGTTTCTGAGTTAAATTTTACAGTGAACTAAGCTCTTGTGATGTTGCAAGTTGAAATCGTTTCTTAAGAACATTTAAAATAGAAAACACTCAGTAAACGTGTTGAGGAGTATATATTTGATTGCATATTTTCACTCAAGGTATTTTAGCCAAACAATCCAATTTATTGCTTCGTTAGACAACCAGTTTTCGAATACTCCGCTAAACCAGTAATTAAGCTTACACAATCATTCTAGGAATGTCATTGGATGCTGAAAACAGATTCCATGCTTCACAAAGCGTGGCTTCCTACACTCAATGAGAATGCCACTGAATCGTTTATGTGGGTTCATAAATTCAAGCAAAGACGTGTAAAAATACATAAAAAGTAGACCTAAAAGATTTAAAAGCAGTTCCCTATAATAGTTCTGCATTTGTGGCGGAATGTTGCTTTGTCAATGCAGTTATCAGAGACATATAATATGTGTAGGTCAGTCTGATTATCTGCAAGAAAAGACACAGAATGAATTAGTGCGACATTGTGAAATTTTCATAGAAATTTGATTTAATACTTACAACGAAGAAAATCTCTTGTGACATTGGAACAAAACCTGCTGCTCTGACAACAATCGGTTGATTAGCTCGTGATATCATGATCCTCATTGCTTGCTTGAAACTCGCAGTCGCTTCCAACCATTCACAGCCGAAGATGGCGTCCCTTCACCAGCGAGCTCTGGAACACGAAGATTTGCATTATGATCGCAACCAAGGAACTATTATTGTACTTGACTATTTCTGAAATTGCTTGTTGTCTACCTCTTCTGATAGTTTATCACATAGGTAGCACAGAATTTGTAGTTGGAACAATAAAGTCATGAGGGCTACTTCAAAGCAGAAAACATTTGGCCTCCAAACTGTTATCTGAAATAGAAAATC
>OW203770.1:28906553-29019190 GCA_934045905.1 Leuctra nigra
AACATGTGTCTAACATCAACTCTGTCTACAGCAATCTGGCGACTGTGGAGCAATTTGTGACGGAGAAGTCTGAACTGGCCGATGACTTGCATCACAAAAGATATGATCAAGCAGTCGACGTAAAGGACCATACACGATCCCATTCCGCCAGACGTTATTTGAACAACAAGAGTGATCTCAAAATTGGGAGATTTGGTTATATCATATGGAGGCCGTATGCTGAAACAATCATGGTGATTATTTAGAATTTTTCTATTAGGTATCTAGTGGAGCGGTCGCTCCACCCAGCCAAGTCGTACTATACACTCACAGTCACTCAACATACCGTAAATGCCTAATAAACTGAGGAGCAGACGAAACACTTTTACTGTAAGCAACAACATGGCATTTTCGGCCTACTGGATCTCAAAATTGGTAAATCTCACATTGTTGCGAAATATCTTAATTTCGAGCTATGGCCCACCTGACAACATATACCAAATTTGGGAACAATACGTTATGCCGTTTGGGTGCTAGAGGGCCGTGAAAACAGTGAAATTACACCCCTTTTAAAAGCTATCTGATGATGATGATGATTCAGATATCAGGAAACGTTGCTATCACCGCCACAGCCTAAACGGCTAAACCGATCGACCTGAAACTTTTACCACATATGCACTTTTGGCGTCTGATGATACCTTGCCTCTTGTGATTTTTTGTGCCGCCATTTTGAAACCGGAAATGACGTCATAACTCAAAAACGTCTGGACCGATTAGAACGAAATTAGCGCCATTCGATTTAGATGGTCATCTATATGAAGTATCAATAAAAAAAATATTATTTTCTTATTTTCTAAACCGGAAGTGACGTCATAAATACGCAATATTTAACTTATTTCAACAAATTATACTTAAAATACGTACATAATTAACTTACATTGTAACATAGACAATACAATTTATATATTCAAGGTAGCAGTGTTCTCGGCCGCCATTCCTGAAACCGGAAGTGACGTCATATATCTAAAACGCCTGTACCGATTGCAACTGAACTAGCTCCTGCGTATTCATTCTGCTATTTATTTGAAAAATCAATTGTGAAAAATGAATAAATAAATTAATGGTACCGGAAATGGCGGCAGGAACCACTAAATGAAACCGGAAGTGACGTCATATATTACAAACGGCATGACCGATTTTACGGAAATATAGGGATTAGGAATTCAGATGGTCGTTCATGAAGGTATCAACTAGATAAAACTAGATTGTTTTCTTATTACCTATACCGGAATTCGGCCGCTATTTCAAAACCGGAAGTGACGTCATGTATCGAAAACGGCTGGATCGATTATAACGAAACTTAAGCTATTCTTCTTGGATAATCATTGTCATCTTATACCAAACGCAACTTTTCATAGTAACCAAATCGGTTGAGGCGTATTTTTTTAAAGAAATTAGTCCCTGCTCGGACATGTGCTACAAGCTGTATGTATAAACTAACAAAAGAAGTGATATCCCAGAAAAAACACTCCGTGTAAAAATACCAGCCAAGTCTCTTTAACTATAAAAAAAAATAGAAGAAATCTAAAAATTCAGCACTGAAAAGGAGTGATATCAAAAAAGGAGCCAAGTCAACGAATTTTCCAAATTTTAATCGTACCATTGAAATAAAAATATCAACCCCCGAGAAATACTTAAAAAAAGGACTTGGCGCATAGTTTTTTTAAAGACATTTTTCTATTCTTAAGCTTAAGCCACTCACATACTACGTAGTTCAGAAATGCCTAGAAAAATTGGGACAAAACTTTCAAATTAAATATTGAACATTCTGTAAAATATTTTAAATTTAAATATAAGTACGCAAAGAAACATAGCATTGTCTTACAAGCAATAAATACAGAACAGTTGTGTTTGTGATTGGTAGGTACCTATAGTTTTGTGGGTACATCAACATACCTACTACAGCATTATACTTGGAACCTTCTCGCCGTGTAATTAATTGCTATTAATTAACATTTTATACCAAAAAAATTCATAAATTACATAACGTATTACTTTAGATAAAAATCTAGTCAGTAATTATTTGAGCAGCATGGCTCAGTGCACTAGTCACTTATACAAATCTCATTGACGGCCTTCTTGTAATGAGCGCTTTCGCTATTTCCCTCAGTCACGATATTGAGAAGTATGATTGATTAATATGACCCTAGAAATAGTGGCAATAACGAATAGACTAGGCCGCTTCCGTTTATTCGTTATTCGTTTATCCGTTTATTTCCTCTGAATATTGACAAAATACCAAAACTGCCAGTAGGTAAGAGTACTAGTTATATTAAAACGTAGTATGATTCGTCGATAATGAATGTGATATACTCAGGAAAATATACTTGTAGAGTTCTTCCTATACTTTTAGGATAGAAAAGTGTCTTTAAAAAAACGATGCGCCAAGTCCTTTTTTTAAGTATTTCTCGGGGGTTGATATTTTTATTTCAATGGTACGATTAAAATTTGGAAAATTCGTTGACTTGGCTCCTTTTTTGATATCACTCCTTTTCAGTGCTGAATTTTTAGATTTCTTCTATTTTTTTTTATAGTTAAAGAGACTTGGCTGGTATTTTTACACGGAGTGTTTTTTCTGGGTATTAATCTACGCTGAACGTGTTTCCAAAACATATCAGGTTGTCATTCTGCAATCCAAGGTCACTACACAGCATCACCACTACTCATCACTGTGTATAGGGTTGACGGTGAAAAAATATATTAACATTGTTGCTCTAGGGAAGCTTATATCTTTGGTACACTTTTAAATATGCATTTTTAAATGACCACGCGTCGAATAATTTACCATTAATTAATCGCTTAATATTTCCCAAAATAATTGTAGTGACATCACAAGATAGGTACTACTTACGAGTCCTGGGGACCGATATGGAAACTGACGGATTAGTCAAATTTTCCCAAATTACCTAAGTCTCGCCCCAAGGCTCATTATTTACTCCACTGTTATGCAACTTTGGCGGTGGTTTTGATACCCATTTTCTCGTATTACTATTGAGAAAATTTAAGGAATATTAATTAAAGAAAAATATGATTTATTTTTCACATATTTTATGAAAAAATTTGAAAAAAAACTTTTTTGTTTCAAGTATATCTTTAAATTTCTCAATAGTATTACAAGGAAATGGGTATCAAAACTACCTCCTAAAGTTGCATAACAGTGGAGTAAATAATGAGCCTAGGGGAGACTTAAGTATTTTGGGAAAATTTGACACAATCCATCAGTTTCCATATCGGCCCCCAGGACTCTTAACGTCAATTTTCATAAGCCCCTTATTCGATTACATTATTGTATACTTACTTGTAAAATAACGTCCGAAGTCTTGTAAATAACGGCAGCGATATGGCGACAAATATTACCAATACAATATGAAGAACTGATAAATACACTTTTGTCACAAGCTTGCTCTCCTTCAATGTCCTTTTCATCAACATTTGCTCCCATTCGGTTCCCTCCATACCTTTATTAAACATCACCTCCAATAAGTCAATCAGTCTCTGAAGATGCTTTTGTCTTCGCATGGCATAACTTATTTTCAGAATTATGCTTAACCCAATGAACCACCACGTCACATCTTCCATCAATAACAGAGCGTCACTCCGGGTCTTGAAGCCACCGACGGGGAATCCAAACACTATGAAGCAGCAACCGCAAATGGCAAGCCATGGAATAATTATGCACCTCCAAGTTCGTTTGAACCAACTGGATTTGTCATTTTGTGAATACCAAAGACCTGAAATTTTTTTATTAAAAGGGTAAGAGGAATACGATGATTTTTTTTTTGATTTTTTTTTTTTTTTATAGAAAATGAGATTGATGCATTATCTGATAGTGTAGTGGTTGATGTGTTCTTTCAGAATATGTTATTGATTGAATTGATTTGATACACACATTGCGCGTTTTTCATGTTTTAACAACGTGTACAACATGTACTTGTATCGTTTTAACAACGAGTAATCTAAAATCTAAAAATATGTGTCATAAAATGAAATCTGCATTTTCAGATTTGAAGTGATTTTAGTGATGGCTTTAGTGAGGGGTGTGCTTATTATACTCCTAACGGCATAAGTGAAAGAAATCGGCACAATTATCAGGAACAAACCTTCAATTGTTCCAGCCGATCAAATGTCAACAAATATCTCAAATAGCTCGAGGAAGATTGCAAGTTCATAATTTCAGTACATTCAGTGAAATTGATTACACTTCATTACAATTTTCATAGTCAAATAACTTGTATAATTGTAATAATTGCTAAATGCGTAATGTTAAGGTGGCTGCATATCACGTGACTTTTTTACCAAAAAGCTACACATTTTCAGTTGGAAGGGTTCAGTTCAGCAAATACTTCTCACTCATCAGATAAGTTAGGACACATCAGTTGTAACTAATCTACGCAGAAAAGAACTGCGAAAATAACATATTCGATGATTTTACTTCCTTGCACCTAAATATTCTCAAATCAAGACCTGAAGTTGAAGGAAATTCTACGAGTTGCCAAGAACAGCAAACATTACTCTAATAAAAAGGCACATATGCATCACAAACCTAACGCAATGTCAGAATGTATAACATGCGCTCTTTCTTCCTCTTTCCAACGAAATGTTGAGATATTAATTATATCCACTATTATGAATGTAATGTTTAAACGAACAGCACTTGGTTTTGACAGTCTTCACACGCGTACTTATACACTAGATTTGTGTTGTTTTTATTATAAAACCACTGCAAAATTAAATAATATTGACTGCAAATATTGATAAGCTCCAGTATGCAGTGAATTTCCTTCATAAATCACCTTGGATTACTCAACATGAACGATGTAAGGTATGTACTCATAGGTAACTATTTCTTTTGATCGGATGTAGAGAAATAAAGTCACGTGATATACAGCCACCTTAACACAACAAAACAAACCTGCAGTACCTTTGACGTCCTACCAACGTTGCATATTTCTGCCACCGGCCGCACTGTCTGTAATGTCACAGAAAAATGACACCTACACACTTACCAGCGGAATGCAAAATGGTCTCAATGAGATCGAAGCAACTTTCTCCTTCTGCCACGTTGTTCATGTCCTTAACGCGTTGCATCGTCCTTGCAATCCAATGCGTCCTCGAATGAAGCCACTGACACAATGAGCTGCAAATATCCCTCCATTAGACAGTTCCCTTGGCGTGTTGGCCAATCAGGAATCGCCGTTCCTACGCTAGCTCCTCCCAGCGAGAAAACGTAGGCTCGTGATTGGCCAAAGCGTGCCTACAACGTTATATAGCTCGCACGTAGAAGAACGAAATCACGACACGAAAGCTTGCGTTCGGTGTTGGGTAGACGATCTATAGGGTACGTAATTATTAACAAGGGACTCTGGGTCTAAATAAATATGTTCCTATCTCAGTGTATAAATATATGAAATCTGTTTAATCGAATAAATTGCAATAATCCATTAATTTGTCTAATTTATTACAGTTATTTTTTAACAAGGGCTCTAGAAATATGGAAAAAGAAATCAAATCGTTAGGGTTAGCCGAACCACTGGGGAGAAACAACACTTAGCATAAAGAATGTTCACGTGGAGCATGATGCAATTAATATAAGTAAGTGATTTCATTTGAGAAATTTTAGGAAAGTTGGCATGTTAGGATCCACGCATCAGGCTGAAAATACGAGGAAAGCTATACCTAAATGAAACTTCATACTTGTAGCAACGAAAATGAAGCCATTTACCAATTCCGAAAATTGTAAAACGTATTACAGTACGTGTTTGTGTTTGGTTTGGCGACTTAAAAATTTGCTTACATTCTAAAAAAAACGCCATGCGGGGCAACAATTTAAGGGTAGTTTGCTTCAGTTTGTGTATTTTAGAGTCCCAGAATTACTTTTAAATTGTTTAATTCTATAAACACCGTACACGCCCTGCAGGGCTAAAAAAATAAGGGGATTCGCCCCCCCCCCCCACTCCACTTGATAAAAGTAGTTCCTACACGCCTGGAATAAACCAACTTAATCACGTGACCATTATTGTAATTTTAAAAAAAATGCGGCCCACCAACAAAAGCTAATTCAAGTAGAGTACCACTGCTATAAGTAATATAATAACAAAAATCACAAGAAATTTCTGGAAAAGTAAAGAATTAGAGGGTATGTACCAAAGACTTTGAATACTAACACAGTATAACAGGTAATTTATAACCTAAAAAGACAAGATTAAGAGCGAAGACCCCACCGTCACTTATTTTCTTTACAGTGTAATTTTTCTAGCCTATAGATATACCCATACTGTTTTTCATAACTATTCTCCACTGCAAATATGTGCACTGCAAACATATGAAAATGCGGCGCTTCCCCATTTTTACTTACCGATTTCGCCGTGATTGGTTCAGGCACGTCAGTGGTTGTTAAATATTTGAAGCAAATTTCGAGCTAAATGTAACGATTTCCTTATGTAAAAGGTACACTTTCTTTTGATTTGTTTGTATGGCTAGATAATCTAAAGTGATGATTTTTTTCAAATTTATATCTGAAAACCTGAACGTATCTGACTTTAACTTTCAAGCGTCTACGTTTTAAAAATCAAAATTTATGTACATATTTACTTTGGTATTACCAAAGCTAATACTTGAAGAAAATAAACGAATTGTACTGTTTAGTACCTACTGGACCGTATCGAACGTGTACCTTATTTACATTGAAACTTGTATTTGTACCGAACCAGAACGTTGGTGTGGCTTTCACTACAATTTTCAGAAGAATTGATTTCTTAAAAATATCGTGACAAAAGATATGAAATATTATGCTTTATTATTTACTGAATATCAAAGTATACCCGAATGTGGAAATAATATCAATTGATGTAAGTCAACATGGTACATTTTGTTATAAGAGATAAGTGTTCCATTTGAATTACTTGACTCCCAGGTTTCATTCATACCCACTTTTGCGAAACATATTAATTCACATATCTTTTCTCCGATCGAGCTGAAATTTTGAACAAAATTTAAAAACCCTCCTGTTTTTACCTGGGACGCGGGGGAGATAATTCCCCCATATCCCCCCTCCTACGTGTCTGCCCCACAGCTCATGCTTCCCCCGTATCCCCTCTCCTACGTGTCTGCCACACAGCTCATGCTTCCCCCGTATCCCCCCTCCGGCGTGTCTGCCCCACAGCTCATGCTTCCCCCGTATCCCCCCTTCTACGTGTCTGCCCCACAGCTCAAGCTTCCCCCGTATCCCCCTCCTACGTGTCTGCCCCACAGCTCATGCTTCCCCCGTATCCCCCCTCCTACGTGTCTGCCCCACAGCTCATGCTTCCCCCGTATCCCCCCTCCTACGTGTCTGCCCCACAGCTCATGCTTCCCCCGTATCCCCCCTCCTACGTGTCTGCCCCACAGCTAATGCTTCCCCCGTATCCCCCCTCCTACGTGTCTGCCCCACAGCTCATGCTTCCCCCGTATCCCCCCTCCTACGTGTCTGCCCCACAGCTCATGCTTCCCCCGTATCCCCCCTCCTGCGTGTCTGCCCCACAGCTCATGCTTCCCCCGTATCCCCCCTTCTACGTGTCTGCCCCACAGCTCAAGCTTCCCCCGTATCCCCCTCCTACGTGTCTGCCCCACAGCTCATGCTTCCCCCGTATCCCCCCTCCTACGTGTCTGCCCCACAGCTCATGCTTCCCCCGTATCCCCCCTCCTACGTGTCTGCCCCACAGCTCATGCTTCCCCCGTATCCCCCCTCCTACGTGTCTGCCCCACAGCTAATGCTTCCCCCGTATCCCCCCTCCTACGTGTCTGCCCCACAGCTCATGCTTCCCCCGTATCCCCCCTCCTACGTGTCTGCCCCACAGCTCATGCTTCCCACGTATCCCCCTCCTACGTGTCTGCCCCACAGCTCATGCTTCCCCCGTATCCCCCCTCCTACGTGTCTGCCCCACAGCTCATGCTTCCCCCGTATCCCCCCTCCTACGTGTCTGCCCCACAGCTCATGCTTCCCCCGTATCCCCCCTCCTACGTGTCTGCCCCACAGCTCATGCTTCCCCCGTATCCCCCCTCCTACGTGTCTGCCCCACAGCTCATGCTTCCCTCGTATCCCCCCTCCTACGTGTCTACCCCACAGCTCATGCTTCCCCCGTATCCCTCCTCCTACGTGTCTGCCCCACAGATCATGCTTCCCCCGTATCCCCCCTCCTACGTGTCTGCCCCACAGCTCATGCTTCCCCCGTATCCCCCTCCTACGTGTCTGCCCCACAGCTCATGCTTCCCCCGTATCCCCCTCCAACGTGTCTGCCCCACAGCTCATGCTTCCCCCGTATCCCCCCTCCTACGTGTCTGCCCCACAGCTCATGCTTCCCCCGTATCCCCCCTCCTACGTGTCTGCCCCACAGCTCATGCTTCCCCCGTATCCCCCTCCTACGTGTCTGCCCCACAGCTCATGCTTCCCCCGTATCCCCCCTCCTACGTGTCTGCCCCACAGCTCATGCTTCCCCCGTATCCCCCCTCCTACGTGTCTGCCCCACAGCTAATGCTTCCCCCGTATCCCCCCTCCTACGTGTCTGCCCCACAGCTCATGCTTCCCCCGTATCCCCCCTCCTACGTGTCTGCCCCACAGCTCATGCTTCCCCCGTATCTTCCCTCCTACGTGTCTGCCCCACAGCTCATGCTTCCCCCGTATCCCCCCTCCTACGTGTCTGCCCCACAGCTCATGCTTCCCCCGCATCCCCCCTCCTACGTGTCTGCCCCACAGCTCATGCTTCCCCCGTATCCCCCCTCCTACGTGTCTGCCCACAGCTCATGCGGGTCCGGGGCGCATAGCCCCGGAAACGATTTGGATTGATGGAATAAAATTGATTCAATTTCTAAGGTCTTTCTAGTTTGAATTACTTTAGTAATTTTTGGGCGTTTGCGTTAATCTAGTAGAGCCGTCGCTCCACGCCAGCCAAGTCGTACGGCGCGCGCACACACTCATTTAAAAAGGCTGGAGCAAACCCACTTTTACTGTAAGCATCAAAGTGGCATTTTCGGCCTACTGGATCATAAAATTGGGAAATCTCACATTGTTGTGCAATATCTTAATTTCGAGCTATGGCCGACCCACCACATATACCAAATCTGGGAACAATAGGTTATGCCCTTTGCGAGCTAGAGGGCCGTGAAAATCGTGTTTAGGGCGGTTTTAATCAGTAATAATCTTAGTAGTAGTAGTAGTAGTAGGCTGGAGCTAGAATCCGGTAAACAGGCCACAGCCTAAACGGCTAAACCGATTGATCTCACATTTTTACCACGTGTGCACTTTTGGCGTCTGATTTAACATTTACCCATGCTTTTTTTGTGCCGCTATTTTGAAACCGGAAGTGACGTCATATCTCGTCAACGGCCAGACCGATTGGAACAAAAATTGCGCCAAACGATTTAGACGGTCATTTTTATGCATTATCAGTTGCATAAGAATAAACATTATGTTAAAAAAACCGGAAATGACGTAATGAAATTTGAAATTCATCGATTGGCTTTTTGGCAACAAAGATTGATCCGATTATTTTGATAATTATGTAACGTATGTACTTTTGACGTTTCATGTGCCTTGTTATAAGTCAACCGGAAGCCGCCATTTTGAAACCGGAAGTGACATCATATCTCAATAACGACTAATTAGATTTCACGAAACCAGCGCAAAACAATTTAGACGGTCAACTTTATGTATTATCATCAATAATATTTGCAGTTTCCCATACCTAAACCGGAAATGACGTCACACATTTTAATAATCTCACAAATTTTTATTTTGATGCAATAAATTTACTATTTGAGACATCTTATAATATTGTAATCATGTTTAAAATATACTTCAAGGGGTCAGAGATTTCAGCCGCCATTTTTAAGCCGGAAGTAACGTCATATCTCAAAAACTGGAAGACAAATCGGTATGAAACTAGCGCCAAACGAATCGGAAGGCCATCTCTATGGAATATGTACAGTACAAATAGAATTTTCCTATTTATGAGACCGGAAATGACGTCATTCAAATGTATAAATTATTATAATTCCCTCCTATACAATAAATACATATTCAGAAAGCTTAAAATGATGCACATCATTTATAGAAATAAATTCTATGTGGCATTGCAGAAAGTTCAGCAGCCATTTTGAAAACCGAAGTGTTGCCATATCTCGGAATTGGGTTGACTGATTGGAATAAAACCTTTGCTATTCTTCATGAAAGATCATTTAAAGCAATTATTTAGGACCATACGCTGCTATGAATTAGTAGAAACCAAATTGTAAAGGGCGATGATTTTTTAAAAGAATTTAGTAATTGTTCATTTCATATGTGTCCCAAGTTGTTAGAATAAACTAAAAAAACGAGTGATATCCCCATAAAAAGCACTTCGTGTAAAAATACCAGCCAAGTCTCTTCTTCTAAAAAAAATATATGAAATCTAAAAATTCTGCACTGAAAAGTAATGATATCAAATATGAGCCATGTCAAAACTTTATTTGAAAATCAAAAAATACTTGGCGCATCGTGTATATACCTATATAGTTAAGATGTATATGCCAGATGTAAAATACACATCAAATGCACATCTATACCTACATATAATATACCTTATGCCGTAAAAAACGATGCGCCAAGTATTTTTTGATTTTCAAATAAAGTTTTGACATAATAATAATAATAATAATGTAATTTATTGAGCACATAAAATAGGTACACAATTGGTCTGTATTCAACAATCGAGTCGTTGATCTTCCATACATCCATCTCTTCTCTTCAGCTGCTTCACCTCTTCACCGTTTACCTATTTCTTCTAAAGTTATTCATAAAAGTCATTATACATATAGTTGTGCTTCAATGTCAGTGGTAATATTGGAAGAACATCCAAGCATTTGCTTTTTTTAGCTGAGGGAAAACCACTGAAAAAACATTCTCAGCAGGATGTGTGTGATCTTTATTGTTGTCTTCCAATGCACATTACTTCTTGTTCTTGAATTCTTGTTCTTGAATTAGCGTGAGTTTGTTCTTGACTAGTGTCTTGAATGGTATTAAACTTAATGTCTGCTCTTCCCTAGTTGTTGCATTATACGCTACCGAGGCTGAATATGAAAAACAATTCTTAAATTTTGTACCTCGATGAGTGCCAAAGTCGAGCTTTTCTTTGGACCGCGTATCTCTTCCGTGAATATCTTGTCTTCTTCTTAACTTATCATTCAAATATTTAGGTTCTCCTGTTAACAGTATCTTGTGCGTTGCGCATGTCAAGTGAAGATTCCTTCTTGCTTCCATCTTCAACCAATGAAGTTTCTGAATGTAGGGACTTATATGGTGTCTTCTCTTAATATTGAATATAAACCTGGCACAAGAATTCTGGACTTTCTGAACACGTCCTATATCTTTCTTTGAAATGCATGATCCGTAAACGATGTCGCAGTAATTTAAATTTGATATTATAAGTGCCTCAACGAGCTTTGTTTTTGTTGACCTGGTCAGGATTTGTTTAAATCTTTGCAATGTTCGTAGTTTGCCGTAAGCTTTGCTGTTTGCTTTCTGAATATGATCTGTGTATGTCATTTGGCTATCCATGATTAAACCTAAATTCCTTGAAGTTTCTGAAATGGGAATTGTACAACCATTTATATTTAGTTTAAACTCGCTATTAAGTATTTTGATTCGTTGACATTTGCTCCCTATAATCATTGATACTGTCTTCGAAGTGTTTAAGGAAAGTCCTTGACTTTCACTCCATGCAGCAATAGACTGAAGATCTTCGTTTATTTTCTCTTGCGCTGCAGCTAGATCTTGAGGGCGAAAGGTATATAGAAGCTGGGTATCATCTGCAAATTTGTGTATTTTGCAGTGTTTCACACTCTCATCGATATCAGTTGTGTAAACTATGAACAGTAGTGGAGCGATACTTGAACCCTGTGGTACTCCTGTTCTATTTTCCCTTGGCATTGATACGTTATTAGCTGATAATTTTACCCGTTGTTGACGTCCGGTGAGGTAACTTGCAAACCATTTAATTGTCATCTCTCCCACTCCAAGATATGTGAGTTTAGCCAGTAGGAGTTCATGGTTGATTGAGTCAAAAGCTTTTGTAAAATCTAATAGCATAAGACTTGTAACCATTTTCTTCTCCATTCCCTTGATCGCTTCATCAGTTACATCTAGGAGTATTGATGTTGTCCCTCGATTTTTTCTGAATCCTGACTGACTATTGGATAATAATTTCAGTTCTTCTAGGTATGCAGTCAGTTGTTTCACAACAATTCTTTCAAGTATTTTGGACATTGTAGTGAGAATACTTATGGGTCTAAGGTCTTTGAATTGTTTTGGATGCGAGCATTTTGGCAAAGGTGTTATTACTCCTTCTTTCCATAGATCAGGAAATATTCCAGAAACAAGAGACAGATTCACAATACTGTGTATAGCATTTAAACAGTTTGGCATGCATAGAAGTAATGTATTGATATTTATATTATCAATGCCTGTTGCTTTGGTCTTAATTTTCCTCAATTGATCAACTATTTCTTCTGTACTAACTGCTCTGAGCTCAAAGGCATTTTTGACGTAACAGTGTGAGTGTTGTTCTTGTATTGATCAATTATATTTGAAGCAATTAAAGAATTTGGTATTGAATCAACATAATAGTCATTTATCAAATCCGGCTTAGCTAGTTCTTCAGGAATTATTTGTCTTGGCTTTTTCGAACTGTGGATATCCCACTCTTGAAGTTTCTTCCATAAGAATGCAGAATTGCCTACATTTGCTTGTATTTCTTTCCTCATGAATGATCTTTTCTCTCTCTTCACTGCTATTGTTATGTAATTTCTAACATGGCAATAATATTGCCAATTAGCTGCAGATGGCCTTCTTTTGAACTTCAAAAGTGCTTTTGACTTGAGCTTGCACATATTCTGAATGTTATCGGTAATCCATGGACATTTCGGTTTATTGGTTGTAAATTCCTTGATCGGGGCTAGCTTATTCTCAGTATATTGTAAATTGTCGTTAAGTATTTTTAGCTTTATATTAATATCATCTTCACCATCTGCAATATTCCAGTCAATGCTGTTCAAAACATTTTTCAATTCCTGGGGATTAATTTTCTTGTAGTTTCTAAAAGTAATCTTTCGAACCTCCCTTTTTGGTTTCCTGTAAACTAATGTACAAGATACTAGACAGGCTCATTTCTTGATATCACTACTTTTCAGTGCAGAATTTTTAGAATTCAAATTTTATTTGTTGAAGAGACTTGGCTGGTATTTTTACACGGAGTGTTTTTTATGGGGATATCACTCCTTTTTTTTAGTTTATTCCTAAAATTTGTGGCGTCAAATCGAACGAACAATTTACTAAATCCTTAAAAAACGCCATATACAATTTGGTTACTACTAATAAAAATCTGCGTATGGTACTATTTTATATTTGCTTTTAATGATCTCTTATAAAGAAATGCAAAAGTTTCATTCTAATAGGTCAACCCAGTTCCGAGATATAACAACACTTCGGTTTTCAAAATGGCTGCTGAACTTACTGCACGGCAACATAGAATTTATATCTTCAAATAATGTGTATAATTTTAAGCTTTCTGAATATGTATTCATTGTATAGAGAGGTGATGCAAATAATTTTTAAATTTGAATGACGTCATTTCCGGTCTAATAATAGGAAACTTCTAGTTTGACTGTTTTTATTCCATAGAGATGGCCTTCCGAATCGTTTGGCGCTAGTTTTGTACCGATCAGTCTACCAGTTTTCGAGATATGATGTCACTTCCGGTTTCAAAATGGCGGCTTCCGTTTGATTTTATAACAAGTAAAATGAGATATCAAAAGTACATACGTTACATAAATATCAAAATAATCCGATCAACATTTTGGCGAAATGCCAATGGACGTACAAATTGCATGACGTCATTACCGGTTTCTTTTACATAATTTTCAGTCTTTTGCTACTGTTAATCCATACCCAGAAAAAAACACTCCGTGTAAAAAAGGCAGCCAAGTCTCTTTACTTTAAAAAAATTCAACACCGAAAAGGAGTGATATCAAAAAAGGAGCCAAGTCAATGACATTTCCAAATATTTAATCGTATCTTTGAAATAAAAGTATAAACACCGAGAAATACTTTACAAAAGGACTTGGCGCATCGTTTTTTTAAAGACATCATTCTATCCTAAAAGTGGAAAGAAATTTACAAGTAGGTACATTTTCCTCTTTCTATTAGAGCCAGAATCGCTGAATCAAGCTACTTTTAGTAATGACTATTTTATAGTTTTGTCAATGGCGATAGAAGCATGATTTTATGCTGTAATATATAAGTAATATAAGGGTGAAAGAATTACATAACAATTGGAAGTGGTGAGAATGTAGGTTTCTTTGGAAAACTTCCATGGAGTCAGGAGTCAGGATCCTCATCAGTGTGTTGTGTCTAATGTCCGCCCGTCCGATCGGGTAGCTCAGTTGGTAGAGCTCTCGCCCGGCAAGTGAGAGGTCCCAAGTTCGTGCCCCGGTTCGGTCGGATATTTTTCACAACACACATCCCTTCATATCAATTGGAAGTGGGCTCATACATATTCTTGCAGTACTGTTAATATGGCGATATTAGACTGGTATCTTTTCATAATTTGATCTTGACTGAAGGAAATCATGAAACGTTGTCAAATAATTACTAACTAATGGAACACAATTATATATTTTTGAAGTGTCAAGTGTATCAAGTTAAATTTTTTAATAGAAATTCAATATGACTGTCTTCTTTGTGAAATGTATTTTTATAAAATGTGTATTATTAGAAATTGTTACATGATGAGAAGGTATAACGCATGATGAGACTTAATTATATTCACCACGAAACAATATTACGAAGATAACTATTGTGTATATTTATAGAAAGCATAGACAACAAGTTTCATAGCGTATATATTCATATAGAAAATATTTTACAGAAGGTATGTATAATATGTACCTAATTGAAAGATGTTTCCCTATTATTCTAAACATTCAAAATGACGGTTGTATATAAATGGCACATGCTTATGAATAGAAAAATGTCTTTAAAAAAACGATGCGCCAAGTCCTTTTGTAAAGTATTTCTCGGTGTTTATACTTTTATTTCAAAGATACGATTAAATATTTGGAAATGTCATTGACTTGGCTCCTTTTTTGATATCACTCCTTTTCGGTGTTGAATTTTTTTAAAGTAAAGAGACTTGGCTGCCTTTTTTACACGGAGTGTTTTTTTCTGGGATATCACTTCTTTTGTTAGTTTATTCATACAGCTTGTAGCACAGCTTGTGTCCGTGCAAGAACTTATTTCTTTAAAAAAATACGCCTATGCCGATTTGGATACTTAGAAAAGTTGCGTTTGGTATATAAGATTAAAATAATTATCCAAGAAGAATAGCTTTAAGTTTCGTTACAATCGGTCCAGCCGTTTTCGATATATGACGTCACTTCCGGTTTTAGCAATGGCGGCCGAAAATAATGTCGTCTTGAATTCATAATTATTACTCCTACACATTTCCAAAATTTGGTTGCAATCGGTACAGCCGTTTTTGATATATGACGTCACTTCCGGTTTTAACAATGGCGGCCGAAAATAATGTCGTCTTGAATTCATAATTATTAGTACAACACATTTCCAAAATTTGGTTGCAATCGGTACAGCCATTTTCGATATATGACGTCACTTCCGGTTTTAACAATGGCGGCCGAAAATAATGTCGTCTTGAATTCATAATTATTAGTACAACACATTTCCAAAATTTGATTGCAATCGGTACAGCCATTTTCGATATTTGACGTCACTTCCGGTTTTAACAATAGCGGCCGAAAATAATGTCGTCTTGAATTCATAATTATTAGTCCAACACATTTCTAAACTTAGGTTGCAATCGGTACAACCGTTTACGATATATGACGTCACTTCCGGTTTTAAAAATGGCCGCCGAGAACACTGCAACCTTAAATTTATAATTATTTACAAAGTACGTTTACTTATATCTATTTTAAAGTATAAAGTGGTGAATTTAGCGTCATTTAGCATATTTATGACGTCATTTCCGGTATAGGTCATAAAATGTGTGACGTCATTTCCGGTTTCGAGTTTTGAATCATCAAATATTACTGATTACATAAAGTTGACCGTCTAAATCGTTTAGCGCTGGTTTTGTTCTAATCTGTTTAGCCGTTTTTGAGACATGATGTCACTTCCGGTTTCAAAATGGCGGCTTCCGGTTGGTTTTATAACAAGTCAAATGAAATATCAAAAGTACAAACGTTACATAAATATCAAGACAATCGGATCAGCAGTTGTTGCTGAAATGCAAATCGATGTATATTAAATTTCATGACGTCATTTCCGGTTTATTTAAAATAATGTTCAGTCTTTTGATATTGATAATCCATATAGATGACCGTCTGAAACGATTGGCGCAAATTTCGTTCCGATCGGTCCAACCGTTGACGAGATATGACGTCACTTCCGGTTTCAAAATGGCTGCACAAAAAATTCATGGGGACAAGGTTAAATCAGACGCCAAAAGTGCACACGTGGTAAAAATGTGAGATGAATCGGTTCAGCCGTTTAGGCTGTGGCCTGTTTACCGGATTTGAATTCCAGGAGACTACTACTACTATGATTATTATTATGAAAACCGCCCTAAAACACTGTTTTCACGGCCCTCTAGCGCGCAAAGGGCGTAACCTATTGTTCCCAAATTTGGTATATGTTGTAGGGTGGGCCATAGCTCGAAATTAAGATATTTCGCAACAATGTGAGATTTCTCAATTTTAAGATCCAGTAGGCCGAAAATGCCACTTTGATGCTTACAGTAAAAGTGGGTTTGCTCCAGCCTTTATATGAGAGTGTGCGCGCGCCGTACGACTTGGCTGGCGTGGAGCGACCGCTCCACTAGATAATTGACCGTCTGAATCGTTTGGCGCTATTTTCGTTCTAATCAGCTCAGCCGTTGTCGAGATATGACGTCACTTCCGGTTTCAAAATAGCGGCACAAAAAAGTCAAGGTAAGGAGGGCAAATCAGACGCCAAAAGTGCACACGTGGTAAAAATGTGAGATCAATCGGTTTAGCCGTTTAGGCTGTGGCCTGTTTACCGGATTTGAATTCCAGGAGACTACTACTACTACTACTACTACTATGATTATTATTATTATTATTATTATTACTGACTAAATCCGCCCTAAAGCACGGTTTTCACTTCCCTCTAGCTCGCAAAGGGCGTAACCTATTGTTCCCAAATTTGGTATTTTGTAGGGTGGGCCATAGCTCGAACTTAAGATATTCGTTGGTGTGTAACCCAACGGCTGGTGTGTTGGATACCTCGGTTCTCGTTAGATCACCGAGGTTAAGCAACATTGAGCGCGGTCAGCGATTGGATGGGTGACCATTCAACTCTGCCTTGCCAGGTTGCTGCCGTTGGGTCAGAGAGACTGGGGTGTTTGGGGGTCAGTGTGACGACCTCCCTCCACCTGTTATCAGTCTCTCGACGGCGCGGGTTGTGGAGGCTCGTGCTGTGAATGTTACACCGTCCTTCGGAAGGGACGTTAAGCCGTTGGTCCCCTTGGTATCTTTCGTCAGGAGTAGGCTACATGCCGGTACCGGGTTTCCTCTCCTCCCTTCTCTATGAGATTTCCTAATTTTAAGATCCAGTAGGCCGAAAATGCCACTTTGTTGCTTACAGTAAAAGTGGGTTGCTCCAGCCTTTTTAAATGAGAGTATGCGCGCCGTACGACTTGGCTGGCGTGGAGCGACCGCTCCACTAGATATACGAATGCATATTATAAAATATTTAACTTAATTATAGTTATTTGATATAATATTTATCGTAGCACTACAATCCTTTAAGATTCCAAATCATCGGGCGCCACTTTTCAAAACTGTTGGGTTATGTTTGGCCAACTTCGTGAATCACGCTAACATCTTCTAGTGTTGCTTGTGGTTACTGAGTTAAATGTATGCGTTATTGGCTTCCATCGTCTTCATAAAGTTAGAATTTGGAAACAATATTACAATGATTATTCACCAAGATGTCGATAGGTACAATCTGTTCTAGGAGTAGTTACCACCCTTGCAGCATAGGCATTCAGCAATACAGCAAGAGTAGTAAAGTCACGGACAACAAGGGGTAGTTATTTGGGATGGGGTGGGGAGACTTTGTTGATAACCGGTATTGCGGCAATGAACTAATCAATAACTACTTCCCATCCCACAGTTATTATTTCTTCCATGCAGTGATCATACCTATATTTACTCGAGAGTCTGTTTACTATTTAGAAATAGCAGGTTGTTATCACATTCACGGAAAAATCATAAATCCATTTCTATAGAATAAAACGCGATCGCTCTGTAATTGTCTTCGTCTGAGGAATCACACAATGCATAAGACAGGACATTTAAACTTGATTTTTTAAACAATGCCTCGTGAATTTAAAAGACATAATTCAAATTTAATTTCAAAACCATAAAAATTATAACAGGTATCTATAACATCTGCATACCTAGTCTTCAATAATTTTTTTTTATTTATTTCATGGGTATCAATGCATTTACTATATACTTTTATACGAATCAAATGCGTTAAACTTATTCGAGTATGTGAGTAATTAGAGTAATTATTGTAAAATGATGATAAAGTAGAGAAATGAGTTACGTCTTTTTAGCGAAACTTTTTTGGCGACTCCACTTTGGCAAAGAAATTTTGGACCGATGACATGTTTCGCAATTTATACCTTTTGGAAATTGGATCGATTTAAGGGATTTTTTATGAGTTAGCTTCTAAAATTTTTAAATGGAATAGTTTTTTGATATTGTAAAACATTTAAGGCCCATTTAGATTTTGCAATTTTACCATCTCAACTATAATTTACTGAATCATAAGAATTACATTTTATATTAAATATGTTTCCCACCGCAAACCAATGCTATACTACTTTTGTGTTCAATTAATATAAAGTAGGTAATCGTCTATTTGTAATACGGTCTGAGAAAATTAGCCTTATGGTGTAAATTGAGATTTTCGTTTAATAAGTTCATTTTATTGAGAATATTTTCCTGGTCATTAAAAAACGTGTACGTATCTAAAATTGCCAAAGATACAATGTTTTACCTAAAAACACAATATCATGTCTCTCCAGAGCTAAATGCTCTCATTTGCTTACAACTGTCACGTGACCTTAATTGCCTCAGCTATTTGGTTATAATCGAAAAAGCTGATCGGTAATTTTCAAAAGAGTTGTAGATTTGCCTCCCATCACTTCCGTATTTTTGTATTAGCTTAATTTAGCCAATTTACCTATGCCCTGACTTATTTTCAAATTTTTCTCGGTATACATTTGAGCATCAATGTCCCCTAAAAATTGCAACTTTTTATGCATTTTATGATTTTTCAATACTTAATGTGTTGAAAGCACAGATTGGCCTATATGTCCCAGCCCCTGTATGTATCCTAAGAAAACAATGTTTAGCTTATTTTTGATTTAATGTTATGACTATGGTCATTAAAACACGACAGAAATCCATCTCTCTTTTTACATGACAATGTAAATATAAAATAATACATTTCAGCTAGAAACTATGAGTTTCAAGTGTGTCCCACAAAAGCTGTCTTCTTGTGACCTGTATTTACATTTTTATTAATTTTGTGTTGATAGTGGAGTTTTATTGCCATTATGTTTCCTCAATCACACTATTTCCAATTTATTTCACTGAGCTTCTCCAATTTCAACAAGGTGTTTTGAAGAAATTCTGTGCTCGAGAGTGTTTATTCGCCGTCCACTTTGTAACGGATGAAAGTAATTGCAATCCTGCAATATTTAATTGAACTATTTCAGAATATTGCAGATTTTCATGTTTGCAATGAAATATTCAAAATGAAATTCTTAGTTTTTATTATTTTGCTTGGAATTTTGCAAGTTCCTTTCGTCCATTTTGTAACAAGTCAACTTTGTAACGATCTGCTTTTAAAACGTGAACTAATTTGGATAAATAATAAAGCAAATGCATCAAAAGAAGCCGATGACATATGCAGAATGCAGGTTTTGCAGTTCAGTCAATGTGTTTGCACATACTTGCACATACTTGATGTGTTTGCACAAGTATAATAATCTGTTAACTTTGGGACACTGTTCCATTTAGTAACACATGCCCACAATGTAACGCATATGAAAGCTGTGTATTTTTTTAGGTAATAAAATGAATATCGGAAAATAAACATAGTAGAATTTGTCAAATCAACGTCATAGTTAGAAATGTAACTTATTATTTTTAAAACTTACTCATTCCCATATTTTTTTTTTAGGTTTCGTTACAAAAAGAACAATTCGAATGTTTCAATTTTTTAATTTATAAATTTGTATAAGTTCGCTGCTGAATGTTGTTTCATATAATATGCAGTACTCCAAACTAACTTACTATACCAAGAGATTGAATTTAAATTTAAAAAAATCTTAATTATAAAAAGTATCAAATCTACAACATTTTTGAAAACGATCCGGATGAATTGAGAGTGTCTGGACTTTAATTTAAGATGGAAAACCAGTGTTTTTTGAGATAACATCGTTTAAAATACTTGTTTATATGCAAATCAATTTCTACTAGTTTAAACTGCTGCTCCTTTTTCTACGAATAAGTAACAAAGCTTACAGTAAAAAAATAGAATAAAATTAAAAATAATTGTTATTACTTTTGTTTTCCGATTGTAAGTTACGATGTAAGTTTACGATGGCAATCCTGAATAAAAGAAGGTGTTAACATTTATCAAACTAGTAATGAGCACTACAAGATTTGGATGGAAACGGTTCAAGATCAGTTAAGAAGATAAGAAGGTGGAAAATAGCTTGTCAATGTGAAATTAAAGCTATTTTCCACCTTCGTATCTTCTTATCTGATCTTGAATCGTTTCCATCCAAATCTTGTAGATATCATTACTTGTTTGATTATTGTTAACACCTTCTTTATTCAGGATTTACGAGTTTATGTATAATTTGTATGATTACATTTTCGTCTTCATATCTTCGTGTAGGTATGGGTGCCGGAATGTCCGGAAAACATAACATTTTGTGCTGTTTTACGACGAGTTGAATTTTATAAACAAAAAACTTAAAATCTTCATTTCAAAGCGTCACAAAAACAAAAAATCCATGCGGGGCAAGGTGGGACCACCCACCACACCAAAGTGTTAACTTTATGTGTTTCAACAAAATACACCTCAAAACGTTTCAAAATTGATTTCAAAATGTCAAAAAATCTAAAAAACCGCCAGCAGTGTGAGGGGCCGCACCACCACACCCCCCTTAATCCATGGAAAATCGTTTTCCTTGCTTTGGCCCCCCTCACCCCTCTGGCTGAAATCCTGCCGACGCCCATGTTTTTGTGAAATAATATTTGGAATTTTTTAGGCCCAATGTTAAATTTTGTCTTGTTTGAATTTGTGAGATTTCGACGTGTCATTATTAATCCATCCGATCAGGGGGTTACGGGGGGGGGGGGGGGTTATCAGGTGGGGGGAGGGTAATTTAATCCTGAAGATCACTGAATAGTAGAGGAAAACTCGAGATGTCTAATAAAATAATTTTGTCGGCCGTTCAAGGCATTATTTATAAAATTAAAATAGTGTATTACGCATTATAACTTTGATTAGCGATAACTAGAAACTACCTATTTCACCATAAGGTTCCTTTCCTCAGACCACATCACATTACTGTTTGGAAAGTATTATTTACGTCGAGCCAATGACTCGTGCTATTCGGATTGATTTGTTTACATCATTATCGATCGGTTGTGGTTCCCAAAGTATATAGCTAATAGGCAACATACATACTGCGATGTATGTAAAGTTGTCGAACCTGCAGGCGCAAGCAAGGGGATGTGCCCTGAGGCGCCAGAACTAAGTCTGGGAGGCGACTGTACGCCTCTACAGCAGAGGAAGAACATTGTAATATTGTGAAGTTGCCAGGTTGTAAATAGATAATGATGATAAAGGTGGCACCCTCTTCGTTTATTTCTGCTTTATATTGTCTGTAGAGTATATTATTTTTCAACAAATCACCTGAAAATAATGTGTAATTAAGCGTAAGAACATTTCTCGAAGAAAAATGCAATTGATAAATTTAAGTGTCATGCAATCGAACAGTCCCATAAAATTCAAGTGCAACACATTCAACTGTTTTGGAAGTTTTTTTCAGCGGTTTTTTGTACTGTTGCAAGTTTATATATAAATAGAAAAAACTTTTCAAAAATGTTTGAAGTATTTTCCTTTGTTTACTATAAGTTACTATACTTGACACTCACATCATTATGATCATTTTTGAGATCATTATGATTTTCGCTGAAGACTCTTATTTTGTATTTGTTGATTTTGTGTTTTGTCTTTGTTCTTCAGCAATTTGTCAGATAAACTAAATGGACTAAACTAAACAACAAACAAATTAACTTACTGAATTCCTTAATTAAATTATAAGTTGCGTTTTTATTGCAGATATTAGTTACGTTTTGATTTTATTTATCTGTTCGTGTGAGTGTCTTTGTCTGTTCAAAGAGACTGATGAAGGCAAAATAGAAACTAAATTAAATCTTTGGTTTCATTAAATTCCTAGAAAAACGCTCTGTGTAACGCGTTGATAAGCGAGAACGGATACGCGCAACACCTCGAACCGAAATTTTTTCAATTTAAAATGTCAATAAAAGGAAATAATTCTTGAATTTCGTCACATACTTGATAAAAGCCTCCAAAAGTTCCTAAAATATTGGTCCCAATAACCTTGCAAAGTTTAAAGTTGATCGATTGAACCCTTCTGAATGAACGGTTCCTCATTACTTTTGAAAAACCATTGATCTCGCATTAAAAAAATATACCTGATCCTCATATGATATAAGTGTGTGTACATAATATCAGATTGATCTGTTGAACGGTCATTATCAGTTTCATATTCATTTGAAAATTTCTACTCGAACTACCTTGAGAGTTGGAACTGAAGCGTCGAAGTAGCCGTGATCATCATTTTCGAGAAATTTGACATCCAACACGCGAAATGGCCGTAAAAAGTCCAACTTTTGGATTTAAGCAACGATTAGTCTGAAAAATGTCAAAAATACAGATAGTGTTGGTCCCAATGACCACGCAAATTTCTAGTTCTAGTTTAAATTTCAAAAATCACTGGAAAGATGGTATAAAATTTTAAGAAATGAGAGGATTAGGCTGAAACTTTGTAGGATTGGGGACAATGTAAGTCGTAATGACTTGTCAATATTTCAAATTGATCGGAACAACCAATCGAAAGATTTTTTTAAAAATTTGAACCAATCACGGGATCCTGTTCAAAAACGATCCCAGAGACCGCATAGAATACGTTAGTATGTGTACAAAATTTCAGATCGATCGCTTGAGCGGTTTGACCTGAGCAGTGCACACACAAAAAATACAAACATACAAACAAACTAACAAAAAACACACAGAGAAAGTGCCATAAGAGTACCGTGGTGCCGCTCGCTACGCTCGCTCAATTATACTCTTCGAACTTACATATTGTTAATATTTTGTGTAATAGGACGGGGGTGACTACTGGAAATAATGTTTTCCTATATTACATCACCAAATTGGTATAATACAAAAACGTGTTCTTATTTCCAAGAAATATAAAAATCTCCAGTTAACACCACAATGATAACCAGTGTTGAGACTAATCTAGATAATTAAATAATTTATTATCTTTATCTTTATCTAGATAAAAATACTGTTATCTATTGGAAATTATCTAGATTGTTCTGCAGATTCGATCTCTGATACGACCTGAAAATATATTTACTATGAAATCGCTCTGTGTAACGCGTTGATGAGCGACGTACTGCAAGCGATTTAATATGCGTTTGCAAGTCTTTGCTCTACACGCCTTGGACCTCAAACATGAAGATGGCACTTATATAATAATTGAAATTCGGTCAAACGGTTCTAGTTTTAATTTCTAAAATCACATGAAATATGGTTTTAAATTTTACCCAATGAGAGGATTTGACTGAAGCTTTGTAAGATTGGGGCAGTGTTGGTCGCATTGAACGAACCAACCAATCGATTGAAAATTATTTTATAAAGGGAACCAATAAACGGAGTTATTTTTAATAGGGTCTGCAATGCCCAGAAATGGTCCGAACATGTGTGCAAATTTTCAGCTCGATCTCAACAGCAGTGCCAAACGAACCAAAAGGTGTCGCTCGCACCGCTCGCTCAAATGAATAAAATACTTACAAAATTATCGGAGTTAACACTTTGAGGTCATACAGGAGTTGCACCTGCTATAAAAACCCCTATAAAACCCGGTACTTTTAAGTTAGTATGTTGAAATATCATGGTTATTAAACTACAAATATTATTTGGAAAATAATATTTGATACAGTATAAGCATTGACGTACACTGGGGGTGGGGACATGCGACTGGCCAGTCATCTGTCGTCGATGTCTAGTGACAAACGGAACCGCCCCGTTCTTACATACAGACCAAGGTCAAATTCTTCACTCGTCCGGCTGAGATCGTCTTACATATGGAAAGATTGCACGGAAAGCTGACGCAGCACAACAATAAGCTTAATTTAGGCCTATGTTATAAATATGAAGGCATGTTGTAGCATTGAACAAAATTAATAATAATGTCTTTATATTGCCAGAATCGTGGTTTGTAGTGCGGCCTCAGACATCGGCGGAAGCATTCAGTGCTGCAGCTATAGCAGTCACGAGTCCCATACTGAGCGATAGTCAATGGTATAAGCAGAAAAATTCAAATACCATCACGCATGTTTACGAAGAAACCTAATTGCTGTTATTACGTCGAATACAGGTTAATATTTTCAACTAAATTACCCCAAAGTGCCTCACGCAGGAAGCATATTGATTGTTTTGTCTTGTCTTTAACGTCGCACTGTTCTGCAGCGAGGCTAATGGCGACGGATGAATGATTATGATGATGATTGGGAGATGATGGTGAAGAGTAGGTGAGGATGGAAGGGGGGAAGGAGGCGGTCGTGGCCTATTAGTAGGGTACCTTCCCAGCATTTGCCTGTCGACTGAGGGAAAACCACGAAAAAACCCCAGTCAGGAAGAACGGCCGCGGGAATCGAACCCGGGCCTCCGGAATACAAGCTCAGAGCGTCAACCACTCACCCAACCTGTTCATATTGATTGTTCCGAGTATAATATTCCCTCTGTGAAGTGTGTTTTCATGGAGTAACAGAAACATTGTCCACACAACAATAGACATTGTTGTGTGATTGTTCCGAGTATAATATTCCCTCTGTGAAGTGTGTTTTCATGGAGTAACAGAAACATTGTCCACACAACAATAGACATTGTTGTGTGATTGTTCCGAGTATAATATTCCCTCTGTGAAGTGTGTTTTCATTGAGTAACAGAAACATTGTCCACACAACAATAGACATTGTTGTGTGATTGTTCCGAGTATAATATTCCCTCTGTGAAGTGTGTTCTCATGGAGTAACAGAAATATTGTCCAGTGACACGCAGAGCTGCTCGTGGCTTCGACTTGTATCTTCTATCTTGCATTCGTTGGCTTTTCACTTCACACACAAGACAAAGCGAAAGGCGATCGATAACGCGTGTTTGCAGTCGTGCAGTCGAGTCATACATTTACATTATTGTCCAAGTGTGGGTATACTTCAATGATTACTGGGGTATACGCTGCATTCTGGCGCACACCGTGAACAGCAGCTCAGTCTTATAGGCCTACAACTTTAGAGTATTTTGTTTCAAAGCGTATTTAAGACAGTTGTGCTGATTTTTATTGGAGCCATAAAAACTCAATTATTGAACCTCAAAGCTTGAACCCTTCAATTACTCGGAAGAAAAGGTAGAGCTAATTTAACAATACGCAATGATGAGCATGGCCTAGCAATTATTTCTAGTTTGACAACAATAATTCAGTTTGGAATCATAAGTCATCTGGTTGGATTTACCAAAAACAATTATCGCTGATTCCACCAAAATCACATATTTTATGCACTTCAAATAGTTTTTTTTTTTTTTTTTTACTTTTTGCCACTAAAAAACTGAGAATAATACACTTCATCATGTTGAACAAAATATATAAATAAATACATAAATAAATAAAGAAAAGAAAAATCGATACCTTAGTTGAAAATCCTCTTTTATGCAACATTAATATTTTTTTACTTTTTAACACTAAAAAATTGGAAATAATACAATTCATTTTGTTGCACAAACTTACGTTGTTCACACAAAATACACTCCTCTAAATAGCTTTCGTCAAAACATCGTATGATAAATGTAAGGAAAAACATATCTAAATGATGTCTACAGACTGACGACCTGCAGTTATAGAAGCATTCGAATATGTGGGTGTTATTAATATGATGTACTACTTAAATGATCAAAATATTCGTTGATGTTTGAAAAAAGTTCAAGTAAAATTTGTTTCAATACGAGTCTAGGTCGAAAAGTGTATTTCGTGGCACATTTATAATCCAAGGTCCACTAAATCTTCTTCTAGCGGAGAGCAGACGAACCGCCAAATCAGGCCGTTCCATGAGACGCCATTGTGATTCCCTATTCCACGGTCTTCTTCGATGAAGAAAAAGACACAATCAAGGTCCATCAAGGTTCACTTGAAGAATTTTTTAGGCAACCAATGGCAACTGCATAAATCAATACAATTTCAGAAACATTCCTGGCAAGATGTAATTTATACTTTCTTCTTCTTAAAATCATAATACAGAGCTGGATGGCGTATTAAAGTGTTTTGGATAATAATCACAGGTAAACATCAATATTTTATTCATTTGTAGTTATGTCGACTGACAACAGATGTCAGTTGACAGCTCAGCGCCACAAAAGCTTTGAGAGCGCACGCTTTGAAGTTTTGACAGCCAATCAGAGTTTCTTATTCTTCTTCTTCGAAGCTCATTTCATTCGAGAGACGTATTGGCGGGCGCTGCTCTAGTCGGAGCAGAGATCTATTGGCTGCACACAATATTTTGATCCAAACGCCCAGTTTCCCAATTATTTTAACATTGTGACGTTTTCACCTGGGCGTGACCTTGAGCCGAATCTAGTCGAATGAATGAAAATTTAGGCATCCGTATTGGATCAGAAAGCCCGACCAAAGCGAAGCAGAAGCGGCAGAAGGCCGTTAGGGCATTATGAGCACAGGTTTCAGCTCGTTTGTAGACGCGGCAAGTTTGATTTAACCCGTAAATCCTATGGTGACGTCACACGCCCAACTCCCCCCATTGTGGAACGCACCGTTTGTGGACCTTGGTATAATCAAGCGAGCAGAACGAGCGGCTCCATTTGAAACTTATGGCTCGAATTTGTCTATTTGTCGGTCGATTAATTTCATCGGAAACTTCATTTAAAGTTTGTACTCAGCTTTGCAATATGAAAGAAACTCAACTCAGTGTACCAAATAAAACTGGAATCGTTTAACCGATCGTCAACAAATTTTGCATGTCATGGAACCAGCATTTTTTTTGTATTTATGCATTTAATTTATTATTTATGTGCTAGCTCAGAAGCCATTGATTTACACGTAGGTATGTACAATAATAATAACTCTGATACGCTGCGTTTCTTCACCCAATCTATACATTTAGATTTGAAACAATTGACACTTTCGACAGACAAATCTGTAATGAACTTCAGGAGTAATTGACATTTTACTGACATTTATATGCTTCATTTGAAATATGTCAAAACGAACCAATCAAAACATTCAATTTTATCACTGCATCTTTGATGAGTTTGATTATCTTCAAAGGGGTTCTCAAGGTCTGTAGATGAACATATTCGACACAATGTCATATTAATATGGCCGAAAGGTTATTTTTGCAGATAAAGTTGCACGGCTATAGAATTTAATTTTCAGTTTTACCTAAAATTTGAGTTGGCTAGTTTATCTCGTCCAAATCCACAGTGGCCATCTTATAAATGGCGAGTTCCTATCGTCCAAATAGGCCAATGGGTTAAATTATTCTCAAGCAATACAAAGGCACGCTGATGAACGCGTTATACCGAGCGTTTGCCTATAGTTTAGGAAAGTGCATGTCAGAGGTTTTGCAGTAAAAGTAGCGCATTGTATTGTATATCCTCAATTCAAACGTTTTCTTGGTCCTCGATCGCTCACACTCGACTCATATCTAAAGTTATGTTGCTTAGGACATAATTTTATAGTTTTTTTGTTCAGATATGTCTTAAAATTATATAATATAAATATGTTTCATGTGTTCCTGATTTAATAAATATGTGTTTCATTTTGCCTGAAAATGACTTCTTATTTTTTTTTATGAATTCAGCTCTTTTCTTGCTATTTTAAGGTATTTTCGTAGATTTTTAAATTTATTGGGGAAAATAATATGAAATGCTTGTTGGAAGTTACAACAAATTTATGAATTTTGGTCTAGACAACATTTCATAAAATGTCAATCTACTATTTATGCGCAATACAATTGACACTTGATATATTGACGCACATTCATACAATAATTAAAGTCAATTTTAATACATTATTCCAAATCCAACTCATATACCGATATATCGACAAATATGTTCACGAAAACGTAAAGCCCCATTTACACGGTGCAATTTCTTGAACAACTTTTGTGTCACTTTCGCATTTTTCATACAATTTTGTATTTACACGACGTAAATTTCTGTCATAGAACTTAAAGTAGAACAAAATATGTTTAGTGATATTTCAGTGTCAGAATGTTGTATGTGTTCATATAACATAGACATGCTTGTTGGTTATGAAAAAAAATCGGAACACACCTTGGCAGACGTTCTTGCGCAACGCTACGAGAACGATGACGTCACGCAAGTGTGGCTACATTGGTTATATGGGTGCCGCGTGAGTTCGTATGCATGCATGCAAGTCAGTCTACATTCATTCATGCACTAACTTATGATGTACAATGCAATTTAAAGATCAAACAATAGTATCATACTATTTCATAATGCCAAAGTGTCTTGTTTACAACTGTAATAGTAAGGAAAAGGCATGCATGCCATCGCCGCGAACACCGATTCCCTAATAGAAAGAAAGCGCCGAAACGATTCACTGTTTTGAAAGCTAAATCCAAAGCTCATTCAAAGCTTTCTTCGTCTCAAAGTATTAGTGTTATACAAACTGATTGATCTTATGATATAAATGATTAAATTATCACGTTCACATAGATGGGTTTATAGATACGCATTCTATTACCGTCTTACCTCGTTAATTGTCTCACTTTCCCGACGACACAAACATTCACTCAAACACTCAAAATCACTCGACATTGGTTGCGTTATTTTAGTTTCATTATTGCATCTTCAGAATGTTTTACGAGTTTAACTTTAAAAATGCTTGTAGGTAATAAATTTAGATGAGATCATTATACACTTGAGAAACTTGCATGCGTAGCTCTCAGGAATTTGACGCCTCACCCAAAGCAATGCACCCAAGAGGCCCTGATATGTTTATGAGTTGTAGGCGTAAGTTTTTTCGTCACATGAAAATCAGTCGAGTTCCTGCAGTCACTGAGTCAGGATGTGAAGAAAGTGTAATTCAAATATATAATATTAGTATAATCCGATTTAATAATGACTCAGTGTTCGTTTTAGTTTTTTTTTGTTTTACAGAAAAGTAAGTGCCTCGGGTATCATACCGCAAACCAAATAAAAATAGATCACCTCTACTATTGGAAAGTAAACGCAAGATTTGGATGTTTAGTTTAGACTGGACCCAGAAGAAGAAGCATCAGATAGTGAGGACTCCAAACCGACAGTGAAAATTACAGTGACAGTGATAACTACTAAACATTTATTTTATTTTGTATTTTGGTGCTGTTTGTCCACCCTGTTTAGACTGTGCCGTGAATGTGGGGCTCTCGTTGTAAAAACTAAGAGGTGGAGTCGAGGGGCTATGCTAGGGGTGACGACCACGTGTGAAGCAGGTCATAAATTACACTGGCAATCTCAGACTATGAAGGGCAATCAACCCAAAGGCAATTGGTTTTCACCCACTACTTTTGATCAACAAATTAAAATGTATTTTCAAAACGAACTTGAAAATGTGTGGATGGAACAGAAACAGTAAGTACAGTACCTACTCGCAAAATAATTAAAATAATAAAAAGGGTTTTTTAGTGACACAATCAAATTGCCGTCTAACCGTACCAATGTTTCACTTTCCTGAGAACACAAACATTCAAAATCACTCGGCATTAGTTTGCACATTCCACGTTTACACCATAAATTATTATATCTTTTCGTCCCGAATATAATCTGAACAGTGATATCGTTCTCGTCCACTAAAACAATACTGTCTAGATCAGTCTATGCATATTCTGGTTCAAACTGATGCGGTAATATAGTTGTCTCTACTCATTATCCTATTGTATAGTGAAATAATGCAGTTAGCATATTAGAAATTAGTTCACAAAATAAATGCACAATATGAGACACAGAAGTGTTTCTACGTCTCGTGTTGGACACGAACTGCATGTGTGTTGCGTAAAGAACAGATGAGTGTCACACTTGATTTTGTTTATAGCCATGTGCTCGGCCGCGCTGCGACTCATGACTCAGAACACATGGCCGCGCACCACGTACGTCACGCATCAGATGAATATTCGTTGCGCGCTACATGAAATAAATTATACAAAAATCAGGAATTTTTTAAAAAATATGCTGTTTTCACTAAAATTCATAAAAATTAATATTACATTGCATACTTCTCGTATTTAACGTATTTTGTTCTCCTTTAAAACATGTTCCAATTTCTATTCAAGAAGTGAGACAAAGAAGTGGGGTACAGAAGTTGAACAAGAAATTGCACCGTTAAATGGGGCTAACATACAATATGTTTGGTCCGTTTTCTGGTTTTGTGGTCCAATTTTAATAGTTTTAAGGTACCATTTGCCCGCCTTTTTGGACGTTTCAAAGGTCCTAAACGTCCTAGCTCTTGTCCCGGTGGATCGATGTCTCCAAAGTGTTCCCGTGAACCAGCTGTTTCGTGTATTCAATTCAATGAAAGCCCAACACTAGTCCGTGTCCTCGTGTAGTCACTTCAAAGCCACTTCTTACATCACACGCTGTGATCGATACGAACGTTATGAATAAGTGATTCACTTTCAGTTGAAACCAACTGCCACGCCACGACGAGAGTTCGACAACAGAACTCATCTACATCGTTGACGCTAAGAGGAACATCGGTTGACTTGCAGAATGAAGATTTCGCAGGAGGTTAGAGCAGCGCTGGATGATTTGCAGACCGGAAGATTTCTTTTCGTCATTCTCTACAAGATGGGTAAGAAATCAATATGTCGAAGTTAATATTTGTCCCAAAGCAACAGTAAAAATGAGGTGTCAGTGGAAAAGGCAACAAAGTGACATATTTTGCAAATGGAGATAATAATTTAATAATAGATATTGAATATGTCGTCTTTTTTTACTATGCTACACATTATTTGGGAAGTTTAAACGATAAAAAAGAGACTATGACAGAATTGTTATACAGGTTTTCAATGCTAATTGGACCTAAAATATATAGTCTGATAGTCAAACAGACGTCAAACTCATTTATCCTTCCGATTTAGTAGAGTTTCTGAAGAACCCAACACTTAATTACAGAGGTCCTTCAGTTAACTTTTACTGTAAGCATTTCTTGAAAATTGCTGATATATGTATTTTTTTTTCACAGACAAAAATCAAACTCATACATCTAGTGGAGCGGTCGCTCCACCCAGCCAAGTCGTACTGTACACTCACACTCACTCAACATAGCGTAAATGCCTAATAAACTGAGGAGCAGACCAAACACTTTTACTGTAAGCATCAATAGATCCTACTACGGCCTACTAGATCTAAAAATTGGGAAATCTCACATTGTTGCGAAATATCTTAATTTCGAGCTATGGCCCACCTGACAACATATACTAAATATGGGAACAATAGGTAATGTCATTTGCGAGCTAGAGCGTCATAAAAACAGTGAAATTACACCCATTTAAAACCATTCTGCTTCTTCTTTCTAAGAGGATATCAGGAAACCCTATTGGCAGGGCCACAGCCTAAACGGCTGAACGGATCGATCTTGAATTTTTACCACATGTGCACTTTTAGCATCTGAGATGCCTTTTTATAAAACCAACCGGAAGCCGCCATTTTGAAACCGAAAGTGACGTCATATCTCGAAAATGGCTAGACCGATTGGATGATATAATGAATATCATTAGTTGAAGTAGAAACGTACTATTACCGAAACCGGAAAGTATGTCATAAAAATGAAGAACCTAGTGGAGCGGTCGCTCCACCCAGCCAAGTCGTACCGTACACTTACACTCACTCAACATACCGTAAATGCATAATAAACTGAGGAGCAGACCAACCACTTTTACTGTAAGCAACAACATGGCATTTTCGGCCTACTGGATCTTAAAATTGGAAAATCTCACATTGTTGCGATATATCTTAATTTCACCCCACCACATATACCAAATTGGGGAACAATATGTTATGCCGTTTGCGAGCTAGAGGGCCGTGAAAAAGTGAATTACACCCCTTTTAAAACCTATCTTGATCTGATGATGATATCAGGAAACACCGCAATCACCGCCACAGCCTAAACGGCTGAGCCGATCGATCTGAAATTTTCACCACATGTGCACTTTTGGCGTCTGAGGTGCCTTTTATAAAACCAACAGGAAGCCGCCATTTTGAAACCGGAAGTGACGTCATATCTCAAAAACGGCTAGACCGTTAGGAATTAAACCAGCGCCAAATGATTCAGACGGTTATCTATATGGAATATCAATAGTTAAAGTAGAGATGTATTATTACCGAAACCGGAAATGACGTCATGAAAATGAAGAACTAGATTTTAATGACCTCTTACTACAAAAAACTACATATTCAGATGGCTTATAATGATTCATAATTTTTATAGAAATAAATTCTAGGTAGCAGTAATTTCAGCCGCCATTTTGTAAACCGGAAGTGATGCCATATCTCGAAAACGGCTCGACGTATTGGAACGATGCTTTCGCAATTCTTAATGGAATATCACTTTTATATTATATTTAGCACCAAACACAATTTTTCTTTGAGTCGCGGCCGTGGTAAAAGCAGGGTTACAATTGCGACTGAGAGAAAATGATAGCTAATAGTGGACTGTAATGTGAGAAAGTGCTTTACCTTACTGGCGTCGCGACGTCGGCGTCCTTCTACGATGTCGGTCGAAGTCGTTGGTAACTCTGGGATGTAAAGCCTGGACACTACAGTGAGGTAATCGGGAAATGTACTTGGGAAATGATGTAGAAATTGCTTGTAGAAATTAGAAATTATGACAGGGTAATGATCTTGCAGACTTGGCTTCGATGCCTGACAAGTTATTCCGTAACGAACAAGGAAAACTAAACACGCGCTGCCTCGATGCAGACTGGCGAGAAAAACGAGAAGCACCTGCTTGGTATCAGGTCACTTTGCTAACTGAAGACCATGCTGTCGGTAGATAAAAAATCAACCCTAGCATGGGGATGACAAACCTAGATACACGGAACAAACTTCTTCCGGCATCAACAAGGCGGGCAAAGTGAATAGCCCAAACACTTAGTAACCAATTCGGAAAGGGGCGTAACTATAAAAAATATAAAAAAATCTAATAATTCAGCACTGAAAAGTAGTAATATCAAAAAAATAGGCCAAGTCAAAACTTAATTTTAAAAACCAAAATATACTTGGCGCATCGCTTTTAGTGCATTATAAGTATTAATTATGATATATATTATTATGGTAGGTTTGACTACTATTAAATATATACTCGATGCGCGATGTATATTTTGGTTTTTAAAATTAAGTTTTGACTTGGCCCATTTTTTTGATATCACTACTTTTCAGTGCTTAATTATAAGATTTATTTTATTTTTTTATAGCTGAAAAGACTTGGCTGGTATTTTTACACAGAGTGTTTTATATGGGGAAACATTTATTCTCGCAATTATCTAATTATGTTAATTAATGTCCGTTTCTTCTCAGACCTTCAGGAAGTGGATACATCAACTGAGTTCATTAATTGGTTTAATATGCACTGTATTCAATAACTTGAACCACTTTTGTGCTTCAACAAGAAAAGTCGAGAAACGGAGGATATGATAATGTATATGAAACATTTTAATAGAATAAAAATTAAATATAATTGATCGCGAATCATGATTGACGGAAAAACAATTAAATACACATTTCATCAGGCAACAATCAAGAAAGAATCTACGAAATAAAATAAATTACAATCCTCCTCTTCCTTCAGGTTTGTGGCGAGTCTTGGACGAGCAGCGGACATGGAGCTACTACATGCGTGTTTGGTTCACGCGCATTCAACTGCTGCGAGCCTGTTACTCTCTCAATCAATGTTACAATCCTCCTCTTCTGTCAGGTTTGTGGCGAGTCTCGGACGAGCAGCGGACATGGAGCTACTACATGCGTGCTTGGTTCCCGCGCATTCAACTGCTGCGAGCCTGTTAATCTCTCAATCAATGTTACAATCCTCCTCTTCCGTCAGGTTTGTGGCGAGTCTCGGACGAGCAGCGGACATGGAGCTACTACATGCGTGTTTGGTTCCCGCGCATTCAACTGCTGCGAGCCTGTTACTCTCTCAATCAATGTTACAATCCTCCTCTTCCGTCAGGTTTGTGGCGAGTCTTGGACGAGCAGCGGACATGGAGCTACTACATGCGTGTTTGGTTCCCACGCATTCAACTGCTGCGAGCCTGTTACTCTCTCAATCATTGTTACAATCCTCCTCTTCTGTCAGGTTTGTGGCGAGTCTTGGACGAGCAGCGGACATGGAGCTACTACATGCGTGTTTGGTTCCCGCGCATTCAACTGCTGCGAGCCTGTTACTCTCTCAATCATTGTTACAATCCTCCTCTTCCTTCAGGTTTGTGGCGAGTCTTGGACGAGCAGCGGACATGGAGCTACTACATGCGTGTTTGGTTCCCGCGCATTCAACTGCTGCGAGCCTGTTACTCTCTCAATCAATAATACAATTCTCCACTTCTGTCAGGTTTGTGGCGAGTCTCGGACGAGCAGCGGACATGGAGCTACTACATGCGTGTTTGGTTCCCGCGCATTCAACTGCTGCGAGCCTGTTACTCTCTCAATCATTGTTACAATCCTCCTCTTCTGTCAGGTTTGTGGCGAGTCTTGGACGAGCAGCGGACATGGAGCTACTACATGCGTGTTTGGTTCCCGCGCATTCAACTGCTGCGAGCTTGATACTCTCTCAATCAATGTTACAATCCTCCTCTTCTGGCAGGTTTGTGGCGAGTCTTGGACGAGCAGCGGACATAGAGCTACTACATGCGTGCTTGGTTCCCGCGCATTCAACGGCTGCGAGCCTGTTACTCTCTCAATCAATGTTACAATCCTCCACTTCTGTCAGGTTTGTTGTTAGCCTTGGACGAGCAGCGGACATGGAGCTACTACATGCGTGTTTGGTTCCCGCGCATTCAACTGCTGCGAGCCTGTTACTCTCTCAATCAATGTAACAATCCTCCTCTTCTGTCAGGTTTGTGGCGAGTCTTGGACGAGCAGCGGACATGGAGCTACTTCATGCGTGTTTGGTTCCCGCGCATTCAACTGCTGCGGGCCTGTTACTCTCTCAATCAATGTTACAATCCTCCTCTTCTGTCAGGTTTGTGGCGAGTCTTGGACGAGCAGCGGACATGGAGCTACTACATGCGTGTTTGGTTCCCGCGCTTTCAACTGCTGCGAGCCTGTTACTCTCTCAATCAATGTTACAATCCTCCTCTTCTGTCAGGTTTGTGGCGAGTCTTGGACGAGCAGCGGACATGGAGCTACTACATGCGTGCTTGGTTCTCGCGCATTCAACTGCTGCGAGCCTGTTACTCTCTCAATCAAAGTCACAATCCTTCTCTTCTGTCAGGTTTGTGGCGAGTCTTGGACGAGCAGCGGACATGGAGCTACTACATGCGTGTTTGGTTCCCGCGCATTCAACTGCTGCGAGCCTGTTACTCTCTCAATCAAAGTCACAATCCTTCTCTTCTGTCAGGTTTGTGGCGAGTCTTGGACGAGCAGCGGACATGGAGCTACTACATGCGTGTTTGGTTCCCGCGCATTCAACTGCTGCGAGCCTGTTACTCTCTCAATCAATAATACAATTCTCCACTTCTGTCAGGTTTGTGGCGAGTCTCGGACGAGCAGCGGACATGGAGCTACTACATGCGTGTTTGGTTCCCGCGCATTCAACTGCTGCGAGCCTGTTACTCTCTCAATCATTGTTACAATCCTCCTCTTCTGTCAGGTTTGTGGCGAGTCTTGGACGAGCAGCGGACATGGAGCTACTACATGCGTGTTTGGTTCCCGCGCATTCAACTGCTGCGAGCCTGTTACTCTCTCAATCAATAATACAATCCTCCACTTCTGTCAGGTTTGTGGCGAGTCTCGGACGAGCAGCGGACATGGAGCTACTACATGCGTGTTTGGTTCCCACGCATTCAACTGCTGCGAGCCTGTTACTCTCTCAATCATTGTTACAATCCTCCTCTTCTGTCAGGTTTGTGGCGAGTCTTGGACGAGCAGCGGACATGGAGCTACTACATGCGTGTTTGGTTCCCGCGCATTCAACTGCTGCGAGCCTGTTACTCTCTCAATCATTGTTACAATCCTCCTCTTCCTTCAGGTTTGTGGCGAGTCTTGGACGAGCAGCGGACATGGAGCTACTACATGCGTGTTTGGTTCCCGCGCATTCAACTGCTGCGAGCCTGTTACTCTCTCAATAAATGTTACAATCCTCTTCTTCTGTCAGGTTTGTGGCGAATCTTGGACGAGCAGCGGACATGGAGCTACTACATGCGTGTTTGGTTCACGCGCATTCAACTGCTGCGAGCCTGTTACTCTCTCAATCATTGTTACAATCCTCCTCTTCTGTCAGGTTTGTGGCGAGTCTTGGACGAGCAGCGGACATGGAGCTACTACATGCGTGTTTGGTTCCCGCGCATTCAACTGCTGCGAGCCTGTTACTCTCTCAATCAATGTTACAATCCTTCTCTTCTGTCAGGTTTGTGGCGAGTCTTGGACGAGCAGCGGACATGGAGCTACTACATGCGTGTTTGGTTCACGCGCATTCAACTGCTGCGAGCCTGTTACTCTCTCAATCATTGTTACAATCCTCCTCTTCTGTCAGGTTTGTGGCGAGTCTTGGACGAGCAGCGGACATGGAGCTACTACATGCGTGTTTGGTTCCCGCGCATTCAACTGCTGTGAGCCTGTTACTCTCTCAATCAATGTTACAATCCTCCTCTTCTGTCAGGTCTGTGGCGTGTCTTGGACGAGCAGCGGACATGGAGCTACTTCATGCGTGTTTGGTTCCCGCGCATTCAACTGCTGCGAGCCTGTTACTCTCTCAATCATTGTTACAATCCTCCTATTCTGTCAGGTTTGTGGCGAGTCTTGGACGAGCAGCGGACATGGAGCTACTACATGCGTGTTTGGTTCCCGCGCATTCAACTGCTGCGAGCCTGTTACTCTCTCAATCATTGTTACAATCCTCCTCTTCTGTCAGGTTTGTGGCGAGTCTCGGACGAGCAGCGGACATGGAGCTACTACATGCGTGTTTGGTTCCCGCGCATTAAACTGCTGCGAGCCTGTTACTCTCTCAATCAATACAATCCTCTTGTGTCAGGTCTGTGGCGAGTCTAGGACGAGCAGCGGACATGGAGCTACTACATGCGTGTTTGGTTCCCGCACATTCAACTGATGTGAGCCTGTTACTCCCTCAATTAAAGTCACAATCCTTCTCTTCTGTCAGGTTTGTGGCGAGTCTCGGACGAGCAGCGGACATGGAGCTACTACATGCGTGTTTGGTTCCCGCGCATTCAACTGCTGTGAGCCTGTTACTCTCTCAATCAAAGTCACAATCCTTCTCTTCTGTCAGGTTTGTGGCGAGTCTTGGACGAGCAGCGGACATGGAGCTACTACATACGTGTTTGGTTCCCGCGCATTCAACTGCTGCGAGCCTGCTACTCTCTCAATCAATAATAAAATCCTCCTCTTCTGTCAGGTTTGTGGCGAGTCTCGGACGAGCAGCGGACATGGAGCTACTACATGCGTGTTTGGTTCCCGCGCATTCAACTGCTGCGAGCCTGTTACTCTTTTATATCAATGTTACAATCCTCCTCTTCTGTCAGGTTTGTGGCGAGTCTCGGACGATCAGCGGACATGGAGCTACTACATGCGTGTTTGGTTCCCGCGCATTCAACTGCTGCGAGCCTGTTACTCTCTCAATCAATGTTACAATCCTCCTCTTCTGTCAGGTTTGTGGCGAGTCTAGGACGAGCAGCGGACATGGAGCTACTACATGCGTGTTTGGTTCCCGCGCATTCAACTGCTGCGAGCCTGTTACTCCCTCAATCAATGTTACAATCCTCCTCTTCTGTCAGGTTTGTGGCGAGTCTTGGACGAGCAGCGGACATGGAGCTACTGCATGCGTGTTTGGTTCCCGCGCATTCAACTGCTGCGAGCCTGTTACTCTCTCAATCAATGTAACAATCCTCCTCTTCGGTCAGGTTTGTGGCGAATCTTGGACGAGCAGCGGACATGGAGCTACTACACGCGTGTTTGGTTCCCGCGCATTCAACTGCTGCGAGCCTGTTACTCTCTCAATAAATGTTACAATCCTCTTCTTCTGTCAGGTTTGTGGCGAATCTTGGACGAGCAGCGGACATGGAGCTACTACATGCGTGTTTGGTTCCCGCGCATTCAACATGCTGCGAGCCTGTTACTCTCTCAATCATTGTTACAATCCTCCTCTTCTTTCAGGTTTGTGGCGAATCTCGGACGAGCAGCGGACATGGAGCTACTACATGCGTGTTTGGTTCCCGCGCATTCAACTGCTGCGAGCCTGTTACTCTCTCAATCATTGTTACAATCCTCCTCTTTTTTCAGGTTTGTGGCGAATCTTGGACGAGCAGCGGACATGGAGCTACTACATGCGTGTTTGGTTCCCACGCATTCAACTGCTGCGAGCCTGTTACTCCCTCATTCAATGTTACAATCCTCCTCTTCTGTCAGGTTTGTGGCGAATCTTGGATGAGCAGCGGACATGGAGCTACTACATGCGTGTTTGGTTTCCGCGCATTTAACTGCTGCGAGCCTGTTACTCTCTCAATCATTGTTACAATCCTCCTCTTCTGTCAGGTTTGTGGCGAGTCTCGGACGAGCAGCGGACATGGAGCTACTACATGCGTGTTTGGTTCCCGCGCATTCAACTGCTGCGAGCCTGTTACTCTCTCAATCATTGTTACAATCTTCCTCTTCTGTCAGGTTTGTGGCGAGTCTTAGACGAGCAGCGGACATGGAGCTACTACATGCGCCTATGGATGCCTCGCGTCCAACTTCTGCGAGCCTGTTACTCTCTTGTGTTCGTACTGATCGGAATGTCAACTGCCCTTGAAGACACGAACGCTCTTACGGAAGCCATCTTGATCTCTCTCATGTACTTCGTGATGTTGTTCAAAACCTTGACGACTGTCCTGAATCAGGACAAGATCCAGGACATCTTCAAGGACCTGGAGGATCTGTGTGACGTGATGGTGGTGGGCGATGATATGAAGGTCCTGGAGGACACGAACATGTTCCTGGAGAAGATCTTCAACGCATTGTTCCGGCTGGTTTGTGTGGTTTGCGTCGTGGTTTTGGCACTGATCGTTCCGCACGCTTTCCGAGAGAGACAGATTTGGTTCCGGTGAGTTTGAGGCGTCACAGGGAGGGCCCCCCCCCCCCCCCTGGATGTCAGGAAAACATAAACATTTTTTGGGTTTAGGTAACGTATTTTGTAACCACAAAAACAAAAAACAAAAATAGATTTCAATGTGTCAAAAACCAAAAAATGCTATGTCTTAAGTATGTCTTAAGTATGTCTTAAGTATAAAGTATTAAGTACTTAAGTATTAAGTACTATGTCTTAAGTATAAATTATCTTCAAATATCAATTTGTTGTCGGCATCAGAAGTTTTGAAGTGAGCTTCGAGGTAAATACACGAAATAAGTATGTAAAATTGCCAAACGGTTTTTAATATAGAAAGCAATCATGAAATTGAAAACAAGAACGGAATCAAGTATTGAACAACTATCTTTAACCTTCTTCGCTCCCGCTTTTTCTTGCCGGAAAAATTTTGAGCACATGGTCGGAGCAAAGGTAAATTTTCATTCTTCGCATCGCATTCGCTTTGTTTTCGGTTCGCTTTCGCAAAATAAAATCGTCCATATATGTCGTCCATATTGACATTTACACGTTCGCGTGTTTCGTTTTAGTTTTGGTTTTGTCAAATTTGAAGTTGGCCCAACTTTAACGTGACCAAAACACGAAACATGGGAATGTAATCACGGACGATTATCTTCGTTAGAAGGTAGCTATTTTGCGTCTGTGAACCGAAAAAGAAGCGAATGCGATTCGAATTATGGGAAATTTTTTAAGCAATAAAATTGAAGATAAAAATGAAATATATGAATATAGCCTTCATAGGTAATCTAGTGAAGCGGTCGCTCCACCCAGCCAAGTCGTACTGTACACTCACAGTCACTCAACATACCGTAAATGCATAATTCAATGAGGAGCAGACCAAACACTTTTACTGTAAGCAACAACATGGCATTTTCGGCCTACTGGATCTCAACATTGGGAAATCTCACATTGTTGCGAAATATCTTAATTTCGAGCTATGGTCCACCTTACCCCATATACCAAATTTGGGAACAACAGGTTATGCCATTTGCGAGCTAGACGGCCGTGAAAATAGTGAAATTACACCCCTTTTAAAACCTATCTTGATCTGATGATGATGATGATGATGATAATGATGATGATGTCACGAAACACCGCAATCACTGCCACAGCCTAAACAGCTGAGCCGATCGATCTGAAATGTTCACCACATGTGCACTTTTGGCGTCTGAGTTGCCTTTGTATAAAACCAACCGGCAGCCGCCATTTTGAAACCGGAAGTGACGTCATATCTCGAAAACGGCTAGACCGATCGGAATGAAACCAGCGCCAAATGATTCAGATGGTCATCTTTATGAAATACCAATAGTCAAAAAAGAAATGTACTTTTACCGAAAACGGAAATGACGTCATATAAATGAAGAATTAGACTTTAATTACCTCTTACTAAAATAACTACATATTCAGAATTCTTATAATGATACATAACATTTATAGAAATAAATGCTAGGTGGCAGTTATTTCTTCCGCCATTTTGAAAACCGGAAAAGATGCCATATCTCGAAAACAGCTGGGCCGATTCGACCCTAAAAGTACACGAGCGGGTCGCGGCAGACTTGGCTGGTCACGTGATCCGTGCACTCGGAACGCTTCGTGTGTGTCCGTAAATCTTCGTGACTATCAGCTGCTGCGCAGTCAGTAGGTCTGTTCGTTTTGCTTACTGCAGTTGCAGTAGCAGCAGCTTACAGTAGGCCCTGGTAACTCTTGCAGTAGCTTGCTGTACCAACACAAAACGAACGCATTTGCAGCAGGATGGCAGGCTGGCCTTTTCCTATTGGTTGGGAGTCACTGCGCAGCTACTGTCAGTGTCAAATCGAACACAATCGCAGTGACGGAACAGCAAGTTTGATGCAAAACGAACGGATTTGCAGTGAGCAGTAAAGTGCAGTAAGCAAAACGAACAGACCTAGTGTTGCCACACGCAGTACAATTGTACCAAAACTGGTACTTTTTGACCATGTGCAGTACGGCAGTACACCTTTTAGATTATTCTGGATTTTCAGTACAATTTCTTAATTTTACATGCCCTTGAGGAAAATACATAATTAACATGAAAAAACCTATAACAACAAAGAAATTTCTAAAAATTCGCCCTGCGGGGCAAAAACATTTTTTTATAAGTATTCAGTTTGTGCCATTTTAGACTCCCAGAATCGCTTTAAAACCGCTTATTTGTAAAAAAAAAAAAGGAAGAAAGCCCTGCGGGGCAACAGCTTGGCGAGTAATGATAGTATGCAGTTGTATATTATGATTTTATTACTTTGGTGATTATAAAAATGTGATTAAAAAAATTGTCGAAGGTAAATTAATTCTTCTATTTTCTCTCATAAAGGTTCACAAATGGCGTATTGGCTTGAATTTCCCTGGAAAATGAGTATAGCTAGGTAAAAATAAAATGTATGATCTAGATTCTGGAGTCCACATTTGAATTTAAGGTCTATAAAACAGTCGCAGTGAAAAACAGTACATTTCGGTACGTTTTAGTACTATTTTCGCTATGTAGTTGGTACGAACCAGAAATCCCAAACGGCAACACAACACTGGCTGCGCTGTAAAGATGACGTTTAGTTTGTTCGTTCTTTTTCGCAACTCGTTCTTGTTTGCAATATTACGCAATCGCAATTTATTTAAATAAGTGCTAGTGCTTGTCAGTAAATTTACTTGATACTTAATTTTTTAATATTAAAAATGTGAAATAAATAATTTCACATTGTTTGCAATATTACGCAATCGCAATTTATCTAAATAAGTACTAGTGTCACTTGTCAGTAAATTTAGCTTTTAATTTATTTCGTTATAATTAAAATTTAAAATAAATAATTTCACATTGTTTGCAATATGACGCAATCGCAATTTATCTAAATAAGTACTAGTGTCACTTTTGAGTAAATTTACTTTGTAATTTATTTCTTAATATTAAATTATAATGGAAATACGATATGTTCATTTGAATTAAATGTTTTTCTTGCTTTTAAAATTGATTCATTGATTACATATTGTCAACATTGATTTGAAATAATAACGATCATTAAAAAATTTATGTAAAACAATTTTGACTTGTTCCTGTATAGTAGAAGACAATAGGTAAACTATCCTTGCAAAATAGTTTGATCATTAAAGTGGGAAGGCAACTGATTATCAATTTTAAATTCTTCCCACGGTAACTTATCATTTTATGCACTCGAAGATTTACGGACACACGCGAATGGTTCCGAATGCATGCATCACGTGACCAGCCAAGTCTGCCGCGACCCGCTCGTAAAAGTACCTAGAGAGTGCGCTAGTAAATATAAGATGGACGCTCCCGCGAGTACAATCCCAGCGCGTGCGTACTTGCAACATACAAGTCACTTAGATGTCAATCGTAACGAGTTCAGTAAAAAGTTATAAATACATCGCGAAATAACAGAAATTGATGCTTACCTCAGTGTCAACAATCAAATACAATAGGGAAGTCTCATGAAATTTAATTCTAGTTAATTTCTATAAATAAACACAAATAATAATGACAAATACACTTATTACCTGTGAAATATTAAATTTTCATTCATAAAAATCGAGTTCAAATATCATAAGATTTTTGGCGGGAAAAACGGCCTTTTACAAGAATCAAAAGGTCTGTTCGTTTTGCTTACTGCACTTTACTGCTCACTGCAAATCCGTTCGTTTTGCATCAAACTTGCTGTTCCGTCACTGCGATTGTGTTCGATTTGACACTGACAGTAGCTGCGCAGTGACTGCTCTTACAGCTGGGTAGGGAGGTGATGTAAATGCAGTAACTTTGCAGTAGGCGGCAAAATGGCCCATGTTTGAAATGTAAAATGTGTTTCTTATGGATGGATAGTGAAAAAACGCCTAAGGAGGAGGGAAATGAGTATTTGTTTCAGAGTTTAGTTTAGTTACATGTTATGAAATGATACATATTTATATAAAAATGCATTGGGATTAGACAAGAATTCTATAAATGCAGAACATAACCTCACTTATTTTTACATTCTTCCCGCCAAATTCACAAACCTCCCAACCAATAGGAAAAGGCCAGTCTGCCATCCTGCTGCAAATGCGTTCGTTTTGTGTTGGTACAGCAAGCTACTGCAAGAGTTACCAGGGCCTACTGTAAGCTGCTGCTACTGCAACTGCAGTAAGCAAAACGAACAGACCTAAACTGTGATGTCATTTCCAAGTCTTGAACATTGTGTTGACATGGGGATTCCCTTGTTGCCATGGCAATATAGCAAACTGTGATGTCATTGCCAATTTTCCTGTTTTTAAATGAGAGGAGATCTATCAAACTTTGTAAATTAATATCATGAGAACTATTCGTCCAACAACAAAAATAATACCACATCTGTGTTCAGCAACATCTCAACTTTCATAAAATAAATATTATTCTGAATTCTAATCTTCACGAGACTTCCCTATTGGCATATTTCATTACAGCACACATTCATTCAAATTCTTGTGAATACGAGTTGCCTATTCGCGTTTAAAATCAAAGAAGTCGACATCTGGAGGCTGCTTCACCAACTAGCCTATGTAGGTCAAAATTCATTTGTTTTTCATTTGTTTTCATCTGTAAATTGATGTTTAACCGGTGAATTTACCTATTAAAAGCAAACCAAAAGCAGCAAATCGATATTATAGTGTTCCTCAATGTTCAAACAAAGATTCAACAGCTGCAGATGGACTCTCCTTTCATTTATTCCCGAAGGACGCTGTGCGGGAGAAACAATCATCTGCAATCTGATTTGAAGATTGGCAAGACGGTTTCCAAAATGCATGTTAGCTATATTATTCTATGATGTTAGTGTGTGGGGAACATTTCAAAGCAGAGAACTTCTTTTACTCTGGTAAGACTTGTATTATATTGTTTTGATATATCTGAAATAAGTTCATAAATCGTCAATGAAGGCTGCTCTTACCCGAAAACACTACACACTACTTCTATACACCTTGTCTATCCTACACAGGACAAGTGCTGCTACCTAACCAGGTTTTAAACGCCAATTCACCAAAAGCAGCATTTGATAGATTGCAATTGTTTGAACGAGGCGTCAAGAAAAATGTGTGTTCAGAAGGCCGTGAGATAAACAATTTGCATCTGTCAAATGGTGATTTTTGGTGAATAGACAACTCGTTTTCACAAGAATTTGAATGAATGTGTGCTGTAATGAAATATGACAATTGTATTTGATTGTTGACACTGAGGTAAGCATCAATTTATGTTATTTCGCGATATAATTATAACTTTTACTGAACTCGTTACGTTGACATCTAAGTGACTTGCCTAAACGCGCCCTGTGCGCATGTGCACAAGTACTCGTGGTATAGATGTTAACTTTTTCCGCTAGGTGGCGTTTTGCAACTTTTAGTGTCGAATTTGAATGATGCTTTCGTAATTCTCATGGAATATCATCTTAAGCATATATTATTTAAACCAAACACAATTTTTCGTAGTAACCAATTCGGAAATAGCGTATTTTTTAAAGGAATTATTCATTGTTGCTCCAATATGTGTTACAAGTTGTGTAAATAAACTAAAAAAAGGAGTGATGTCCCCATAAAAAACACTCCGTGATAAAATACCAGCCAAGTCTCTTCAACTATAAAAAAATAGATGAAATCTAAAAATTCAGCACTGAAAAGTAGTGATATCAAAAATGGGCCAAGTCAAACCTTAATTTGAAAAACAAAATATACTTGGCGCATCGTTCCCTTACGAAAAAGTACTATTGAGTACCAATAGTTTTTTAAAATAACTATTAAAAACCAATAGTTTTTTGGAATAACTATTACGACTCAATAGTTTACTACTGAGTTTCAATAGTTCTTTTATCCCGTCACGTAATTACTATTGGCAACCCAATAGTGAATTCATGCAACTTAACAGTTTTTGAAAATAACTATTGGAAACCAATAGTGTTTTGGAATATCTATAACGACTCAATAGTTTACTACTGAGTTCCAATAGTTCTTTTATCCCGAGATATACTTACTATTGGCAACCCAATAGTGAATTCATGCAATGTTACAGTTCTTGAATATACTAGTTCATTTTTATTTGTTTCAATTTTTTAATAAACATAAAAATAAAAATTATGTATGAAGCTAGCAACAAAGATACATAGTGAAGTGTATAAAAAAATGCAAATATGAAGTCAATTAACTCAAATAACGACTCGTCTAGAGCAGTTTTAATAACATTGTAATTATTTTTAACAATTTAAATATTGTATAACAATACCTGCAATCAAGCTGATTTTTTGTATGGCACAAAACATTGAGAAAAAATAAAAAATATATTGGAAGTAAAATATCCCTTTAAATCCTTTAGTTAAAAAATATATATCGATATTAACAAAACTCTTGATAAAAATAAAATGGCGGCCTAAAATGTGTTAAACTTTCATTTTTGAGTTACGTAGGTGGACATTAATAATAACGTCAAAAAACATTTTTAGAAATAATTAGTTGGGGTTGTATACCCATTTTTTCAGTTAAGTGACTGGAGTATTATTTTGTTTGAATCGGTGGTTTGAATATTCCCGCGATCAGTCACGTGATTGCATTCAGCGCTCTCTGGGCCTGGCTGGAAACAGCTGGTTCGAAAGTGACGGTTGGGTTGGGTCTGTTTACAAAGCAGGCAACCGCTGCGTACCCTCTCGTTTTTGTAGTTTTGTAATGGTTTGTACGTCATATCAGTGATTTTAATTAGTTAATTAATTTCACAATAAAATATTTGTCTCTGCTATGTGGTCAATACCATTTAATTCGACAGAAGTAATGAAATATGGACGGATATTTGTCTCCAGCCTCAATGGTGGTGAGTAATCTTTCTTTCACTATTATTACTAAACAAGTAGTAGTAGGTACCTAGCTAGATACCTACCTAGGAAGATGTAGGTGTATTGATAGTACTTTAGTTTTATGTACCCAGAACACTTGTGATGTGAACTACCTACCTATCAACCTCACAGATTTGTGAATGCAGTAATTGAAATGGGAAAAATACAATAATTAGACTACCTACTAGTACATACCTACCTACTACCACACCTACTAAATTATACTGATTTCTTACAGGATAACACAGGCCGACCACCAAGCAGAGGCGAATGCAGAAGGCACACAGATGGATGGAAATGACATACTACCTACTACTAGGTAGCCTACTAGGTACCTACTAGGTGCATATCACGGCATTCCATACTGTAAGTGTACCGACCTATCACCTAAGCACCTATACTAAAGTCACTTCTACACAATTAGCCTAGCACAATCAAAACGTATAGTACTACCTAGATAGGTAGTACTACCTATGATCGTATAGGTGCACTGATCGTTTGCAACCCGAGCATCGATACTAACACTCAAAAATAGAATGATTTCTATTGCTCCGTTCCTACTCGAACGTCGGTTTTTGTTATTGTGTTGCAAACAGCCGTATGGTTGGTATATGACCCGGACGTTTGTGTCTAGATAGCTAGTCATAGAGGTGTCAAGAAGTACTGCATCTAGGATTCTACGATGAAATTGCAGTTGTAGGTTCCGTAGATTTTAACATGGCAATTGTAATCGCTAAACTGAGGCTGTCGGCCAGTGTGATAGCCTCCAAGAAACATTTTGAAATAGGTATGCATTCACACACTCATGTTAATTTAAGTTTAAATTTCATTTAGAGAGTAGAGACATTCAATTTTCAAAGTAATAAAACCCCAATCAGTTGTTCGATACCTATACTAAGGTTAGATTGGCAAACTGCAAAATCTAACTTTTCAAGAAGACACTTGACTGCCCAAATGTTATTAAAATACATTCACCAGAAGAATAATTAGGACTTTAAAATCTACTGTCAAACCATACCTAATCGTTCAGCTCAAATTTGATTTTTGAATGATTTTAATGACTAAAATATTGGTAAATAGATAGAGGTTAACTTATAATAGATTGCTGAATGGCAATATTAAAAATGGATGACTTGATGTTTCAATGTCGATCATTCTTTCTTACAGTGAATGGATTTAGTAGCAAGCGCGAACGAAGAGAGAATCTTATTGTACGCTACCGTCCAATGTCTGTCTTCTTCCTTTTTTGTCTTTACTGGAGCAATAAAAATCAAATTATTTCTCTGATCAAGTTGAAATTTTGCACAAAGACCAGCTGCATTGCAGTTTTGCAGTTAGTTAGGTACCCTGATTGGTTAAAAAGAATTAGGTACCTACCTACCTATCATTGTTTGTAGTGTAGCTAGGTACTTGTAAAATTTCAAATCTCTGGTCAAGTTGCTTGGTAAACAAAGCCAATATTTCAATAGGTAGGTAGGCAAGGTGTGTCTGTTGGTAGATATATTTTAAAAAAATTCAATCAAATCCTGTCTGTATAAAAATATCGGAAATCTCAATAAATATCACAATAAATTCTCATTGAAATATAAAAGTCACCTATATGTTTCTTGTGCAAATTATTCAGCTAGGTACCTACCTAGTTTCTTGCAGTAGGTCACCAAACATAATACAGTAAGCGAAGAAAGTGAATGGACTAAAATGCATTTGATTGTATTGTACTAGATCAAACCAGATCAGATGCTATCAATCTGTCTGACTTATAGTATTGTTACCTACCTACATAGTTTAATATCAATAGTTTGCCAAAGTATCTGACCAGCAGTCTTTCCAATTTGTTAGCATACTGTTTTATGTTTGGATGTAGAGGATACAGTTTTTCAAAGTCACTTATTTACAGTGGGTTTGACTTTTGCATTCTAGTACATGACTTTGTATGGTACTTTATTGCAGGGAGCACCACTGAAAATCGAGGACCTCATATCGAACCTAGATTTTACGTCTGTCTAACCACCGTAAGCCTCCGCTGCTGACGTCAGATTTATTCATCATGGTCTTTGGAAGGGACACGCTGAGTATGTCGAGCATTTCCGGCAACGTGTCTAATACCGCAGAGGGAAAACCAGCCGAGCCCAAACTTGACCAGCGGAAGATTGATGCAATTTTTAGTAAGTTGATTATTAAGTTAAATTAATTATTTATTTTACAGTAGGTAGTATTAGCACTTTTGTACTATTCGATAATTTTATACGTACACTAATTGTACATATTGGACTTTTAAAAGTTCTTTAAAAAAAATTTGTAGGCTAACTGTTACTGACAGACTTACGGTAGGTATACAGTTTAATATTTCTAGCTTTGACTTGAGGTGCCTATTGTTGACACCTAATCAATCATCACATTACAGTCATTTTACAAGCGAGATGTGATGGATGGCTGTCAATAATACAAATGCTGATATCTGGCGGTTTCAAACAGCGGTGTCACAGCGGTTTCAAAACAAACAAGTTAACAACTATTTTACTATGTTGCGTTTTTTTCATGCGTTTTTTACTATGAATGTTACTTGTTCAACAAGAGCTCATTTTTAATGTAGAAATCTCATTTCTTTATAGATTACATCCAGTCAGTGTTTGACACCGAGGAATCGTCAACCGAGCGAACCGAGCGAATTCCGAGGAATTATATTTTGTGGAAGAGTAAATCTTATGTGATCTTATGGTACCTATTTTTAACATTTTAGACATTATTGCCACCCATTTTTAAGATCACAAATTTTTTATCTTATTAATCTCTTAACTTTTTATTTGTAAACCTTATCATGTTTGAAAAATACACAAATGTATGTTAAAATGTAAAAAAATTATCATTTCATTTCCTTTCATGAAGATTCACTTTCAGTCCTGAGTAGTAATTAGTTAATTACTAATTAATTACCAATTTAGTTTTTTTTCCTATAGTAGGTAGTATTCTAATTTTGGGAGAAAATACTATTGAGTTTTTCAATAGTTAAATATTAATCATGAATAGTAATTGTCAATAGTTTTTAACATCAAGGGTAAAATACTATTTGCATTCTTCAATAGTTAACTATTCGTCCCGAATAGTAATCGCCAATAGTTTTTATCTAATAGTATTCCAATTTTACCATTGGGGGGAAATACTATTGGGGTTTCAATAGTTTTCAATAGTACTTTTTCGTAAGGGTTTTTAAGGGCATTATAGGTATATTATATATATTTAGGTCATTTGATATTTACATATGCTTCTTTACTATACTACTATACTATACTTTACTTAGTGTATTTTGTTTTTTCAAATTAAGTTTTGACTTGGCCCATTTTTGATATCACTACTTTTCAGTGCTGAATTTTTAGATTTCATCTGTTTTTTTACAGTTGAAGAGTCTTGGCTGGTATTTTTACACGGAGTGTTTTTTATGGGGATTTAGAGTACATCGACAACTGTGATGATTCCTACTGTACCAGTGATGTCCAATTATGTTCTAATTGCATTCTTCAACGTACTTTTGATTTGATGTTATTTCAGAAGTAGATATGTGAGCTGGAGATTTTTTCGTTCCTAGATAATTTTCAGCTCGGAAAAGTTTTCGGAATATTTTCCTGGCTTATATTTCCATAAAATTCAGTATTTGATTTTTTTAGTATGCATAAAATAAATGTTGTGCAATTTTTTTCAACAATTTGAAGGACTTTACTTGAATATTTACCTCAGCAGAAAAGTTAAAAACTGCATATATCAAAGTTCCAGCCAATACTAAACAAAGGCAAGGCTGTTAATAGCCTGATGATAATAATGTTGTCTAAATATTGAACAATAAAAATCTTCAATTGAAGGGCTGCACTTCATTACTGATCTTATTATTGAAAAGTACGACAACATCAATGCTCAATTGGAGTCAAATGCTGGAATGGGTTTTAGGGGGTGTATCTATGTCGATGTAATGCCCACTGATTTTGCCATGTGGCAAGCTCGAAGTTTCGAATCAGATCGGCCAGCGAATCCTACTTCCATGTCCGCGGCGTGACTCCCGGGCAATGCTTGGCGGCCAGTGGGTGGTCGTCATTAGCACACGGAAGAGGGTGAATGGCGGCCCTCCGGCGCCTTCTAACCGGAACAACTCGACTAAGGGAGATAACCCCAACAGAAAAATCCTGGTCCTCCAAGTCTGGGGGTTTAGCTATGGGTTAGTAGCTCATACTTGTAAAACCTTAATGTACTCAAGAACCAGATGACAAGCCACGGATACAGGACGGACATAATCGACGACGACTTTTGGCAAGAAAATGTAACATGAATTTTGGAACCTGGAACGTTCAAGGCATAAACACCAAACAGAGGGAATGTGGATGTAGTGGATCTAGTGGTCCTTATGGAAACGAAGAAGACAGGAGACGGTAATGAAGAAATTGGCAGTTATATACATTTTTAAAGCGGAGTACCCAAGTGTAGATGGGCAAAGCCGGGGGTGTCAATAGTGTTGCATAAGAAGTTAAGGAAATACATTCGTCTTGGGAGGAGGTGTATGAGTGAATAATGAAGATGGAATTGGAGATTCGTGGACATACTATTGTAATAGTTGGAGTTTATGCCCAGGGGTGTAGTCGGGCCAGGGCGCACCAGGGCGACGTCCTGGTACTACTTTTTGAGCCAGGGCGGCGCCCTGGCTCTTAGTTTACTAATAAGCCAGGGCGAAGCAAATTCCTTTAGTAAAAAAATCATTTGGATAAAGAAATTGCACGTCAATTTCTGTGACGAAATTTTCTGACGAAATTAAATGATGCACTCCTCCGTTTTTATGCTCAGATTCATATTAAATCTTCATGAGATTAAAAAGAAAAATCAATTTTTGAATTACTTTCTGAATTTTCTTTTCAATAATGCCGCTGCGCTGCGCTTCTGAAAAAAATATGATTTAAACTACTTTGTCCCTTCATTAAATATTAGTCAGAGCCATTTTAATCATGTTAAAGAGAGAAGAAAATCAAAAAATTCGCTGCGCGGCATTTTCCAGGTAAAATAAATTGAGTGATTAAGTCTTCTGTGTTCTTTCAATAAAATATTAATCACTAAGGTCATTTTAATCATTCGGTGGGAAGATGAAAATTAAATATTTCGCTTTTTATTCTTCATATTATTATGCATCAAACCCATTTTATACCTTTCATTGAGGGCTATACTTCGCTCTAACATTTTTATGTTAATTTTGTGCGAAATTAAACTATTCATATTTCTGTTTTCCTTCAATTATTTTTATACTCCAAAATCATTTTAAGCCACTCATTGAGTGCTGACTTTCAAAAAATTCGCTGCGCGGCATTTTTCTGGGGGGCAAGCCCCCCAACCCCCCCTCCGAGACAAAATCAATTTTCAAACCTGGCAAAGACCGCCCTGGTACTATTATTTTTAGGACTTCACCCCTGTTTATGCCCCTATAGATAATGCTTCTGCGAACATAAAGGATTATTTTGAACATAAATTGACGAGACTTCTAAGTGATCTCAACCACAGAAAGGATATTTTTGTAATGCGAGACCTAAATACAAGAATTGGGAAGAGGATCAAGGACGACGTGGTGGGACGGTTTGGGGAGGATTTTGTGAACGACAACGGGTTGCGACTTATAGGGCTGTGTGAGACTCTTTATTAAATGTGTGTTATGGATTTTTTCCACACAAAGATATTTATAAGTATACATGGACACAACCGACATTGCAGCGTAGATCAATTTTAGATTACGTAATCCAAAGGCAAACTTCTTTAATCAGAACCATGGACGTCAGGGTTTATCGGGGTGCAGAATGTGGCACTGACAATTACTTGTTGGGAGCATGTGTAAACGTGAAGCCCAGGAGCCATACAGTTGCGAAGACTGGTTCTCAAGGCGGAGTTCGCGTGGATGACCTCAAGCGTCAATTAGATGCTATTAGAGACGACTCTACTAAGTTTTTGTATAAGCTGCGACTTGCTCAGAAAGTAAGTGACAAGTTTGGTGATCGGTGGAAGAGAGATGGTCCCGGGGAACTATAATATGCTACACTAAAGATGGTGATCCTGAACGCAGCAATGGTAGCATTGGAAGAGACAGGAAGAGATCGGCAAAATAGTGATTGGGGGAATAAGGAGGTCGAAATATTAGTGATTAGCAAACGGAAAGCGTATCACAAATGGTTTTCAAAGTGCTGTAAGGGGAAGTGCTGAAGAGTTATGTGTCAGAAGAGACAGTCAGACCAATAACTAAAGAAGAGATAAAGAGGAGATCTACATGATCGAAAACAGTATGCCCAGCTGAGTAGAGAGGTAAAGAGAATGGTAAAGAAAACGAAGAGCGATGTGTGGGAAAGGAAGTGTGAAGAAGTCGGTAGGTGCTTGATGGGCACGAGACAGAATGAGGCATGGAAAGTTGTTAGAAGCTTGCGACAAGATCAAAATGAAGACCGGGATGCGTATAAAAATGTGTAAGGGAAAGTGCTGAAGAGTAATGTGTCAGCAGAGACAGTCAGACCAATAACTAAAGAAGAGATAAGAGTAGCCATGAAGGGTGAAAAAAATGGCAGAAGCCCGGGCCCTGGAGGCATTCACATCGAGCTAGTCAAATATGCTCCTGATGTCGTGATAGAGATTCTGGCAGTTATTTTTAATAAGTGCCTGTTTGATGAGAATGATATCCCCAAGGAATGGAAACAGATCATATTGTTTCCATATTCAAAAAGGGTTTGCGACAAGAATGTAAGAATTACAGGGGAATAAGTGTGACTGCATATATAATTATATAGTGTGCGTATAATTAAAAATCGCATTGAAGAATAAGTGGATATTGATAAGAAGCAAGGTGGCTTTACAGCTGGCCGATCATGCACTGACAACAATTCTTTATTAGACAAGTTATTGCGAAAAGGCAAGCACGAAGCACGGATACCCATCTAATATTTATTGATCTCGAAAAAGCCTAAGATACAGAACCCTTAAAGAACCTCTTTCATGTCTTGGTATTAGGGCCAAGTATATATGTTAACACCATTAAGCGGATGTATCACAACCAAGAAAGTGTGGTGAAAAGTGGCAAGGAGTTATAACACCCATTTTTAACATCGAAAGGATTGAGACAAGGATGTTGTCTGTCACCCACACAGTTCAAGGTTTACATTAACGAGGTACTTCTACAATGGAAGAGGAAATGCAGGGGTATGGGCATCGAGGTGAATGGCGACCTTCTTCACACTCTCCTGTTTGCAGACGACCAGGTGATAATGGCTGCCGATGAATGCGACATTGAGTATAATATGTTGAGGAAACTCAATGATGCGTAGGAAGAGGCGGGGTTGAAGATTAATGTTGAGAAAACAAAGTACCTGATTGTTGGAGATAGCCAAGATATCGATTGAAATGGAAAGATAATTGGAAGGTGTGGACAGTACAGGTATTTGGGAACGGTGATTGACAGGGAAGGCAGTTGTAAGAATGAGTTCACTACTTTGGTCAGAAGGGATAAGGAAAAAGACAAAAAATGTAGTATGAGACGATTGTTCAGAGTATTTTATTGTATGGGGCAGAGACTTGGGAAGTTACTCAGAGAGATAGGCAGATACTTGAGGCTGTAGAAATATATCACATGAGAAGGAACTGCCGGGTCTCCAGGATAGAACACGTCAGGAATGAAGAGATCAGGAGAAGAATGAAGGTGGAAAGAAAAGTTACGGATACCTTGAACGACTGGAGATTGGTTTGGTACGGCCATGTACAAAGGATGGGAGAGGAGAGATGGCCGAAGAAGGTAAACAAGTGGACGCCTCCAGGTAGAAGAAGGAAAGGACGACCTAGAGTGGAGTGTAAGCGACAGGTCAGGTTGTACATGGAGGCAAGAGCCTTGGAAGATGATGCTTGTGTGGATAGAAGGAGGTGGAATCTGGGATGTGGGAAACGGCCTTGAGTTGCTGTAAAAAACCCACCTAATAATAATAAAAAACGACAACATTAGTAAGCAGTGGGTGTTGCGTGGGTATTTTTTTTGTGAAAATATGTTTTGCCAAAACAATTATAGAACCCTCCAAAAATCGGACATTTTTCTTGAAAATTTTCCGATTTATAATTTTCTATAAAATGAACATCACTATTCAGAAGTCGTGATGAGAATGATTGTCTCGACAGACGATGGCTGCCCTACGATTACAGCTACACCCCGATGTTCGAGACGTCACTCATCACAATCTCCGTACTCAACATGTGGGACTTCTTCTTCTATTTCATCTGTGAATGCATTTTCGTGGGGACGTTCGCTTTCTGTACCAGCCTCTTCAAGATTCTCAGGTACTTCTGTGTGGTTATTGAGTGAGCGGCCTCTCTTAAGCGTTCACGGTCCTCTTATGGAGCTCTCTCTGTGTGTGTGTGTGTTTGTTTGTTTGTTTATACCCAGCATCCAGGTCAAACCTATCAACATATCTAGCTGAAATATTGAACATCAAACTGATATTATAACATAGACCTGTAAAGCACTTTTTTAGTTGACCCTCGTCACATTCTCTCTACACCACCCCTCCAACACTATTGACCAAGAAGCCCCCAACCTTTAAGATTGTTTTCCCCTCGTAATAGGCATAGAATGTTTTTGAAAACTAGAGATGGAAATTAATGGAAATCTTATATTGATCCTTGAATTTTGACTTACATTTGGCCGAATAAAATGAAGTGGTATGAACATATTATATTTCAGAGTGTTGCGTGGGTATTTCAAGTATTGAATGTACCGGTGTTCGCTTTTCAACGCGTTACACTGGGCGTTTTCCTAGTTCTAAATTTCCTTGTAATCTCCTATCAAGGGAAACGAGACTAAAAGGAAATTTATATTTTATTTTTGAACTTTTCAAACAAAAAATTAACCATAGGCCTCGACTCGACATTTGAATTCGTTTTTAGATGTCATAGAGCATTTGATTCATGCCCCTTACTGCCCAAATATTACTTATATTTAAAAATAGCTTGTAAATTTCTGGTGTAACTTGTTATCGTGTGGAAAAAATACACAGTAAATATGTGTGTCTTGCAAAGTATGAAAAACGTGCATCTTATGACAAATATTACAGTCAATCAATATCAAACGGTCAGGATACATTAAGGCATTCCAAGTGGGATAGATTTACACTGCCAGATTCCATTTATGTCCATCATAACATCTTTTCCGCTTTGAGCTTCCTGATGAATCGACTTTAATAATTCATCACCTTTTATTTCAGAACGAAACTGGAAAACATCCGCGAAACCGTTGAACTCAATCTGGAATTTGAACGCCGTGAAGTGCGATGTCGCTGCGGTCACGTGTCTCGGACGGAGCATCCTGATTGGTCGAACAGGACTGGAGTGCGACAGACACACTGGCAAGGGAGAAGGCAGATGATCCTCGGCATCGTGCGACAGAGACAAGATGCGTGCGCATGCGTGGACAATGCGCAACGGAGACAAGTGAACATCGCCATGGAGGATTATCTCAAGCGGTGTGTGCAACACCATGAAGCCATCATCAAGTGAGATTAGAACATACAACAGGAAATCGCCCTGTGTAACGCGTTCCTTCGTAGTGCATGCGAATAGGGAATATGCAAAAAAATTTAATGCGGTTAAAATACAATATTTTAAAATAACAACACATTTGTTGATAAAACACACTATTTCCAATGTCAAAAGTGTAAATTTTCATTCATAAATATGAAATAAAAAATCAGTGTAAATTCTGGCGGGAAAATGCTATCACGGCGAGTGATGTCATATTTTATTGTCGTTTTCTCGACAAAATTTACACTGATTTTCAATGTTACGTTTATAAATGAAAATTTACACTTTTAGTGTAAAAGAAGTGCGATTTACCAACAAATATGTTGTGGCGTTTTCTCGACAAAATTTACACTGATTTTTAATGTTATGTTTATAAATGAAAATTTACACTTTTAGTGTAAAAGAAGTGCGATTTACCAACAAATATGTTGTTATTTTGAATAATATATTTTTTTTAAATACATACATATTCCCTATTTTCTCTTATGTCGCTATAGCTGTCTCTTCTTTATACATATCTGTCTCTCTCCCACTTATGTTATTGGGCATGTAAAGAGTGTTTGTACCAGAGATTTTTAGCGGCGACGTTTATTATTAGAAGTGGGACATTAGATATTTTCAAAGTTTCCACGTAAAATTATTGACATGAAGTGAAACATCTTTTTGTTTTTATTATCGTTGGCGCTGATTAAAAAAGCACCCCACCAATGGACTGCCACCTTGACGTGGTGGTGGGGCTTAAGGGGCCGCCTCACATTACAGGCTGGTCCCAACTAAGTGCAGTCCAGGGTCGACCTAGTCCCATGCCCTCCCCTCGGGCCGGCCTCCCCCCTCGAGATGGTGATCCCCCTGAATTCGAGTCCCACCGGCCCGAAGACTGTCACAAACCTTAAAAGCTTTTTTTTTTTAAAAAAAAGCTAAAAAAAAGACTTTTTAAAAAAAAAAAACTTTTAAGGTTTGTGAGAGTCGAACGACTGGTGTTATTTATTAATCAATAGCCAAACCTAAGAACTGAATTCATTAATTAACAAAATGGCCTCGCTGTCGACGCGCCGTTAAACAACATTAATCCAAATCACCCGCGGTGTCTTGACAGGATCTACAGCAAGGTCCAGCAGCTCTACGGACCTTCATTGGCGTTCCAACTTCTTCTCATCCTCATCTGTCTTGACAGGGTCTACAGCAAGGTCCAGCAGCTCTACGGACCTTCATTGGCGTTCCAACTTCTTCTCATCCTCATCTGTCTTGACAGGATCTACAGCAAGGTCCAGCAGCTCTACGGACCTTCATTGGCGTTCCAACTTCTTCTCATCCTCATCTGTCTTGACAGGGTCTACAGCAAGGTCCAGCAGCTCTACGGACCTTCATTGGCGTTCCAACTTCTTCTCATCCTCATCTGTCTTGACAGGATCTACAGCAAGGTCCAGCAGCTCTACGGACCTTCATTGGCGTTCCAACTTCTTCTCATCCTCATCTGTCTTGACAGGATCTACAGCAAGGTCCAGCAGCTCTACGGACCTTCATTGGCGTTCCAACTTCTTCTCATCCTCATCTGTCTTCACAGGATCTACATCAAGGTCCAGCAGCTCTACGGACCTTCATTGGCGTTCCAACTTCTTCTCATCCTCATCTGTCTTGACAGGATCTACAGCAAGGTCCAGCAGCTCTGCGGACCTTCATTGGCGTTCTAACTTCTTCTCATCCTCATCTGTCTTGACAGGGTCTACAGCAAGGTCCAGCAGCTCTACGGACCTTCATTGGCGTTCCAACTTCTTCTCATCTTCATCTGTCTTGACAGGGTCTACAGCAAGGTCCAGCAGCTCTACGGACCTTCATTGGCGTTCCAACTTCTTCTCATCCTCATCTGTCTTGACAGGATCTACAGCAAGGTCCAGCAGCTCTACGGACCTTCATTGGCGTTCCAACTTCTTCTCATCCTCATCTGTCTTGACAGGATCTACAGCAAGGTCCAGCAGCTCTACGGACCTTCATTGGCGTTCCAACTTCTTCTCATCCTCATCTGTCTTCACAGGATCTACAGCAAGGTCCAGCAGCTCTACGGACCTTAATTGGCGTTCCAACATCTTCTCATCCTCATCTGTCTTGACAGGGTCTACAGCAAGGTCCAGCAGCTCTACGGACCTTCATTGGCGTTCCAACTTCTTCTCATCCTCATCTGTCTTGACAGGATCTACAGCAAGGTCCAGCAGCTCTACGGACCTTCATTGGCGTTCCAACTTCTTCTCATCCTCATTTGTCTTGACAGGATCTACAGCAAGGTCCAGCAGCTCTACGGACCTTCATTGGCGTTCCAACTTCTTCTCATCCTCATCTGTCTTGACAGGATCTACAGCAAGGTCCAGCAGCTCTACGGACCTTCATTGGCGTTCCAACTTCTTCTCATCCTCATCTGTCTTGACAGGATCTACAGCAAGGTCCAGCAGCTCTACGGACCTTCATTGGCGTTCCAACTTCTTCTCATCCTCATCTGTCTTGACAGGATCTACAGCAAGGTCCAGCAGCTCTACGGACCTTCATTGGCGTTCCAACTTCTTCTCATCCTCATCTGTCTTGACAGGATCTACAGCAAGGTCCAGCAGCTCTACGGACCTTCATTGGCGTTCCAACTTCTTCTCATCCTCATCTGTCTTGACAGGGTCTACAGCAAGGTCCAGCAGCTCTACGGACCTTCATTGGCGTTCCAACTTCTTCTCATCCTCATCTGTCTTGACAGGGTCTACAGCAAGGTCCAGCAACTCTACGGACCTTCATTGGCGTTCCAACTTCTTCTCATCCTCATCTGTCTTGACAGGATCTACAGCAAGGTCCAGCAGCTCTACGGACCTTCATTGGCGTTCCAACTTCTTCTCATCCTCATCTGTCTTGACAGGATCTACAGCAAGGTCCAGCAGCTCTACGGACCTTCATTGGCGTTCCAACTTCTTCTCATCCTCATCTGTCTTCACAGGATCTACAGCAAGGTCCAGCAGCTCTACGGACCTTCATTGGCGTTCCAACTTCTTCTCATCCTCATCAAGTTTTTGCTTAAACTTGATGAGCTATTGGAACACTATGGACCTAATGATAGTGTTATCATTGCAGGGGATCTAAATTTTCCGCAAATAAATTGGAATCAGTCTTTTGCGATTGGAGTCACTAAGCAAAGTGTAGCATCAAAATAATGAATCATGGTTTTGAGTTAGCTGTAAAAGAAGGAACGAGAGATACAGGTAACAATCAATGTAATCTTCTTGATGTGGTATTAGTTAAACCGGAAAATAGTACAATCAAATGCACTGTAGCTGATGGAATTAGTGACCACAAGATAGTTGTTGTTGACTTTCGAATTGATGGTATAGAAGGGTGTAGAGATAAGATACGCGAGAAAAAGGAATTGTGGAATCTTAAAGCTGCTGATAAACTTGCATTTAGAGGTGAGTTATATGATCAATTCGAAGGATGGGTTAATAGCAGACAAAGCACTGTGGACGAGTGGAATGGATTTAGGGATATTATGACTAATGCAATGCTGAAACATATTCCTAAAAGGACTGTTATTAAAAATGGAGATCCATCATATTACAACAAGAAAATTAGATCATTGAAGAGAAAGATTAGATTCCAGCGTAGAAATAGTTTTGGGAAGGTGGGGAAAGAAAGATTATTAGAGGCTAGAAGAGAACTTAATTCTGAGAAAATTAAAGCAAAGAATAAGTTTATGGCCGGAATGTTTAAAGAGGGTGATGAAGCAGGGGGCTGGAGACGCTTGTATCAGCACATTAAATCCACAAAGAACGGAGGAACTAGCATACCCATTTTAATTGATAATGAGGGACATCAGTATGAACTTGATAAGGATAAAGCTCAACAATTAAATAACTATTATGCTGAGGTATTTAAAAGAAATTCAAGCAAGAGTCACCTTAGTATTTTGAGTAAAGAAAGAGGTCCCTCACCACTGACTTGTAGTCCTGGGGTGGTATATGATGTGATAATGAAACTAGCAAATGGAAAGTCTCCTGGTGAAGATGGATACACTAGTGAGTTGCTTAAGCTTGGGGGATATTCCCTATCCATGTATCTCAATGTCATATTTCAGGACATCATAGAGGGGGGTAAAATACCACAGGATTGGAAAGTAGGAATAGTTATTCCAATCTATAAGGGTGGAGAGAAGGATAATGTAGCAAACTATCGACCAATCAGTTTGACCTCCATAATATCGAAGGTTTTTGAAAGGGTTATTGTTAACTACTTGCGAGGACTAGTTGAAGAGGAAGGTTGGTTTCTGAAGGAGCAACATGGCTTTCGACAGGGACTATCATGTGAAACGCAACTCACAGGACTGGCTCAAGATCTGGCAGAGGCGATAGATAGTGGGCTAGAAGTTGATGCCATATTCTTGGACATACAGAAAGCATTTGATACAGTTCCCCATGATGCACTCATTGTTAAATTGAATGCCTTGATTCAAGACAAAGCTGTTGTTAGTGTTGTGCAGGATTTTCTAACTGACAGAACTCAGAAGGTTAGAGTTGCTAATTGCTTGTCCGATAAAACAATTGTAATGTCTGGTGTTCCACAAGGTAGTGTTCTTGGCCCGTTTCTATTTATTATATATATAAATAACATTGCTGAGCATGTATCTTCAGCTTGTATTCGATTGTTTGCTGATGATTGCATAGTCTATAAAGTCATTAATGGAGAGGGTGATGTTGAAAGTGTGCAGGATGACCTTGATTATATAATAACTTGGATGAATATAAACAAAATGTCGTTGAATGTCAAAAAATGTCAAGTTGTTCAATTTTCGAAAACTCTTAAAAATCGGCACACAGATTATCATATTGGGTCAGAGGTTTTAACCGTTGCCAATGGATATAAATATCTAGGAGTTTGGTTTGATAGAAGGCTGGACTGGAAGGTGCAGGTTGACAGAGTTTCATTGAAAGCATTAAAGAACATGAACTTTGTAATGCGAAATTTAGAAGGAGTAAACACAAATGTAAAAATTCAAGCATACAAAACATTAATAAGGCCAATTTTGGAATATGGTGGTGCCATTTGGGACCCTTATAAAATTAACGACATTTACAAGATTGAGAAAATTCAGAGAATTGCTGCAAGAAAGGTAACAAATAATATGAAAAGGTTTATTACATTCAGAAACGATCATGGAATTGTTGTAAAGGAAAGAATTAGCCCTACAGCTTTGTTGGAATCTTTGGAATGGGAAAGTTTGGAAGAAAGGAGAAAATTGACAAGGTTAGGTAATATGTTCAGAATTCGACAAGGCATTGGTGGATGGAATGAATTGCGAGATTGGTTGGTGGATATTGAGAGAGAGGGACGGAGGACACATACTGGCATGTTAAAGGAATGTTTTTCAAAAACAGATATAGGGAGGTATTCCTTTCTTCACAGAACGGTCCGAGATTGGAATGGTTTGGATAAGAATGTGTTGTTGGAGCTGGTTTTGGAAGATTGCACTGTGAAGAGGTTTAAGGAATTGATAAGGGATGGATGTTGATGTTTTATAGTTTGTATTTAATTTTGTTCCCTTGTAATTTTGTTCTCTTAGTATTATTATAACGTTATTGTGAATTTGAAGTTTATGGTTTGTGATTGTTTTCCTTGCCACATAAAATGTACAATTTTTATTGCAAGATGTTTTGAATAAATAAATCTGTCTTGACAGGATCTACAGCAAGGTCCAGCAGCTCTACGGACCTTCATTGGCGTTCCAACTTCTTCTCATCCTCATCTGTCTTGACAGGGTCTACAGCAAGGTCCAGCAGCTCTACGGACCTTCATTGGCGTTCCAACTTCTTCTCATCCTCATCTGTCTTGACAGGATCTACAGCAAGGTCCACCAGCTCTACGGACCTTCATTGGCGTTCCAACTTCTTCTCATCCTCATCTGTCTTGACAGGATCTACAGCAAGGTCCAGCAGCTCTACGGACCTTCATTGGCGTTCCAACTTCTTCTCATCCTCATCTGTCTTGACAGGATCTACAGCAAGGTCCAGCAGCTCTACGGACCTTCATTGGCGTTCCAACTTCTTCTCATCCTCATCTGTGGCTTCGGCATGCTTTACGTCAGCACTATCGTAAGACTCTGCCAGTCGTGTAGTCATGGAAATATATTCGGTAAACGCTCCTTACCCCTTTCCATACATTTACGTTAGTTTAGGATCCTCCAACTCGACCCGTAACGTTGACAAAGTTGTTTGGAGCGTTTACCGAATATATTTCCATGACTGAACATCATTATTTCATTCATATAAGAACATCTTTCATACAGAATTCACTACTGTAACTGAACAGTTAGAATATTAATTATTTATTAAGTCTGCTGGTTTCATTATGACGACACAGAGTATTGTCAACTGCTTTGTCAATATTATTAGGGTCAGTCCCTGACAGAAGTAAACATTAATTATTCTTGGGGAATTCTTCAATCATATTTGTACACTTAAACTAATAGAAATTGGTACTCTAAAAGAAAAGAATGGATGATGGTAAGGTTCCTTGACAATCAAAACTTGTTATTATCAATGAAATAAGAGCTCGCCTAGGTACTACAGGTAGATGATGCGTTAACACAGCCTTCATGGGACGATGCTATTAAACCTTAATCAGCCAATATTTTTCTTTTGGAGTACCGATTTTTCTCGGTTTGAGTTACCTACGTGTGACACAATTCATTGTGTAAGAGAATATCTCAATACATACTATAAAAAGAGATTGGTTATCGTTGCCCTCATTAGAGTTGCCTTAAAAAACTTAGAGACATACACATTAAAGTATTTGGTAATTGACATTTGGTTGTCTCAACTCTGATGTTTGGTTGACATCATTTTGTCAGGCTTGTATTTACCTTCAATTCGGAATTGTTATACCTCTGGATCGGATTTTTTGCACTATTAATACCAAGGTTAAAAGCATTAAGGTTATGACTTAGGTTAACACGATTTGGTAATTGATATCAGAAAAAAATAATAAACTCGTTTTCACTTCTAATGAACCATTATAATCACATTAAAGCAACGGATTTATATTGCTAATTTATTTTTATTATTTTGTTATTATTTATTTATTTGTTGCAAATGTAATATACAGAGAAATTCCCCAGTCCCACAAAACCAAACATGTGGCTTGTCTGTATAAATATTATATAAATATGGATTGTATAAATATTACTAGGAAAACGCTCAGTGACACGCGTTGATGAGCGAGCACGGGGTATGTGCAAATTATCGAACCGGAAATGCGTACATAACGCACAGAAAACATATACATCCATATTGAATTGAAATATGATATCAACATAAAAGTATGCTTTTCATCGAAACTTGAAAATAGCATCTAAGCTCCCTGGTTCATAAAGCAAATCAGAATCAATTCAATTGGCACTGGAAAACATTCATTTCATACTTCATTACTGACAGATATTAAACATTTCAATACGTTCATACGTTCTTAACTGATTGGGATGAAATTTTGTAAAATAAGAGACAATGTTGGTCTTAATGATCATGCAAAATATGAGTTTGATCAGAATTATCGAAAACCGTTTTCATTTTTCAGCGTATCAGAAGATATTTATTTAAATTTTAACCAATGAATGGACTTAAAAAAAATTGGGGTCTGCAAACAGAGAAGGTTAGTTTTACATGTGTGCAAAATTTCAGCTCGATCAACGAAAAACTCTGACCTGTATACAGTCAAAAATGTCAAAAAAGTTTTCCCAAAAAAAAAGGGCCGTGGCCAAAAGAGCTTAAAGGAGACCCTCGCTTCGCTCGCTCAATAACGTAGTAAAATATAATTTAAATGTATCATAATATTTATCTACGCACGTAGATGCCCAAGTGGACACAATCTATGTACTTAATTTAAATAAGGAGCTTGATAAGGGATTTAAAATGTGTGCAACACGTAATCGAGGGAATATTCTTGACACCAGTAGAGGACAGTAGGTCGAGTATGCGGTGGTTCTTGTTCTTCTGGTACCGTGTTGATGTGTTGTTGCAGCACCACACTGTGGACAACTTGGTGGTGTCCGCGGCTATCATCATAAACATGGTCATCTTCGGGGAGTTCATCTTCTGTTGGTTCGCGGACCAGTTAACTGAAGAGGTAATTCACCACTTGCTGTTGTGTCAATAGCGTCACCTTCCTTTCAAGGTCACAAGTTAATTAACTTATAGAACTGAACACCATGACCATTTAGATCATTAATTTTATAATATAACTATTTTCAGAGAGTATTTTTACACTCCATGAAAATAAATATTTTCTGATCTATCGGTGCCTTTAAAATTGAATCTAGTGGATCGAAGCTTGATCTTGATGATTTGCTGTTCCTCATTATTTGACACCATTTATCTTAAGCATCTCACACCAAATGTCGCCAGCACCCAAATTGTGAATTGGAAAGGGTAATTTGAATTCCTGCGTGAGCACGATATCACATACCTAACTGTCCCTTGCGTTGAGCTTGTAAGAATCCTATCTGCCTACGGAATGGGAAGTGGAGTAAAGAGACTCACGTTATTACGTACAATAAGGTTTATTGAAGAACGGTGGCTGCTGGTCGACACAATGACGTAGACTGGATATCGGAACAATACATAAGATGCATAAGACATAGAAACGAAACTCCACAGATCGGTTGCTGGTGACTGTAATTGACCGTTGTATTTACTCTTCTCCTAATCCCAGAGCTCTGGTCTCGGCTTCTCCATGTACGCCAGTGAGTGGCTGACAGCGAGGGAGGGATTCAAGCGCTCGATGATGATCATGATCGCGCGCAGTGAGAAACCCGTTGTGCTGCGCGGAATGGGGATTCCGATGTCCTTGAGGACCTTCAGAGCGGTAAGTCAATGTCAATCTCTAAATTCTGTGATATTGTTTGAAACTAACTGCATTGCGTTGTGTTTGACAGATTAGCAAAGTGTCTTATTACCTCCATGCGTATCTCATCAACGCATATCTTGGACAGAAACTCAACGGGTAACAAGAAGAAGACACTGACCGTGAATATGCTGGCCCTAAACACGGCGAATTTAAACCAGATCATCGCTACATTCAAAGAGCAGTTTTCTGACATAATTTTCTAGCTAACTATAGCTTGAAATTAAAAGACGCCTGCCAAAGCTAATAAGAACATGAGGTTAATGTCAAATTTGAGACAAATATAAGAAAACTAAAATATTATTTGCTAATAAAATATTTATTTAAAAAAATTTAATGAACTTTTGATCTGATGTCTGGTTGTTTCAGGGGGCACGGCAGAGATGTATATATAGATAAACACTAACACTATAGCAGAGGTATTATCACTTCACCAATAAGCGTGAAGTCCTTTTGACGTGAGAAGGGTTGCCTGTCGGGGTCAACGCTAGCGCATATATCAGTGGTAAAAATATCAACTTACTACTAAATTTACCCATTGAGCCGTCGTAACATTTATATGCTATGCACGATCTTCTTTTGTTTTATATCAGCAATTTGCAACTAAACTTTAAAATAAACAATAAAATTATTAAATATCGTAAAAAACAGCTATTATGCGTGCCAGCAGGCACATCACGTGTAAACTATGAATTAGCGGTTGAGCTATCGTCAGAGATTGGTCATCAAGTAGTTCACTCTTCACGCTACAGACGTCGCTCACATCACCGGCGACAGCCAGATTTCCCGAACCACAGGGACAGAAAAGGCTTAACTGCGGTCAATGTTATCGGTATGGAGTGAGAGAACCGTCTCTACTAGTATGAATGTAGTAATGATGTCCATGCATCTTGGTTTATGTGTCTCATTTATCTCTCGTATTATAATTGTGTCGTTGTGCGTTGTTTTGGTACATAAAAGTCCAACGGTGAAAATTTTATCGCATTCGCACCATAATCCCCAATGTTCTCCCCAACTTATAGAGTACTAGAGTGTCACGCCCTCTAGGCACTTCCGGAGGATTTTAAATATCTCTCTTATGGAAAATAGCATGGGGATATAATTTGATTGCTGGTCATTTGTAAACGAAACAGAGCTAAGAAAGTCCCAATACACCACCATTAACTTCAATCGTTCATATTATATTATTATGTCGACACATCTCTTTAAATATATACCGTAGTTAATCTGTTCAAGTTATTAAGAGGCAAACAGAAGCGAACGGGAATCGCACGGTTCGTCAGGGCGTTTTTTTGAAATTTTGTCTTCCCACTTAATAATTTTAAAAAATCAGATAGTAACGACCCATTAGAGCCTAAAAGACTAAGTAATGCCGCACACTGGAGTTCATTATGACCTCTGGTACGACCTCAAAGTGTTAAATACGATTATTTCCGATTATTTTATTAAAAATATCGTATTTAACACTTTGAGGTCGCACCTGAGGCCATAATGAACTCCAGTTTGCGGCATTATTTAGTCTATTAGGCTGTAATGGGTCGTTACTATCTGATTTTTTAAAATTTTTATGTATTTTTTTTCAAAAATACGCTATGACGAACCGTGCGATTTCCGCTCGCTTCCGTTTGCCTCTTAAGAATAGCAATCTATACACTTTGGTATACATAAAGCAAATCAGATTTAATTGTGCAGTGGAAAACAATCAATTCGATACTTCATATCTGACAGTTATTAAAACTGTCAATAAGTGCATGTTCTTGACTGATTGGGATGAATTATGAGATAATGACGAGGAACTTTCAAGTACTCGAGGGATTTGGGGAATTTTATTTTAGAACGGGACTATTTTTACCTGGTGGTGAAAATAATTTTCATCAGGAATGGATATTGCCGGGAGATTATTTGCATATCCATTAACAACATTGGCTATACTTCATATGAATAGTGTAATGTCCAGATATTCACGATTAAAATTGCAAACAAAGCCACTCGTGTGCTGTGTGAATGAAGCTTCATGGCTGATGTTATCCTCCCGCCACGCCGCTCATGAGAGCCGCCAGAGCCGCGCTGCAGTCGTCTAGTTGACCGCACTCCACACTGGGTCCCACCATGCAGCCGCATATCACGCACGCTGTGGAGGCCACGGTAGAGACCAATCCGTCGCCGAACTTCACCTTCTTCTTGCCGTGAGTGCAGACAGTGCTGGAGACAGCTGCAGGGAAACACACCGGGCGGTTGTACTCCGAGCTATTCGCGTTTTCGAGCAAAGGGGGCACACTCTAGTGTGAGAAAGTATAAGTGCTGTAGACGTTATCGTTTTCGTTTCGGCCACGGCCGCCATTTGTATTGATGTTGGCAATGTCAATGTCATTTTAATCAGAAAGGCACTACCTACTTATTATCTTCGGAAATGAACCACAATGGTAAAGAATTTGATGGAAATCATAACTTGAAGTCTAATCACTACTCACAATTTTATTCCACTTCACTCGCACTTCGATTCCGCACAAAACAACCGTGACACCAAACCAACGTCAACAACAAACCAATGCGCGTAACCATGACAATGCGTGTCATGGTTGTTATAGACGCATTGTCAGTGCTGGTCAGTGCTGCCATCTGGTCAGCCCGAAAACGCGAATACCGGGTGGCACAAAAAAAATTCAAATGGGCCAGACGCCCCTGGGCAGTTATTCTATAACTCTAAAATTCCGAATTCGGCCCGAATACGATTCACGGCCATATGGATTAACATTGCACCGAATCTGAAATTTTGATGTTATAGAATAACTGCCCTGTGTCAAACTACTGAACTGATCGGACTGAAAGTTTGACACATTTTGAAACTCTTAATATGGTCTGATGTTTAAAAGTTTCCAATACATTACTTAAGTAAATGAAAGTAACAGCTGTTCGAGTTTGGTTGGCGAAAAATCAATTATATACGAAGCTCAAATTGCTGGCGTCCAGAAAACCTTCAATGGCCGGAACACCGTTTTTTCAAAACTATTGACGATAACAAGCCGAATATGATTAATTTTATTCATATAATGAGACTATTAATTATGTTACAACTTCACTACATTTGAATCATTGGAATGAAAGTTATTGTATTTGTATCCTGAAGCTGAGCTGAAAACCAGACAATCCGGGAGAAAATTTCACTTCTGAACATGTGAATAAAACTTGTGAAATTATCTCCCGGTCTGTTTCAAATTCAAGATACCATAATTTCGTTTAATTTATTCAAATGTATTGACATTTTAACGCAATTGATTGTCATATATTTTCAGCTTGCAATCCTCAGTGGTGTTGACAAAACGTTGTTCCGGCCATTCGAGGTTTTCTGGACGCTATTTAATCGATTTTTCGACAATCAAATTCGAACAGCTGTTACTTTTTTCCAACTAAAGTAATATTTTTGAAACTCTCACACATCAAACCTTGGCATGTTTGTCTTAACATGTCAAAATTTCAGCATAATTTATGCTTAGTTCAACCAAGGGTCAAGCTTAGCCTAACAAAAATACACTCTGTGTAAAAATTCCAGCCAAGTCTCTTTAACTATAACAAATTAGAAGAAATCTAAAAATTCAGAACTGAAAAGTAGAGATATAAAAAATGGGCCAAGTCAAAACTTAATTTTATAAACTAAAATATCTAGTGGAGCGGTCGCTCCACCCAGCCAAGTCGTTCTGTATCAACAGTCCGTAAATGCCTAATGAACTGAGGAGCAGACCAACCACTTTTACTGTAAGCAACAAACTGGCATTTTCGGCCTACTGGATCTTAAAATTGGGAAATCTCACATCGTTGCGAAATATCTTAATTTCGAGCTATGGCCCACCCCACCACATGTACCAAATTTGGGAACAATGGGTCATGCCATTTGCGAGCTAGTTGGCCGTGAAAACAGTGAAATTACACCCCTTTTTAAACATATCTGCTTCTGCTTCTTCTTCTTCCTAAGATGATATCACTTGACAAGGCCACAACCTAAACGGCTGAACCGATCAATCTGAAATTTTTACCACATGTGCACTTTTGTGTCTGAGGTTCCTTTTTATAAAACCAACCAGAAGCCGCCATTTTGAAACCGGAAGTGACGTCATATCTCAAAAACGACTAAACCGATCGCATTTAAACTAGCGCCAAATGAATCAAACGGTCATCTTTATGGAATATCAATAGTTAAAGTAAAAATGTACTATTACCTAAACCGGAAATTACGTCTTAAAAATGATAAATCAGACTTTCATAATCTCTTACTACAATAACTACATATTCAGAAGGCTTATAATGATACAAAACATTTATATAAATTAATTCTAGGTTGCAGTAATTTCATCTGCCATTTTGAAAACCGGAAGTGATGCCATATCTCGAAAACGGCTGGACCGATTGGAACGAAGATTTCGCTTTTCTTCATTTAATATCATATATAGCATTATTTATTACCAAACGAAACTTTTCTTAGGTACCAAATCGGAAGTGGCTTATTTTTTTAAAGGAATTGTCTTCGTTGCTTCGATATGTGTTACACGTTGTGAGAATAATCTAAAAAAAGGAGTGATATCCCCATAAAAACACTCCGTGTAAAAATACCAGCCAAGTCTCTTCAACTATAAAAAAAAAGAAATCTTAAAATTCTGCACTGAAAAGGAGTGATATCAAAAAATGGGCCAAGTCAAAACTTAATTTTATAAACCAAAATATACTTAACGCATAGTTTTTTAGGGCATTATAGGCATATCATATCTATTTAGGTACTTTTGATTTTTGGCATATACTTCTCGATGCGCCTAGTATATTTTGGTTTTTAAAATTAAGTTTGACTTGGCCCATTTTTTGATATCACTCCTTTTCAGTGCTCAATTTTTAGATATACTTAAACTCCAGTTATTTTACTGAAACAAGGGTCCAAACCCAAACTAATTGTTTCTAAAAATGTTTCTTGACAATATTATTTAGGTCTACTTACATAACTCATAAACGAAAGTTTGCCAAATCTTGGGCAGCAATTTTGTTTTTATGAAGTGTTTTGTCAAAATCAAAATGTAATTTTTCACTTGAAAATGCGAAGGAAATTTTTGATTTTATTTTCTTTCAATGTTTTGTGCAACTCAAAAAAATAATCAGCTTGATCGCATTCATTGTTGTCCAATCATATTTATTTAAATACAAAAACCTAGATTTTATTAAAACTGCTCTAGTCGAGTCGATATTTAAGTTATCGACTTCATTTTCGCACTGAATTATGCCTTACTTGATACACTAGGACATATAATAAGTTTACCGAAATCATCTATTTATAACTATTCTTACATTAAAAAAAAATATATATATTCCACATTTAATTTGAGATTTTAGGCACAAGCTAATTGAAATTAAAAATGAAAAATTACTATTTTGATCCGTTAAACATAGTAAACGAATGAAAAAATTCTAGAAATGTTAAAGTAGGTAACTATTTTGTTTTCACAGATAATTTTGTGGAAATCACGTATTAATTCTTATTTTAATAACTTTTTAATTTCCGGTTAATTTATTTAGTGATTAATTATTGTTGAAAATATCCAGTATAGATAAAAAATAATGTTCACCATTGCGTTGGTTGATAAGCGGTTATTTCTTTTTTTGCAAATAACCTCAAATAATTCAAAACCTATTAAAAATTTACTTAAATCTAACGATTGTGAAATAAACTATTAACAAAAGATGGTCGTTTAAAAATTTGATAATTATGTGACAAAAATCTGTAAAATCAAAATGGCTGCCCAAAAATTGGTAAACTTTCGTTCAAAAAGTTGCTAAGGTGGACCATAAAAAATTTAATTTATTAAAAGCGTCGTAGATATATCAATGTTAAAAATTTGCAGTAAAATTCGGAAATCATTAATAATTATCATATTTTTTAAACGACCTTATTTAGTTAATGGTTTTTTCCACAATCGATAGATTTAGGTCATCGATAGATAGATCTTAGTCTTATTCCTTGAAGGAAATTAGAACATGTTTTGAGTTCGTTGACAGAAAGTTGCTTCGTGTAAATGCAAAATTGTGTGAAAACTAGGAATGTGACACAGAAGTTGTTAAAGAAATTGTACCGTGTAACCTGCGAAATAAAAACGCATCGATAGAGAAATAAAATCGATAAAAACTTTTTGAAAAGTTTTGACTTGGCAATTTTTTGATATCACTACTTTTCAATGCTAAATTTTTAGATTTCTTATATTTTTTTTTAGTTGAAGAGACTTAGCTGGTATTTTTACACGTAGTGTTTTTTATGGGGTTCCTTGTACGATATTCTTTATTTCCTTTATATTTACCTGAATTGTCGATTGGATTTGGAAGAAGAACATCAGAAGCCGAAGCTGGAAAGAAAAGAGATTGTAAATATGAAAGTAGTGGACACAATATATTCAAGTTCAATATATTGAGTGACAATTACTTGTCAATAATACTGCTTAAACACACATCGATTTGATAATGATGGAAATGTTTAGTGAATCACTCACTTAAGCCTGATATACACGGTCACATTTCTTGAACAACTTCTGTGTCACAGTCTTTGGCTCAGTCTTAGTCGTATTCCTTGAAGGAAATTAGAACATGTTTTGAGTTCGTTGACAGAAAGTTGCTTCGTGTAAATGCAAAATTGTGTGAAAACTGGGAATGTGACACAGAAGTTGTTAAAGAAATTGTACCGTGTAACCTGCGAAATAAAAACGCGCACCCCAACTGGGAATCGAACCCAGATCCTTCATGTTTCCGGCCCTATGCTATAACCATTAAGTAAGGTTTCCAAGGGCGGAATTTTGACGCGTTGCGGGAAATATTTTGCGACGGATTTGTTCCGCGGAAGTATCCCGTTTCCAAGCGCGAATTTTTCTCCGCCTAGTTTGTAGTGGTACCTAGCGGCCAAATTAGGCAGCGCTGAAATAAGTCGATCTATCGAAATCGAGATCTTAAAATCGTAAAGACAAGGATTGTCCATGACCACTTCAATAAAATATTCTGGATCATATTCCATGATAAGTACATATTTTATTAATAAACAAATATAAGTTGACTGAGAGTCTTGGAGCCGTTGCAGTTACTGGATGTCGGTTCTTCGGTGGAAGCTCCATTTGTTGTTTGTGGTTTTGGCCCTAAAAAGGGCCGTTTGCCACGACGTTTCGGCGAAGTTAGTTCCGCCATCCTCAGGTGTCGGAGGTCGAATGGTGTCGGAGGTCGGAGGTCGAACAAATATAAACTTGACAACACATGTCACTACCTGACGGCAGACAACATATTTGATTTATATCGAATATCGATATCGAAACTCGACTGAAAAACGGAAACTATATCACCACGAACCTGGCGGTAATCGTGAGAAAACTACCAGCTTCCGGTGCGCGGAACGAATTTTGTCCCGCTAAAGTAGAAGTAGATTCAACATTCTCGGCGGCGACTTCGCCGCATGGGTTTCTGGCTTGTGATTGGTCAAAGTCGGCCATTTTGCGGAATTTCTCCCGCAACGCGGCGAAATTCCGCCCTTGGAAACCTTACTTTACGCTACCGGGGCGCATTCTTAATCAGCAGGTTGGGTTGCCATACAACCATAGAGGTAAGAAGGCCTCTATGATACCTCTATGATACAACTCTTGCGAGTCCGAGTATCTGATCTATATACGAAGACTTAAGCACTTCGACTTCATAATGAAACTGGTTTTCAATTAAAGCAAACTTGAATTAGTTATATTTGTTTTAAGGATGAACCATCGCTTCGAATGACTATATTCATAACTTGAGATCAATTAATTCAGAATACGCATCTTTCAACTTTAAAACATAGTTTTATAATGTAAAATGTGGAGAATAATACGATATGAGATTATGAGGATTTTTTTTAACCAAGTTTCGTTTTTGTTAATAATACAGCAGTGGTTTTGACTAGTTCAGTTGTCCCATGTTAAATGGCCATATATCAAGATTTTCAAACATTTAAATGCCATTATCTCAGAAATTAGGTCGGTGACAAGAGTATTTTAAGTTTTTAATGCATTAAGAATTAGTCGAAAAATAAATCATTAGTCTTCTGTTGAAATTGTTGGTGCCTTTTAAAAATAATTTAGAATAATGTAGGAAATTAATTCGTTCCCCCATAAAAGCCATGAAAAAATCTCCAACTTTGAAAACGTTTTACACAAAAGTTAGGTCGGTAAGGTATACATCTTTTGATCTTATATTGTAAATAATACTATTTGGAACAAAATAAAATGGGTTTGAAAAAATTGTTGGTAGATAACCTGGCGCTGGTTCATCCTTAATTGAGTGTCAACAATCAATAGCAACTCCGTGTGGCCACTGTATTGCTCATGTACTACTTGGTATGAGACGACTAACAGTGATGCTAACACTTCGGAGGCTAAAGGACAACTTACACAATTAATGCACGCTCCAGAATCTTTCTTAGTCTTACCAAAGTGGATGGAACTGGCTTCACACATATAGGAGAGGTGGGGACTCTTCAATGCATCCCCATTGGCTATCTTGAATACGAATTATAGGGGAATTGGCGTTTGATCAGCTGGCGCTCTATGTGTTGTGTGGCAGACATGAGAACTAATTTAAGCTTGAATTTCGTTCCAAAAATTCAAAATAGTTCCACTGTTCACTTCCTGAGCGCCACCTGCTCAAAAGAAGTCCCTATGTTAATCCATTGGTCAATTCCCCATGGAGCTGGTATCGCCAAGAATGTTCAAGTGTCCCCACCTCTCCTATGGTAGTGTGAAGCTAGTTCCATGCACGTTGGTCTTACGTCATCATACACGCGCTAGAATATTACGTCTGATCGCACGCGCTGCAGTTAAATACAAGACCCACTGTTCATGGGTGAACGTGTTCTTAAATCTTGAAACATAACGCGCATTATACGTTATACGACGCCAAATAAACTGTAATCAATCAATTCTGTTACAATATGACAACGTGAATACATCTTCTCTCGAATGGCTATGCTCAATACATCTGAGCTGTGGAGTGGGAGATTTGATATTGATGGTAATTTTTAGTGAAGCACTCACTTTGGAAGGTGTTTGGACCTGATTGGATCGGAAACTCTGACTTGTTTGACCATGAACGAATACACCTATACAGGGATAGATAACGCCGTATCAATTACATGCTAAACGACAGTCCCTATCCGTGTCCTGTTTTCAAATAAAATTCAGAGAAATAAAACATGGCCGACCATTAAAATCCAAATAGTATGAGTTTTCTTGTCAAGCTGACACAATGCCTACACCAATATATTACCAACACATGATGTATATAGGAGCGCCAATACAATATCGACTTAATTAAACCAGACAAACCTTAATAAACAGCTTATGTACAGAGAAAGCCATGTCAACACGAAGGCGGGTTTTCAGATTCTTAAATATGGACGGAAAAATTGAATAGTTTCATTCTGATGTCTTGCTAATTTACATATTTACTCTCTGCTTCATGGGCAATGAAATAAACACTGATTCTTCTTCTTTGGCGTGGGAGTATTCACAGTATTGTCAGTTATTTTACGGATGAAGAAACAATTAAAGAAATTACAATATATACGACAAAGCACATAAAATATGTCAAAACATTTTTGTATCAGCTGTTTCAATGAAGTGACTTTCAGAAGGCTGTGGTTTATATTACTTTTACTGCATGCATGAAAACTGCATGAAAACGAAAGTAGAAATGTTTAGAAGGCTAAGGTGAACCGGATAGTCAAAATGAAACGCGAAGTTACCTATCCCTGTATAGGTGTATTAATTCATGGTTTGACATAAACTATCTTGTTGGTGCTCGCTCATCAACGCATAACAATGAGCATCTTCCGAGCTATATAGAAAGCCTAATTCAGAGAGAGACTGATTTTAAAGTTCAACGTGTTTACATATTACAGGGGTTCGCAACCTTTTTCGGTCAAGAAATATTTACCATAAAAAACACTCAGTGTAAAAATACCAGCCAAGTCTCTACAACTAAAAAAAATTATGAAATCTAAAAAATTCTGCACTGAAAAGTAGTGATATCAAAAAATGGTCCAAGTCAAAACTTTATTTGAAAATCAAAAAATACTTGGCGCATCGTGTATACATAGTTTAGAAGTATAGACCAGATAGAAAATATACATCAAATATACATAATACATGTAGTATACCTATTATGCCCTAAAAAAACGATGCGCCAAGTATTTTTTGATTTTCAAATAAAGTTTTGACTTGGACCATTTTTTGATACCACTACTTTTCAGTGCAGAATTTTTTAGATTTCATAATTTTTTTTAGTTGTAGAGACTTGGCTGGTATTTTTACACGGAGTGTTTTTTATGGGGATATCACTCCTTTTTTTAGTTTATTCTTAGAACTTGTGACGTCAATTGAACAATTACTAAATCCATTAAAAATAGTCGCCATTGACAATTTGGTTTACTAATGAAAATCTGCGTATGGTACTATATATTTGCTTTAAATGATCTTTCATGAAGAATAGCAAAGGTTTCATTCCTATCAGTTAACCGAGTTCCGAGATATGGCAACACTTCGGTTTTCAAAATGGCTCCTGAACTTACTGCACTGCCACAAAGAATGTATATCTATAAATGATGTGTATCATTTTAAGTTTTCTGAATATGTATTCATTATATAGGAGGGGATTATAATAATTTTTAAATTTGAATGATGTAATTTCCGGTCTTATAAATAGGAAATTTCTAGTGTGACTATTCCCATTTCATAGAGATGACCTTCCGAATCGTTTGGCGGTAGTTTCATACCGATCCGTCAACCAATTTTCAAGATATGACGTTACTTCCTGTTTCAAAATGGCTGCTGAAATCACTGACCCCTTGAATTATAATTTAAACATGATTACATTTTATTATAAGCTGTCTCAAATAGTATATTTATTGTATCAAAATGTAAATTTGTGAGATTTTTAAAATGTGTGACGACATTTCCGGTTTCGGTATGGGAAACTGCAAAATATTATTGATGATAATACATAAAGTTGACCGTCTAAATTGTTAAGCGCTGGTTTCGTTCAAATCTATTTAGCCGTTATTGACATATGATCTCACTTCCGGTTTCAAAATGGCGGCTTCCGGTTGGTTTGATAATAAGTCAAATGAGATATCAAAAGTACATACGTTACATAAATAACAAAATAATCGGATCAAATTTGTTGCCGAAATGCCAATCGATGTATTTCAAATTTCATGACGTCATTTCCGGTTTCGTTAACATAAATTTTAGTCTGTTGCTATTGATAATCCATATAGTTTACCGTCTGAATCGTTTGGCGCAAATTTCGTTCCGATCGGTATAGCCGTTGTCGAGATATGACGTCACTTCCGGTTTCAAAATGGCGGCACAAAAAATTTATGGGGTGAAGGTTAAATCAGACGCCAAAAGTGCACACGTGGTAAAAATGTGAGATCAATCGGTTCAGCCGTTTAGGCTGTGGCCATGTTACCGGATTTGAATTCCAGGAGACTACTACTACTACTACTGAGATTATTATTATTATGAAAACCGCCCTAAAACACTGTTTTTACGGCCCTCTAGCGCGCAAAGGGCGTGACCTATTGTTCCCAAATTTGGTATATGTTGTAGGGTGGGCCATAGCTCGAAATTAAGATATATCGCAACAATGTGAGATTTTCCAATTTTAAGATCCAGTAGGCCGAAAATGCCACTTTGATGCTTACAGTAAAAGTGGGTTTGCTCCAGCCTTTATATGAGAGTGTGCGCGCGCCGTACGACTTGGCTGGCGTGGAGCGACCGCTCCACTAGATATATTAAAATGTATTAATTTTTGTGAAATTGGGTCCTTGACGAAGCCCCCAAGGATTTTTTCCTCGAATGTTCGAATGTTTCTAATCCAGATAGAGTCATTTAAAAGCCACTAAGAAGCTGCAGGTTACCGACTTTTAACACACTTCCATAACAATAACACAATTTCCTGCTCTTTTTCGGATTTATAACACATCGAAGTTAACATTATAGAAGAATCATACAAAATGTCGATTTGTTTGTGATTGTATGCAAGATATCGTAGGCAGCTGCATGTTTCAAACAGTTTGGTTATCGCAATGTTCTGCCTGCTGAAGTTTCTTAACTTTTCGACCCTGGAAGTACGAATAGAAAGAGCTAGTGTCAGATAGAAAAGATGGCTGAAGAAACCACTAACCAGTGCACCTCGCAGTTGACGCATTGTCAGAGGACTGACAGTGGGCCGTGATCAAAACATGTGCAATCTGTCAATAGGTTTGCTGATTCACTTTTTGTGAATAGTAGTTGTGAATCTAGTGGAGCGGTCGCTCCACGCCAGCCAAGTCGTACGGCGCGCGCACACTCTCATATAAAGGCTGGAGCAAACCCACTTTTACTGTAAGCATCAAAGTGGCATTTTCGGCCTACTGGATCTTAAAATTGGAAAATCTCACATTGTTGCGATATATCTTAATTTCGAGCTATGGCCCACCCTACAACATATACCAAATTTGGGAACAATAGGTTACGCCCTTTTCGCGCTAGAGGGCCGTGAAAACAGTGTTTTAGGGCGGTTTTCATAATAATAATAATAATCTCAGTAGTAGTCTCCTGGAATTCAAATCCGGTAAACAGGCCACAGCCTAAACAGCTGAACCGATTGATCTCACATTTTTACCACGTGTGCACTTTTGGCGTCTGATTTAACCTTCACCCCATTAATTTTTGATGCCGCCATTTTGAAACCGGAAGTGACGTCATATCTCGTCAACGGCTAAACCGATCGGAACGAAATTTGCGCCAAACGATTCAGACGGTCAACTATATGTATTATCATCAATAATATTTGCAGTTTCCCATACCGAAACGGAAATGACGTCACACATTTTAAAAATCTCACAAATTTACATTTTGATACAATAAATATACTATTTGAGACAGCTTATAATAAAATGTAATCATGTTTAAATTATAATTCAAGGGGTCAGTGATTTCAGCAGCCATTTTGAAACCGGAAGTAACGTCATATCTTGAAAATTGGTTGACTGATCGGTATGAAACTACCCCCAACGATTCGGAAGGTCATCTCTATGAAATAGGAACAGTCACACTAGAAATTTCCTATTTATGAGACCGGAAATGACGTCATTCAAATTTAATTATAATCCCCTCCTATATAATGAATACATATTCAGAAAACTTAAAATGATACACATCATTTATAGATATACATTCTTTGTGGCAGTAAGTTCAGGAGCCATTTTGAAAACCGAAGTGTTGCCATATCTCGGAACTCGGTTAACTGATAGGAATGAAACCTTTTCTATTCTTCATGAAAGATCATTAAGCGAGCGGAGCGAGCGTCTCCATTTGAAACTTATGGCTCGAATCTCTGTTTTTTTTGTGTGTGTGTTTATTTGTGCATTTGGCGTCTCCTGCCAAACGAAGAAATGGATCAGGCCAATTTTTTCACACAACTTAAATTACTATTCTCGTTATAGTCAAAATGATTTTTAGCAAGTTCGCTCTATTGGTTGCATCGGAAACTTGATGTGTAGTTATAGTTAGCTTGGCAATGGGGATGAAGGAAACTCTGTGTATATAACTGCAATAGTTTGACCGATCATCACCAAATTTTGCAAGGTCATGTGTACCAGCATTATAAGTGATTTTTTACGAATCTGCAATGCGCTTCAAGAGTAATAGAGATTTTACTGACATTTGTATACTTAATTTAAAACGGCCTATAGCCACACCACCATTTGACCTATCAAATGGTCTTCGATTAATCTGATCAATCAAACTCATATTTTGCATGGTCGTTCAGACCAACATTGTCTCTTATTTTACAAATTTTCAGCCCTACCAGTCAAGAACATAGATGCACTTATTGACAGTTTTAATAACTGTCAGAAATGACATTTCAAAACAGAAATTCCACTGCATTCTGGGTTGCTCTATGTAGCAAAGCAAAGTTTATAGATGGCTATTCTCAATATCAAGTAAGACAGATTCTTTTCTGAGTTGATCATATTGCAATACATAATGTAGTCAAAATGTAATGTAGGTATTTCATATACATAGGTATAGGTATACCTTATCTAAAATAATTTATTTTACGATATGGATTGTGTTTCACAGTTATGAAAACAACGTTTTGACTAGATTGCATCATATTTTACACATTTCCAGCCCAATCGGTCAAGAATTTACAGACTTATTGCTGTTTTAAGTGTTTGAATATCTGTCCAAAGAGATTGATGGAAAAATATCAGTACAATAATCTGTTATTTAATTGATCCAGAGTGTTTATGAAAAGTTGCAAGGAAAATTGGTAATAAATAATGTATAGTTAGTTATCTTTGATTGAATGGATCGTGCTATGATTGGCGATGTCGTGCGTGTCGGTGCTCGCTCATCAACGCGTTACACCGAGCGTTTTCCTAGTTTAAAGCAAATATATAGTACCATACGCAGATTTTCATTAGTAAACCAAATTGTCAATGGCGACTTTTTTAATGGATTTAGTAATTGTTCAATCGATATGAGGTCACAAGTTCTAAGAATAAACTAAAAAAAGGAGTGATATCCCCATAAAAAACACTCCGTGTAAAAATACCAGCCAAGTCTCTTCAACTAAAAAAATTATGAAATTTAAAAAATTCTGCACAGAAAAGTAGTGATATCAAAAAATGGGCCAAGTCAAAACTTTATTTGAAAATCAAAAAATACTTGGCGCATCGTTTTTTTAGGGCATAATAGGTATACTATATGTATTATGTATATTTAATGTATATTTTCTATCTGGTCTATACTTCTAAACTATGTATACACGATGCGCCAAGTACTTTTTGATTTTCAAATAAAGTTTTGACTTGGCCCATTTTTTGATATCACTACTTTTCAGTGCAGAATTTTTTAGATAGAATGTAGTTGAATTGAGCCACGGTACTCTTATGGCATAATCTCTGTTTGTTTCTCTTTTACTTGCACTGCCCAGGTCATAACGCTAACCAATCGATCTGATTTGTTGCACACATAGGACGAACGGTACCCAAGCGGTCTGATTTGTTGCACACATAGGACGAACGGTACCCAAGCGGTCTGATTTGTTGCACACATAGGACGAACGGTACCCAAGCGGTCTCTAAGAACGTTTTAGAGCGAGATCCTGTGGTTAATTCATATTTAAAGAAAGTATCTTTTGATTGGTTGATCCGATCATTTTGAAATTTTGCGAAGTCATGCAACCAAAACTATCCAAAATTATACAAAGTTTAATCAAAATCCTCCCATTGGATGAAATTTTAAACCATATTTCCGGTGATTTTTTACACTTTACTAGAACCGATTGACCGATAGACATGAATATTTGTATGGTCATTGGGATCACATTTCAGATATTTTTGCCAATTTGAAGTATAATCTGACATTTTTTTCACAAGTTATTGTCATTTAAGGTAATGTTATATCTTAAAATATTTGAAAAATTTATACTTTATTATCATTTCTGCCTTCTTGATGCTTTAGTTAGTTCCAAGGCTTGTCGATCAGCTGATCAAGCGAGCGAAGCGAGCGCCTCCACTTGAAACTTATAGCACAAATCTTTTTTTTTGAATTTGTGTTTTTTCGCATTAACTTTTAAATAATGGCCAATTTTTTCACAAAATATTCATTGCTATTCAATGCAATAAGCTAATGATTTCCAGCGAAATCGGTCTATTAATCTCATCGGAATCTTGATTTGTAGTAAGTATTGCACATATCTGTAGTGGTCTGTATCCCCACCACCGTTTGACCTATCGAATCTGTGGCTGGCAGGAATAACGATTTAACTACAAAAACCTGATTTTTCAGTAGAGACTAAAACAACATTTTGAATTGTAGCTACTACATTATTAAATATTTGTGAAATATTACTGTCAGCAAGTTTGTATAATAATGCGAGCAATATTTAGGACTTTTTAAATTAACTATGAAAACGCTCTGTGTAACGCGTTGATGAGCGAGCACGGACACGCGCAACACCTCGAACCGAAATTATGTCTATCGAAAATATCATTAAAAGCCAATAATTCTTGAAATTCGTCAGACTTGTAGGTATAAAAATCTCCAAATATTCAAAGTATTAAGCCCCATTAACACTGTGAAACTTCTTGAACAACTTCTGTCACATTCCCATTTTTCATACAATTTTGTGTTTACACGACGAACTTTCTGTCACAGAACTTAAAACATGTTCTAATTTCCATTCAAGAAGTGTGACATAGAAGTGTGGTACAGAAGTTGTACAAGAAATTGCACCGTGTAAATGGGGATTTAGTCCCAAGGACCATGCAAAGTTTTAAGTTGATCGATTGAACCTTTATGATTAAAATTTTCCTTGTCAATATTCAAAAATCATAGTTAAAAAATATATACCTGGGACTACTCATATGATATTATTGTGTGTACTTACACAATATTAGATCGATCTGTTGAATGGTTGAATATCAGTTTCATACGTTTGAAAGTTTCTGCTCTATCTAACTACCTTGGAACTATAAAGAGTCGAAGTAGCTGTGATCAACATTTTCGAGAAATTTTACAGCCAACACGTAAAATGTCCGTAAAATGTCAATAACTTATGGATTTAAACACATATAAGTCTGAAAATTGTCCAAAATACAGATAATGTAGGTCCCAATGACCATGCAAAGTTTTAAGTTGATCGGTCATACGGTTCTAGTTAAAATTTCAAAAATCATATGAAAGATTTTTTTAAATTTTAACCAATGGGAAAATTTGGCTGAAACTTTGTAAGATTGGGTATAATGTTGGTCGTAACGACTCGTCAAAATTTCAAATTGATCGGAACATCCAATCTAAAGATAATTTTTTTTAAATTTGAACCAATCACATGATCCCGTTCAAAAACGACCGCATAGATTACGTTAGTATATGTGCAAAATTTCAGATCGATTGGTTGTGCCATTTAACCTGGGCTGTGAACACAAAAAAAAACACACACAGAGAAAGTGCCATAAGAGTTCCGTGGTGACGCTCGCTACGCTCGCTCATTAAAATCCGGTTTATTAACCAATTAGTGTACGTAAGTCGTTTTTCCAGGACTAGAATTGCACGGTTTTTTAAATTATCTTTGTATGTTCGCTCTGTTGTGAATGGCTTAAGTGTACTTAGGTCGTTTTTTCAGGAACAACATTTTCAAAAATAACAAAAACTCTGTTCTTATGCCAATCTATATTTGTTTTTAATAACATTTTTTTAAATCTGACTTCACCATTGGATTCCTTGATTTTTTCAAGATTTTACATAATATACAAATCTAATTTTTGAAATTTTGTATTTAAACCGTTATTTCTGACAGCCACAGAAATGGTCTTCGATAAATCTGATCAAACTCATATTTTGCATGGTCGTTAAAGCCCCTGTTAACCTGACACCATATTTTTTGTAATCGTACCTAACACCAATCACTACCGTTATTGATCAATAGTTTTTGATTTGGGTTAGAAAATTACAAAAAAAAAATATTTATAAACTTGATAATTGTGTTTGCAAAGAATGACTTCGTAGGCTATTTTTCGCTTCATTGAGTGTTTATTTAAAATACAAACATTGAGTCGTTGACGTTCATAAAATAATAATGATTTCATTTCGATCGTTAATTCATCTGTGTTGACTTTTATGCTCCGTGATTCTTGGAACAGGAGGGTTGGCGTAACTAATTCCTTGGCTAAAGCTGGCTTTCCATGATCCGTCATCTTCCGTCAACGTCCGACACCGTCCGACGAAAACGACCACGTGACCCGGCTCGACCAATCCCTCGCCGTCCGAGATTTTTGGGGATGGCTCTGATTGGTCGAGACGGGTCACGTGGTCGTTTTCGTCGGACGGTGTCGGACGTTGACGGAAGATAACGGAGCATGGAAAGCCAGCATAAGCGGGGTCAAGAGGTTGGGAGTATGTAGAATTCATAACAACATGCGATAATAACACTCTCAAGTACCAGCTGGTAAAATATTAAGTGGAGCATAATATGAGATTTTATTAATTGCAGGTAAAATTGTAAGCGCTACAATTTTGAATAAAATATGGTTAGGAAGAGGAAGATTTGTTTGTTTTTTCATCAAAAGCTTAATCCTGGGTTGCACTTAGTTTACTTACACCGAATATTTGAAGATGAAAATCAATGTAACACTGTAATACTGACTCGCCAAGTTTCGCAACATCATTCTTTTATGTATCATTTCAAGACCATGAGTAAGGTTGGATGTTTCAACACTGCGCCAATGTGCTTAAATCCCCGAACAGCAATGATAGTAAATTTGGATTTTTGGCTTCACTGGTCCTAGACCTACATTGTCTCTTATTTTAAAAAAATTCAGCCCAATCAGTCAAGAACGTATGAACTTACTGACAGTTTTAATAACTGCCAGAAATGAATTATCGAAATGATTTTTTCCCACTGCACAATTGAATCTGATTTGCTTTATGTACAAAAGTGTATAGATTGAATTCTTAAGTTTCGATAGAAACAGATACATTTATGTTGATTGAGTGGATCAATGGATGTTTATGTTTCTGGGCTTTAGGTACGAAGGCTCGCTCACCAACGCGTTACACCGAGCGTTTTCCTCTAGTTACTCACGTGGCTCCCATTTGAACGGACAACAGTGCCACATGCTGAACACGGGTGCGTGTCCCTCGTGAGCGTCCAGCTCGTAGGTACACTTCACATGTTTACACCAGGGAGCTCGCATGGTTCCTGAAACAAGCATCAGCCACAATATTATAGAAACACTCGGTACATTTACATTGAAATAACGGATCCGGTATGTCTGAGTGGTAACGCTCTGAACTCGTATTCCGGAGGCCGGGTTCGATTCCCGCGGTCGTCTTTCCTGACTGTTTTTTCGTGGATTTTCCCTCAGTCGACAGGCAAATGCTGGGAAGGTACCCTACTAATAGGCCACGACCCACCTTCCATCATTACCTACACTTCACCATAATCTCCCAATCATCATCATAATCATTCATCCGTCGCCATTAGCCTCGCTGCAGAACAGTGCGACGTTAAGCCTCAGACAAAAAGAATGAAATAAATTAATTGTACAAGGAAAACGCTCAATGTAACGCGTTGATGAGCGGGCAACGATTATTTTTCTGGCAAAGACTTCCTAAATGGGACGTAAATTGATTGTGACAAAAACTCTTATAACTTACTTATTTATACAAACAGAAGAGAAGTGCGAGATGCATGATGTGTTCTCACAGCTATTACATCAGAAAATGAAGGATAATATATTGACAGTAAATAATGCTCTATTTTGAATTAAAAAATCGAACATGTTTTACTCCAGAGGGTTTTCATGACCACAATTTCATCCCAGAACTATCGTGAATGACATTTGAAAACATAATCTAGTTGGACCAACCATTAATTTCACTTCAAAAATGATATAACTGGAATTTTATAAAAAATAATGTTATCTTACATTTATACGAAGTCTATGCCAGAAAAATATTCGCGAGCGGATACGTGCAAATTCTCGAACCGGAATTCCGTACCAAATGCACAGGAAACATGTACTTCCATATTGAATTAAAATATGATAAACTCAATCAACATAAAAGTATGCTTAAAATTAAAAATTTAAAATAGCATGTAAGCACTCTGGCACGTACTCTAAGCACGATTCAGTCGCAGTGGAAAAACATTATGTTCTACTTTATTTCTGACAGCCATTAAAAACATCAATAAGTTAATACGTTATTAACTGATTAGGATGAAAGTGAATGAAGAACACTTCAGCTCTAAACTCAAATAAATCTAGATCAAAATCAACGCCTGTCTTGAAAAGGAAATTCACGGACGAAGCTGTCCAATCATTCATCTGCGATTTGGTAATTGAGGACTGGGAGACAACATTTACCAGCGCCACTGTCGATGAGAAGTATGACGCTTTTCTCCGCAACTTCCTGCTTCTGTTCTAAAAGAACTTCCCCAAGAAAGTAACCGCTGTTAGGAATGGCCCAGGAATGTAAGGAATGACCCACAAAAGGATGGGACACGGCTGAAATCAGGGACTTGTGCAAGAGGAAAAGACTGTTTAGTAGTAGTAGTAGTGTTTAGTGGTAATACGTTCGTCATTAAGAGCAATCAGTAAGGAGATAAAAATAAAGATTGCCGTTGCAAAAATGGCCCACCACACAAAACTCATCCGGATGGCAGGAAATAAGCAAGCAGGAAGCTGGAAACATATAAAATACTAAACGGGGAAAGGCAAAACATGTAATGAAACCATTACCCTACACTGTGACGTAGAAGTTTCTAAACAAGAAGACGTCGCGAATAGACTTAACGGCTACTTTACATCTTCTGGGGAAAGGATAGATGATGGCATGTCTGTTGGCGACATCACTGACTGCCTTCCAACATAAGAAACTGCTTGGCCCACGGCAGCACCAACTTTCTTGCCGCCTTTGGTTGCAGCGGAGGACATTACGAATGTTCTCAAAGAGCTTGCACCGAAGATGTCGTCTGGTTGGGATGAAGTACCAATGAAGATCCTCAAGAAGTGTGGCCCTTGGATTGCCGAACCACTGGCTCATGTGGCTAGTCATTCATTACTTTATGTGTCTTCCCGGAAAAAATGAAGCTGGCTGTAATCACACCAGTCTACAAGAAAGGGAGTAAAGCTGAATGTTCGAGCTATAGGCCAAGGTCCCTGCTTTCATCGTTTGCAAAGATCTTTGAGAAGATTATGTACCAAAGGCTTATCAAGCATCTGGACTTTGAGATGATTTCAGAAAACCAACATGGCTTCAGAAAAGGTTTCAGCACGACTACTGCAACATTGCAAATGTTGTTGAAAGTTACGAGTGCCCTTGAAAGCAAAGACTTAGTTGGTGTGATTATGTGTAACCTCACTAAGGCATTTGACGCAATGGACCACGATCTGCTACTGAAGAAGTTGGAGTGGTATGGCCTGACCGGGGCTACTGTGAAGTGGATGTCATCGTACTTTCCAATAGGGAACAGTACTTCCGCCTTAACCAACACGGCAGATCCCGCTGGGAAACCATGAGATGTGGAGTGCCTCAAGGCTCAACTCTGGGGCCGGTACTCTTCTCATTGTTGGTCAACGACTTAGCCCCCAGTATCACATCTGGTAAGGGGAACCGGAAAGTAACCCAATTTGCCGATGATTCGAGTGCTGCAGTCGTAGCAAGAACCATCAACGAGCTGGACACCGAACTATCGGCCACACTCCGCGACTTCGATGGCTGGTTCGCAATGAATCGTCTAAGGCTAAACAACGATAACCCCGAAGTTCTGTGCTTAACCGCTTCTAGCAAGCCAGTGGATCTACCATCATTCTTGAACCCCAAGACGGGTGCTAAATTTCTGGGTATTACGGTTGACCACAGACTGAGTTGCCTGGTGGGCAGTTTGTCCCTCATGAACATTGTGTATCGCATCCTGCTCCGGCAAGTGGACCTACCGACTATTCGGACAGTTTACTTTGGACAAATCCAGTCAGTTATACAGTATGGCATCATGTTTTGGGGCGGCACATCGCCAAGTGCCAGAGTGGTTATATTTCAGAAAAGAATAATGCGGTCCATCCTGTTATTGCGAAGCAGGGAGTCTTGCAGACATGCGTTTTGTGACTTGTAGATGCTTCCGGTGCCGTGTTTGTATGTCATTTCTGTATGTGTTTTTACCCATGATAACCTACATATTTTACCAGGTGTACGCATGACCACCACACTAGAGGGTCTTACAATTTGGCCCATGACTACAATCGTCTTGAGCGGACTGCGGCATATTTGAGCAGTCAAATATGCAAATCAAGAGTGTTTGTAAACTCAACTACCCCTTCATTGCGACATCCGGATTTTTGCAGAAGCAGTCGATCGAACGTGATCCGATAGCAACCAGTAAGACTGCATCCACCACAAGACATCATTTTGGTCCTACCTCACTGAAGCTTCTTCAAGTCAACTGTCGCAGCATCCGAAACAAAGTGCAACGTTTCCAAACGGCAGTTGAACTGCATGATCCTGATGTAATCGTTGGCACTGAATCATGGCTGACTGAAGATATAACAACAAACGAGATATTCTCAAAGGAGTACGATGCTTATCGTCTTGATAGAGAAGGGTCTAGAGGCGGTGGAATATTCATTGGTGTCCGAGCAGGAATAAGCAGCACTCTGAAAATGACTGACTCCTCTTTTGAAATTATGTGTGAATCCATCAATCCGACAGCGTCAAGAACCATAAATGTACTTGCTGCCTATCGCCCACCCAGTACTGATGCAATTCTCTTCCATGAATCGCTACAGGCACACATCTGCAAAGATGGTTCAGAAACGAAGTCACTTGTTATTGGAGGAGACTTAAACTTCCCAACCATCTCGTGGTCAACGGAGATAACTCAAACCAGATCCGCCATACAAAACTATATTAATTCGTTCCTAGCAGATTACGACATGATCCAGTGTGTCAGTGAGCGTACGCATGGACCGCAGAACATTCTCGACATCTACTTAGTTAGCCCACCGGAACTCTTCTCTTCTATAGTAGTGTTGAACCTGGAATCAGCGACCACGAGATTGTCTTACTAAATATCAAGTTGGTGACTAAACTGCCCAATCTTAATCAGTCCAGTAAAGTGTGGAACTACAAAAAGGCAGATATTCCAGGAATCACAGAGTACCTCGCAAAATGGTGATATTCACACCTACTGGTCGAGTCTAAAGACCTTACTAATGGACGCACGAACGAAGTTTGTTCCACAACGCACCGTCAGGAGGAGGAATGATCCGCACTTCTACAACCAAGAGGTCAGAAGACTAAAGAAGAAATGTCGCGCAGTCTACTCTACGAGAAAAGATCCCAACTCCAAGTTTAAGAATCTCTCCCGTCAATTGAAGATCTCCAAAGAAAATGCTCTGGATAAACACATGGTTGGACTTTTAGACGCCGACAAATCCGATAACTGGAGAAAATTTTACAGACACATAAACTCTCAGAAAGGGAATTTTAACTCGGTACCCGCTTTGAAAAAGGAAGATGGATCTCTAGCTGCATCTGATGTTGAAAAAGCCATCGAACTCAACTCGAAGTACGAGAAAGTCTTCAATTCCGACCCACGCTGGTCCATAGGTAGTGGTGCAATTCCTAACCCTTCATGTTCTCCTAACTCTGATCCCAGCTTCACGTTCACTAATGCAAAAATCAAATCTATAATCGATAAACTGAAATTCAACACTGCTCAAGGCCCTGATTGCATCCCCTCACAGTTACTGAAACTTGCCCGAGGTGCAATCTGCCCCTTTCTTAATATGTTATTCTCCATGTCAATAAACAACTGTCAACTACCTGATGATTGGAAAACCGCCATTATCCACCCAATCTTCAAGAAGGGAGCGCGAAGTGACGCATCAAACTACCGGCCGATAAGCAACACGTCCATCATTTGCAAGATTTTTGAAAGAGTAATAACAGACTACATCCACGACACCTGGAGAAAGAACAACTGGCTTAGTAACGTTCAGCACGGCTTCCGCAAAGGATTTTCATGCGAATCGCAACTCATTCGATTCTCCCAACAACTGACTAACTGCCTCAACAATGGAGATCAAATAGATGGAATTTTCCTTGATTTTTCTAAGGCGTTTGATGTTGTCCCCCACAAGCGTCTGATCGAAAAATTCTCTAACATGGATCTTGATAATCGAGTTGTTAAATGGATTGCTGAATTCCTAAACAACAGGTCCCAGGTAGTACGAGTAGGAGAAGCCATGTCCCCACCAGTCGCAGTGAAATCAGGTGTACCCCAAGGCACAGTCCTGGGCCCGGCTCTCTTCATTGGTTTTATCAACGATATTGTCGATAAAACCACAAGCCACGTACGTCTTTTTGCAGACGACTGCATAGTCTACTCAGTAGTAAAAAATAAAGCAGATTAGCAGATACTTCAACATGACCTTAATGAAATTTTTAATTGGACTGATGAGAATGGGATGAAACTCAATGAGGGGAAAACATGCTTCATCAGTTTCTCAAAGAGTAGAAACCCCATTGACTCTCAGTACACGCTGAACGGACACATCCTTCCTAAATCCGAATCATGCAAGTACTTGGGCATCAACTTCCAGCGCGATTTATCTTGGAAAGGACACATCCACAGTGTATTGTCAAATGCAAGGAGGAAGATGCACTTTGTGGTGAGAATTCTGAAGGGTAGCCTGCCACAGACAAGAGACCACGCATTCAAGTGCCTCATAAGACCCCTTGTGGAATACTGCAGTGCAGTGTGGGATCCTCACAGGAAGAACCTGATAACATCACTCTAGAGCATCCAGAATAAGGCGGTTCGATATGTTGCTAATAACCACCGTCGTTGGTGTAAGTCTACCAACAGGCCGGCCTTCAGCGTGAGCAAAGCAAAAGAAATTCGCAAATGGGAACCACTACGCCTGCGCCGAGCTCGAGCAAGTCTCCGATGCCTGTTTAAGGCCATGTCAGGACATCCAGCTTGGTCAGATGTTGCTGAACTCACAGCGCCAGCAACGTTCCGGGGAAGAAAGGGCCATTCCAAGAAACTCTTCATCTCCAGATACAAGACGGACTTGGGACGTCACTCATTCCTGGGACGGACATCGAGGCTATGGAATGAACTGCCACTTGAGATATCTGAAGCTAATGACATTAACGCATTCAATCAAATAATTATCGATCATCCATTAGAACTGTAGCTCAAATCCTTCATTAGAAATGTTCATTAATAGTTAGAATCTGATCATATCACTGAACTGAAACTTAATGCTACAACAGCTCACTAGCAGCCACTGGAAAAATTTACATTGTGTATTTTAATATCTTTTTAATAATGTACATTGTATTCCTAAGCTGTTAATAAAATTCTATTCTATTATATTCTATTCTATTCTAATAACTGGGTTATCCAGTCGGGTAGGAAGCTCTATAACCACTTGCCTCGTGATCTAAAGCTTCTTGACAAAGAGCATTTTAAATTGTGTTTTAAAAAAATAGATTTTAAAAAAGTGTTTTTTTAGTGTGGACGAATCTTTGGAGTGTTTTGTAGTGCTCTGAATAATTGAGCGAGCGAAGCGAGCGTCTCCTTTTGGCTCTTTTGGCACGGACCTCGGTTTTTTTTGTTTTTTTTTGTCTGTCGTCTGCTCGTATACAGGTCACACCGTTTATTCGATCGAGCTGAAATTTTGCACACATGTCCAGACCAAATATGAGATTTGCAGACCCTAATTTTTTTTAATTCCCCTGATTGGTTCAAATTTAAAAAAAACTATCTTTCGATTGGTTGCACTAATCATTTTGAAATTTAGTAAAGTCATTGCAACCAACATTTTACCCAATCATAAAAGGTTTGAGCAAAATCCTCCCAATGGTTCAAATTTGAAACCATTTTTACGGTGATTTTTGTAATTTAAACTAGAACCGATTGACCGACCAACTTAAAATTTCGCATGGTCATTGGTGCCAACATTTAAGGTATTTTTGCCAATTTTCAGTCTAATCTGTCGTTATTTTCAAAAGTTTTTGTAATTTTAGGGACATTTTGTGTGTTGGCTGTCAAATTCACGGCGACTTCGAATCTTCAGTTCAAGGCAAGGTAGTTAGAGCAGAAAGTTTCAAACGATATGAAACTCCGTTCAACAGATTGATCTGATATTGTGTACACAGAAATATCATACTCATAAAAAACACTTCGTGTAAAAATAACAGCCAAGCCAAGTCTCTTCAACTAAAAAAAAATATGAAATCTAAAAATTCTGCACTGAAAAGTAGTGATATCAAAAAATGAGCCAAGTAAAAACTTTATTTGAAAATCAAAAAATACTTGGCACATCGTGTATATAAATAGCTTGGAAGTATATGCCAATTATAAAATATACATCAAATATACATACACATACATAGTATACCTATAATGCCCTAAGAAAACGATGCGCCAAGTATTTTTTGATTTTCAAATAAAGTTTTTACTTGGATCATTTTTTGATATCACTACTTTTCAGTGCAGAATTTTTAGATTTCATATTTTTTTTTTAGGTGAAGAGACTTGGCTTGGCTGTTATTTTTACACGAAGTGTTTTTTATGGGGATTTTACTCCTTTTTTTAGTGTATTCTTACAACTTGTGACAATCGAATCAACAATTACTAAATCCTTTTAAAAAATCACCCTTTACAATTTGGTTATTCTCATGAAGAATAGCAAAGGTTTCATTCCAATCGGTCAACCCAGTTCCGAGTTATGGCAACACTTCGGTTTTCAAAATGGCTGCTGAACTTTCTGCACTGCCACATTGAATTTTTAACTATCAATGATGTGCATCATTTTAAGCATTCTGAATATGTATTTATTGTATAGGTGGGGATTACAATAATTTATAAATTTGAATGACGTCATTTCCGGTCTCATAAATAGGAAAATTCTAGTTTGACTGTTCCCATTCCATAGAGATGGCCTTTTATATCGTTTGGCGCTAGTTTCATATCGATCTGTCAACCAGTTTTCGAGATATGGGGTTTCTTCCGGTTTTAAAATGGCTGCTGAAATCACTGACCCCTTGTATTATAATTTAAACATGATAACATTTTATTATAAGCTGTCTCTAATAGTATATTTATTTCATCAAAATGTAAATTTGTGAGATTTTTAAAATGTGTGACGTCATTTCCGGTTTCGGTATGCGAAACTGCAAATATTATTGATGATAATACATAAAGTTGACCGTCTAAATTGTTTGGCGCTGGTTTCTTTTAAATCTATTTAGCCGTTATTGAGATATGATGTCACTTCCGGTTTCAAAATGGCGGCTTCCGGTTGTTTTTATAACACGTCAAATGAGATATCAAAAGTACATACGTTACATAAATATCAAAATAATCGGATCAAATTTGTTGCCGAAATGCCAATCGATGTATTTCAAATTTCATGACGTCATTTCCGGTTTCGTTAACATAAATTTTAGTTTGTTGCTATTGATAATCCATATAGTTGACCGTCCGAATCGTTTGGCGCTATTTTAGTTCCAATCGGTTTAGCCGTTGTCGAGATATGATGTCACTTCCGTTTTCAAAATGGTTGTACAAAAAAATTCATAGGGGCGAGGGCAAATCAGACGCTAATAGTGCACACGTGGTAAAAATTTGAGATCGATCGATTCAGCCGTTTAGGCTGTGGCCTTGTTACCGGATTTGAATTCCAGGAGACTACTACTACAACTAAGATTAAAACCGCCCTAAAACACTGTTTTCACGGCCCTCTAGCTCGCAAAGGCCGTAACCTATTGTTCCCAAATTTGGTATATGTTGTAGGGTGGGCCATAGCTCGAAATTAAGATATTTCGCAACAATGTGAGATTTCCCAATTTTGAGATCCAGTAGGCCGAAAATGCCACTTTGATGCTTACAGTAAAAGTGGGTTTGCTCCAGCCCTTATATGAGAGTGTGCGCGCGCCGTACGACTTGGTTGGCGTGGAGCGACGGCTCCACTAGATCATATGAGTGGTCCCAGGTATATTGTTTGAAAGATATCCTATGATTTTTGAAACTTAACAAGGAACCGTTCATTCAAAGGTTTAATCGATCAACTTAAAACTTAGCAAGGTTATTGGGACCAATATTTTTGGAGATTTTGGAGATATTTATACAAGTCTGTGACGAAATTCAAGAATTATTGGCTTTTAATGACATTTTTGATAGACATAATTTCGGATCGAGGTGTTGCGTGTATCCGTGCTCGCTCATCAACGCGTTACTCAGAGCGTTTTCCTAGTTATATATGTTATTTATTATTGACATGGTTTATAAAATGTAAAATGTTTTTCTAAAAACCGAATAATACAATACAATACAATACAATACAATACAATACAAGATAAGAGACAATGCTGGTCTAAATGACCATGCACATTATGAGTTAGATGAGATTTATCGAAGACTATTTGATTTTTTCAACCTGTCAGGAAATATTGTTTTAAATTTTAACCAAAGATCGGATTTCAAAAAACTTAGGGTCTGAACGACCATAAATGGTCCGTACATGTGTGCAAAATTTCAGCTCTATCGAAGAAAAACTGTGACCTGTCTAGCCTCAGTAAGAGAGAAAAAATCATATGTCCTAGCCAAAAGAGCCTAAGCGAGTCGATTGCTTCGCTCACTGAAAAGTAATTCTTTGGCATTCGGACGGCAATTTAAGAGTGGCTTGCATTAGTGTGATCTGACGTCAGAATAGCGTTAAGATTGTTACCATCAAATCCCCTCTGACAGATACAGTTGACACAACCATTCGACGTCATCGACGCGCCGAGTGGATAGCTCTTGTTCTCGAAGACACATTTGTACTCCTTGGGCTTCAGGACAGCTGAATGAAGATACAAATGTAATATTAGGTCAGGGCGTGCGCAGGAGAAACCAAGCCAGGATGTCCGAAAGTGATTGTGTGTGGAGAAGAAAGGGGAGGGGACATAATCTACCTTTGAAACAGAACTTTGGTAAACCAGCTCTGAAGTCAGCAGAGAGCGAATAATCTAGTGAACTGTTTTGGTAAATTCACATAGCTCGTAATATTATGGCTTGTTGAAAATGTTATGAAAATGTAATGTCATACACTGCTGTGTATGTGAACCATACGAGGTAAAGTGATGGGAGGGAAGAATACAAGATTGATAATTAGTATATTTGTTCTTGAGCCCATCACGTCAATGATGGTCGCAGATATGTAAATAAAGTAGTCGTGTAACTGAAAAGCAATTCATGAGGGGGCCAACACATTTTTAGTGGGGCAGTTTCAGTATGTCAGTTTTTAGTATGGCAGTTCTAAGGAGCCTTGCTACAGGTTTGGCTCCTCATCTAGCCCCTTCCAAGAACAGTTTTAACAAAATTTTCCCATAAGGGCAGTTCCAAGTAGGGCGTATTCAGTAGGGCAGTTTTCAGTAGGGCAGCTAGCGACGAGCCCATTTTATCTTATACATGTGTCTCAGCTTACACGGCGAGGCTCTCGTGAAGCCTTGGGGAGGGGATATTATCAGGTCCGCAGCACGGCACACTTAAAAAAACGGAATCTGAAAATGCAGTGTTTTAGTGCTCAATTAGTGCTTTCAATCCCCCCCACTCCCAGAATATGTGGTCTCATATTTTTGGAGATATTCGCAAAACACTGTGAAACAACATGGTCGTACCATTGTTCCCATGTGAAACAACATGGTCGTACCATTGTTCCCATGTGAAACAACATGGTCGTACCATTGTTCCCATGTGAAACAACATGGTCGTACCATTGTTCCCATGTGAAACAACATGGTCGTACCATTGTTCCCATGTGAAACAACATGGTCGTACCATTGTTCCCATGTAAAACAACATGGTCGTACCATTGTTCCCATGTGAAACAACATGGTCGTACCATTGTTCCCATTTTGTCCTTAAACGTGCTACAAAAAAATCTTGAGTTGGCATTATTTTGAGTGATTTCACTTAGGGCCAAGTTATTGCAAAATCCAGCATAAGAAATAACTTCATATTGATCAAATTCTCTTGCGATCTACGTTTTGTGCTGAAATGTGCAGCTGAAAAAGCGTTTTGAGTTCATCACGTTCAAAAGTTATATGCTGTTTTGATGGCAGGGCTAATTTATTTAGCCCATACGTTAAGGTAAACAATTTTTGTTAAACACCAGACATGCTGACAAAAATGCACCATTAATTGATGCAAAAAGTAGATCAACAATAATTGATGGGCATAATACAATCATGTCAAATAGGCATATGATTGTTGGAAATTTTCTAAAATTACGTTTTAATTACAAGTAATTATATATTTTTTTCTAATTTATTACCTCGGATCTTCTTCAAGTAATGGACCTTAACAAACTATGAGCTATTTTGGGAAGATATTAATCTATTAATCTATAATCTATTTATAATATTTATAATCTATTTATATAGTACTATTCTATTTATAAGAATTTATAATTTATAATCTATTTATATAGCTGATTCAATGAAAACAATGTTAATAATATTTCATTACGTTTCTCACATAAATTCTCAATCAATCAATCAATTCTCAGTCAATTCTTCTGATTTTAACAGTTTATAAACTATAATGGATGGGGGCAGCTGCTTGAGTGGGGGGATCAATCCCCACCTGCTTATGTTATCATTACAATTGTGATTCATAGTCAGATTTAATGAAATATTATCTAGTTATTTGATATTCTGTTTTTTTTGTCAGCTATCAAAGGCTAGGTTTGGAAAGCAGAAAATTTGGGCGAGTGACTCATATCTCTCTTTTGGCATGACGTTTGTTTCTTTTGCTTGTTACTGAGGTATCTATCACCCACAGTAACCGCATTCGATTGAGCTGATATTTTGCAAACATGTTGGATCAACTCTGCGGTTTGCAGACATAAATTTTTTCGAAATTCGTTTATTGGTTCAAATTAAAATAATATCTTCTGATTGGTTAATCAGATTAATTTGAAATTGTGTTAGTAAGACAAAAATTGTATCAATTGTTACAAAGTTTCCGCTATATCTAATGGGTTACAAATTAAAAAATATTTTAATTGGTCGAGAATAAAAAAACCTTGATTGACAAACATAATAAACATTACAAACAAGACCAACATTATATCCTATTTTACACATTCTAAAAATAGTCTCAAAACTCCAAGATTAAGTGGAAATTCTGACCCACAATTTTTTTAATTTGCTATTTTTTTATTTTTATCATCGCATGTCACAATTTTGATTAATGTTGCCTCACATGAGGGCTAATCGTAGCGAATACAACACATCGATTTACCTTCAAAACCTTCTTACTTTCTTTTTCTGTGTTTCAAAATAATGTCCGCACTCGGGGAAGAACATAAATTGTGTGCATTGCCATTTAGAGCAAATAAACAATAAAATCATTATATGAAGATCATTTGAATATACATTAACATTGCGTAGTCTATAACGCATTGATGAGCTAGCCAATTCTTATTTGCGATTGCATGTTGTGTTATGACCATCAATTTTTTTTGATCAATTTTTGTTGCATAAATTAATGGTGAATTTTTGTCGGCTTGGCTGGTATTTACAAAAAATTGTTTATACCATAACGTATGGGCTCAATAAATTAGCCCTGCCATCAAAACAGCATATAACTTTTGAACGTGATGAACTCAAAACGCTTTTTCAGCTGCACATTTTAGCACAAAACGTAGATCGCAAGAGAATTTGATCAATATGGAGTTATTTCTTATGCTGGATTTTGCAATAACTGGGCCCTAAGTGAAATTCACTCAAAATAATGCCAACTCAAGATTTTTTGTAGCACGTTTAAGGACAAAATGGGAACAATGGTACGACCATGTTGTTTCACAGTGTTTTGCGAATATCTCCAAAAATATGAGAGCACATATTCTGGGAGTGGGGGAGATCGAACGCACTAATTGAGCACTAAAACACTGCATTTTCAGATTCCGTTTTTTTAAGTGGGCCGTGTTGCACAGCCAACAGTCTTTTGCGAATATCTCCAAAAATATGGGAGCACCAATTCTGGGAGTGGGTGGGATCGAAAGCACTAATTAAGCACTAAAGGTAAGTGCATGACCACCAATTAGTGCGCCACTGGGCTGTGCTAACTTCACGCACCTGATGGTATCCCCTGGCGTGACGTCTATGAACTCACCGCTCCTGATTCCTGTCGAGCAGCAGCTCTTGAAGCTGTAGAGTGGGATGGAAGTCTTGTTGGTCTGCACAGGCGCACAGGATGTTCGCTTGTAAGTGAAGCCAGGGACTCTGAGGCAGATAAACCAGCTAATAGCAGTTAGCATTGCGTTCAGTGGTGTGTTTACTTCAACCCCTGACAGTTGGAGCCTGTGTTATTCCTTCCAAAGTGATTATATACCCAATTATTAGTCTATAGCTGGCACATTTGGTTTAATTGTTGAGCGAGCGTCACCACGGTACTCTTATGGCACTTTCTCCGTGTGTATTTTTTTTGTTTTTTGCCTGCACTGCTCAGGTCAAACCGCACAACCAATCAATCTGAAATTTTGCACACATGCTAGCGTAATCTATGCGGTCCCTGGGATCGTTTTTGAACGGGATCCTGTGATTGGTTTAAATTGTAAAAAATTATCTTTCGATTGGTTGTTTCGATCAATTTAAAACTTTGCATGGCCATTGGGACCAACATTATCTGTATTTTTGCAAATTTTCAGACTAAGTTATTGACATTTTACGGACATTTTGTGTGTTGGCTGCCAAATTTATCAAATTTCAAGTTTCACGGCAACTTCGAATCTTCAGTTCCAATGTATTTAAAGCAGGAACTTTCAAACTCATGAAACTGATATGACTCATATGACAGTTCAACAGATCGATTTAATATTGTGTACACACACTTATCATGTGAGTGGTCCCAGGTATATTTTTTTACGAGATCCTGTGTTTTTTTGAAAATTAACAAGGAACCGTTCAATCATAAAGGTTCAATCGATCAACTTAAAACTTTGCATGGTTATTGGAACACATATTTTAGTAATTTTGTGTGATTTTTATACAAGTCTGTTACTAAATTTAAGAATTATTGGCTGTTAATTACATCTTTCAAAGACATAATTTCGGTTCGATGTTTTGCGCGTATCCATGCTCGCTCATCAACGCGTCACACAGAGCGTTTTCCTATTAACCCATTAATGCCCAGAACTATTTTTTTCTCTGATTTCTCTCAAACTTTGGAAAACTACTTCAAAAAAATAGTAGAAAAAAGTAATTTCTCGGTTTTCGAAAATATCGATTGGTTACTGAATTATTGATTGGGTCGATATCGACCCAGTGGGCACATATGGGATCAAAAGTTATTAATATAATTTAAAATATTTTTTACAATTTTCGTGATTCAAATAAAAAATATTTATTTTTTATTTAGCAATATGAATAGTAGATATATAAGTATGAACTTGGCCATTTAAAGTGACAAAATTGTTACAATTTAGCGAAACGGCACACTTCTGATACTCTTTTGTGGTCTCGTTGTGACAAACGACACAATGTATACTTGTTGGTGGGCACCTCAAGTGTGTTGTCTCATGTGAATAAACTCCCTTGACCATACAGAATCATCCCCTATTGGTCACATGAGGCCCGGTGACATAGCAAGTACACCGTGCCTCATTAGCGAGCCTCGGACAATGAACGGCTCCACGTAAACCAAAGTAATCCAGTGTCCAGAGCCTAAATATCATCCCAGCAACTAAGAATCATTTGTGGAAGTGTTAATCAACCACGAGACAATTGTCCAATAACTCTCCTTGCCTTGTGTCTGCCATAGATAGCTCACATGGAGAGTTATTCTTCTTACCGGAGGCATTATTTACCGAATTTTTCACTGTTGTGTAACAAAATCAAAGTCAACAAGTATTTCAAATAGTCTGTGGATGGCTTTCTTGGGTTGGTAGAACACCAAGAGGATTACCTTATTATACTTTGTTCGTTAAACCTAGTGACTGCAAGTTGACGCTTCCCAACATGCTGATCGGAGCGTTTGTTTGGAGACTTCGACGGCTCGAAATAACTGCTGTATCTTGAACACGGTTCAGATTTGCTTCAAATTCCATATTTTTATACTTGGAACCCATGGACAACAAGCTATGATCAGTCAACCATTCATTTCAGGGTCATTAGACTTGTTTTCCTCCCTAGAATCAAGTTCCGAGTCCGAACCGTTGTCGTCGGGCCATGTCACCGACACATCAAATACCCATGTATTATCATCATATAATCCCTCCAACTCTTCTAACATCTTGGAAGGATATCAGAATCATCTAGTCTTACGAAAATAAGCTGAATACATTGCGAGAATTATAAAATACATATGTTTGAAAAGTTAGGTTAGGGATGACGACTATAGAGCTCTCCCTGCTGGGTCGACATCGACCCACCCTAAATTTGAACACGTATATAAAATACATATCGTATATTACAGTTGTTTATTGTTACTAATTCATTAGTTACTATATTTGTGCACACGTACATATTTTTTGTTACTATTTTAGATGAGATTTGATGGAGATACTTGCATTATTGTAAGGACACCTCCCTCTGGAGAATTCCTTTTTCTGACTTGCAGTCACATGATTTTAATTTCTGAGTGCAAATATCAATCAAGTCGCGGTAAAAAGGGTGGGAAATGTTTAACATGAATACTGGAACATATTAATGGTGAGAAATAATCATTGATATGCACTGGGAAATCTCTAGAACAATTTATATATGGCGGGTCGTTAACGAACCAGTGGGCGTTAATGGGTTAATTTTAAAGTTTAACATCAAATATATATGTTAGCCAAAAACCGGTTAGTTAGATTGTTTATCGTTGCGGCCCCTCAACTATTTCGTTGTACCGACCAACTTCAAACTTTTGTGAGTCTATAAAGCTTAATTTACACAGGTCAATGTATTGATCAATACACTGACCCGTGTTAATCAAGCTTTAAGAACGAGCATTTTATGTATCTTGTAAATGTTAGACTAAAATGTCGTTTTCTTCATAGGTCACTGATATAACCATCCATTTTAAGAGTATTTTCAAATATATTTTAGAATTCTTTAATGAAATGCCAGATATTTTATCACTGCTACTCTGAAGAATTCGTTTTGGCTCTTTCCTCGGTCTGACAGCAGAATCTTGCCAACGCATTCAACAAGAAGGCTCGCTTATTACGCCTTACACATAGTATTAAAGAACGTGGCTACTCACTTGTTCTTCATGGTGCACACGATGTTGCTAATGCATGGAAGATCTTCGTCATCAGGCACTTTGGCTCCAACAGCATAAGTCTTGCCTTTGTACTGACACTGTGTCTTCGAACGTGTGGTGTAGGCCTCTGAAGAGGAGAAACATTATACGATTCAAGTCTTCAAAGAAGACACAGTAACACAATGGAGAAGAAGCAAAAATAGATATAATTTTCAAACGAAGTATTCAAGAAAAACGGATCCCCATAAAAAGCACTCCGTGTAAAAATAACATCCAAGTCTCTTCAATTATAAAAAAAATATAAGAAATCTAAAAATTCAGCACTGAAAAGTAGTGATATCAAAAAATGGGCCAGCCCAGGTCAAAGCTTAATTTTAAAAACTTAAATATACTTGGCGCATCGTATATAAATAGTAAGAAGCATATGCCAAAAATTAAATATACCTAAACATATATAATAAAAATAATAATAATAATATAATAAAATAATAAAAATTTAATAAAAATGCCCTTTAAAACGATGCGCTAAGTATATTTTGGTATGTTTTGGTTCATAAAGATGACATTCTCAATCGATTGGCCCAAATTTCGTTCCGATCGGTCCAGCCGTTTTTGAGGTATGACGTCACTTCCGGTTTCAAAATGGCGGCACAAAAAATTCTTAATGTACCTATCTACAAGGAGACAATCTGGATACGTGTTGAAAATTTTGGGTCAATCGACCCAGCCGTTTAGGCTGTGGTGGAGACCGCGGAATTTATTGGAAGATGATTAAGAATAACTAGGAAAACGCTCGGTGTTACGCTTTGATGAGCAAGCACCGAAACGAGCAACATCTCTATCCGGAATTTCGTAACGCACAGAAAACAAAGCACCCATATTGAATTGAAATACGAACCACTCAATCCCGTAAATGTACCGGATTTTAATTGAAACTGAGAATAGCCATCTTTACACTTTGGTGTAATCGGATCTAAGCTGTACTGGAAATCCCGTTTCGAAAATCTCCTCTGATATTCTATTTCAAAACAGTTACACATTTCAATAAGTTATATACATTCTCTACTGATTTTGATGAAAACTTGAAAAATAAGAGAAAATGGTGGTCTTAATGTCTACTCAAAATTTGAACTTCATTAAAACATTTTGATTTTCGACCAATCGGAAGATATTTTTTAAATTGTAACCAATAAATATGATGTTTTTTAAACTTTGTAAAAGTTAGTAAATGGTTGATCTGAATTAAACTACAAATTATAAAATTGATTGAATCAACCAATCAGAAGCTATTAAATTTGCTTCAAAATTTGAACCAATCAGAGGGTAGCTCTCAAAAACAATCCCAAACAAAGTTAGAATCGGATTAAAGCTCGATCGGGAAAACAATGTGGCCTGTAGCGTATGGAAAAACACAAAAACACAGAAAAAAACAAAAAATAATTCAGAGGAAGTGTCCAAAAGAGCCAAATGGAGACGCTCGCTACCCTCGCTCTATAATCAACTGAAGAGAGCCGCACAATTTCACGATTTTCACGGTCATCCAGCTCGTAAGCAACATATCATAGGTCATCCAGCTCGTAAGCAACATATCATATTGTTCCAAAATTTGGTATATATGGTGGGGTGGGCGATTGCTCGAAATCAAGATATTTTTCAACAATGTGAGATTTTCCATTTTTAAGATCCAGTAGACCGAAAATGACACTTTGATGCTTACAGTACATGTGGGTTGCTCCAGACTTTATGTTTGAACGGTATGTTGTGTGAGAGTGCGCGCGCCGTACGACTTGGATGGCGTGGAGCGACCGCTCTACTAGATACTACATTTTCATCCCTGCCTTCTTTAAGCTTCTGCTCCAAGGCCTGTAGAGCAGCCAACCAGTCCACAATTTACAGTAAAACTAGCGCATATCAAATCAGATGCAGTACGCAGGCCAAATCCTCCAATTAGTAGTTTAAATAATATCTTCTGATTGGTCGACAATTAAAATGTTCCGATTAAGTTAAATTTTGCATGGTGATCAAGACAAACATAATCTAAAATTTTACACATTGTATGCCCAACCAGTCAAGTATTATTTGCCATTTTACGAGTTTAGTATGGGTTGTCAAAAGCTAGAAAAGGTATGTAGGAAAGTCGTGACACAATATATCTGACATTCATCCAGAGTATTTATATGGAGATTGGAAAGTTGCAGAGAAAATCGTCTTATGACGTGTCGTGTAACGTGACTGAGGATGTTGCATGTTCTGTGCTCGCTCATCAACGCGTTACACTAAGCGTTTTCCTAGTGTTGTTATTGTAGTAAGAGGTGATTAAAGTCTAATTTTTTTATGACGTCATTTCCGGTTTTGGTGAGAGTATATTTCTACTTTACCTTTTGATATTCCATATAGATGTCTGAATCATTTGGCGCTAGATTCATTCCGATCGGATATGCCGTTTTTGAGATACGACGTCACTTTCCGTTTCAAAATGGCGGCATCCGGTTGGTTTTATAAAATGGCACCTCAGACGCCAAAAGTGCACATGTTCAGCCGTTTAGGTTCTAGCGGTGATAGCAACGTTTCCTGATATCATCGTCATCATATACCTTATAATAGGGTGTAATTAATCTGATTTCACGGCCCTCTTGCCAACAAATGGCATAACCTATTGTTTCCAAATTTGGTATATGGGGTGGGGTGAGCCATAGCTCGAAATTGAGATATTTGCAACCAATGTGAGATTTTTCAATTTTGAGATCCAGTAGGCAGAAAATGTCATGTTGTTGCTTACAATAAAAGAGGTTGGTCTGCTCCTCAGTTTATTAGGCATTTACGGTATGTTGAGTGAGTGATATCCACTATAGATATCACTAAAGATTCAGATATCCGATTTCGAATATCCGGGGGCCCGATTCACAAAAAGAATTATCTCCTAATACGTACTATCTATGGTTATCTTTCAATTAACATGGTGTTTTTGGTATTAAATCAAAAGATAATACGTATTAGCAGATGCTACTTTTCGTGAATTCAGCCCCAAGTGTTTACAATGAACAAGAACAGGAATATCTTTTTGAATATGGGAGATTGGCTCCTATGTCGACCCCTGCTTTATATCATCCAGACTCCATGGAATATTTCACAGAACCTACCTTCTCCTCCACACATAAGTAACCGAATGCAAGATGAACTTACTCTTACAGTCGTATGAGACAGGGCAACAGAACCTGCTCTTGGCCTGCTAGGTGGGCAGTTCATAGCTTCGTAGAGATGCATGATGTTAGCCCATTCGTTGCAGGTGTTGTTAGGCGCTGAAACACAAGTGACAGTGACAGTTTGACACATTACTATTGGAACAGGACAACAGAACCTGCTCTTGGCCGTGCTGGGTGCGCAGTTCATAGCTTCGTAGAGATGCACGATGTTAGCCCATTCGTTGCAGGTGTTGTTAGGCGCTGAAACACAAGTGACAGTGACAGTTTGACACATTACTATTGGAACAGGACAACAGAACCTGCTCTTGGCCGTGCTGGGTGAGCAGTTCATAGCTTCGTAGAGATGCACGATGTTAGCCCATTCGTTGCAGGTGTTGTTAGGAGCTAAAACACAAGTGACAGTGACAGTTTGACACATTACTATTGGAACAGGACAACAGAACCTGCTCTTGGCCGTGCTGGGTGAGCAGTTCATAGCTTCGTAGAGATGCACGATGTTAGCCCATTCGTTGCAGGTGTTGTTAGGCGCTGAAACACAAGTGACAGTGACAGTTTGACACATTACTATTGGAACAGGACAACAGAACCTGCTCTTGGCCGTGCTGGGTGCGCAGTTCAGAGCTTCGTAGAGATGCACGATGTTAGCCCATTCGTTGCAGGTGTTGTTAGGCGCTGAAACACAAGTGACAGTGACAGTTTGACACATTACAATTGGAACAGGACAACAGAACCTGCTCTTGGCCGTGCTGGGTGAGCAGTTCATAGCTTCGTAGAGATGCACGATGTTAGCCCATTCGTTGCAGGTGTTGTTAGGCGCTGAAACAAAAGTGACAGTGACAGTTTGACACATTACTATTGGAACAGGACAACAGAACCTGCTCTTGGCCGTGCTGGGTGAGCAGTTCATAGCTTCGTAGAGATGCACGATGTTAGCTCATTCGTTGCAGGTGTTGTTAGGCGCTGAAACACAAGTGACAGTGACAGTTTGACACATTACTATTGGAACAGGACAACAGAACCTGCTCTTGGCCGTGCTGGGTGCGCAGTTCATAGCTTCGTAGAGATGCACGATGTTAGCCCATTCGTTGCAGGTGTTGTTAGGCGCTGAAACACAAGTGACAGTGACAGTTTGACACATTACTATTGGAACAGGACAACAGAACCTGCTCTTGGCCGTGCTGGGTGAGCAGTTCATAGCTTCGTAGAGATGCACGATGTTAGCCCATTCGTTGCAGGTGTTGTTAGGCGCTGAAACACAAGTGACAGTGACAGTTTGACACATTACTATTGGAACAGGACAACAGAACCTGCTCTTGGCCGTGCTGGGTGAGCAGTTCATAGCTTCGTAGAGATGCACGATGTTAGCCCATTCGTTGCAGGTGTTGTTAGGCGCTGAAACACAAGTGACAGTGACAGTTTGACACATTACTATTGGAACAGGACAACAGAACCTGCTCTTGGCCGTGCTGGGTGAGCAGTTCATAGCTTCGTAGAGATGCACGATGTTAGCCCATTCGTTGCAGGTGTTGTTAGGCGCTGAAACACAAGTGACAGTGACAGTTTGACACATTACTATTGGAACAGGACAACAGAACCTGCTCTTGGCCGTGCTGGGTGAGCAGTTCATAGCTTCGTAGAGATGCACGATGTTAGCCCATTCGTTGCAGGTGTTGTTAGGAGCTAAAACACAAGTGACAGTGACAGTTTGACACATTACTATTGGAACAGGACAACAGAACCTGCTCTTGGCCGTGCTGGGTGAGCAGTTCATAGCTTCGTAGAGATGCACGATGTTAGCCCATTCGTTGCAGGTGTTGTTAGGCGCTGAAACACAAGTGACAGTGACAGTTTGACACATTACTATTGGAACAGGACAACAGAACCTGCTCTTGGCCGTGCTGGGTGCGCAGTTCATAGCTTCGTAGAGATGCACGATGTTAGCCCATTCGTTGCAGGTGTTGTTAGGCGCTGAAACACAAGTGACAGTGACAGTTTGACACATTACTATTGGAACAGGACAACAGAACCTGCTCTTGGCCGTGCTGGGTGAGCAGTTCATAGCTTCGTAGAGATGCACGATGTTAGCCCATTCGTTGCAGGTGTTGTTAGGCGCTGATACACAAGTGACAGTGACAGTTTGACACATTACTATTGGAACAGGACAACAGAACCTGCTCTTGGCCGTGCTGGGTGAGCAGTTCATAGCTTCGTAGAGATGCACGATGTTAGCCCATTCGTTGCAGGTGTTGTTAGGCGCTGAAACACAAGTGACAGTGACAGTTTGACACATTACTATTGGAACAGGACAACAGAACCTGCTCTTGGCCGTGCTGGGTGAGCAGTTCATAGCTTCGTAGAGATGCACGATGTTAGCCCATTCGTTGCAGGTGTTGTTAGGCGCTGAAACACAAGTGACAGTGACAGTTTGACACATTACTATTGGAACAGGACAACAGAACCTGCTCTTGGCCGTGCTGGGTGAGCAGTTCATAGCTTCGTAGAGATGCACGATGTTAGCCCATTCGTTGCAGGTGTTGTTAGGCGCTGAAACACAAGTGACAGTGACAGTTTGACACATTACTATTGGAACAGGACAACATTTAAGGGGTCTGGGAGATGTTTGTTTAGCTACGTAATGTTTCAGAAAACATCATTTTTAGATAAAATAAACAATACGGTATGAGTGCTTAGTATTTATTTTGAGCGACGTTTCAAGTGAACTGTGTCATCCCTCATCAGGCTCGGAAATTTAACATTTAAAAAAATAGAAAACAAAACTGATAACATCATAGAGACTTATAAAAACATTTACACTTAGAACCAGAAAGCAGAGTCAAAAACCATTGGGCATGCGTAGTCATCATTCCCGAACTAGCTGCGTCCCATGCGGCTCCTCGTGCAGAGTGCAGGAGGGTCTGAAGCGCATTGAAGAGGATGGCTCAAAGCATCTGGCTGGGAAGACGTTGCAGGTTCTGTAGGCTGCACCCTTATTCTTGCCAACACTGGCTTCCAAGCATGAGGCAGGTAGATACTATCTTCCCTCTTGTTGCAGTTGTGAGGCCTTCTCTCAATTTAAATCGCCTCGCGGATAGACCGTATGGTACAGTTCTCAACTGCAACAAGAGGCCTCATAGCGTCGAAATTGATGGAGTGTCCATCAATGGGAGTGTCCATTATGTGTAATTGTTTTATAAAAATCTATGATGTTATCAGTTTTGTTTTCTCTTTTTTTAAATGTTACATTTCCGAGCCTGAAGAGGGGTGACACAGTTCACTTGAAACGTCGCTCAAAATAAATACTTAGAACTCATACCGTTTTGTTTATTTTATCTGATGTTTGTTTTAGTTTTATTTCGTCCTACATACGTTAAGTGCCCCATTTTTCCTAATTTTCAGACACTAAACGTCTGTAGGGCAAAATAAAATTAATACAAAACTGCAAACTATGACATTATTTTCATTGAATGGTTCTGAAGACTCGTAGGAAGTCTTATTTTTGAAACAAATGCATTGATAAAGGGTATTGATAAAATTATACGGAACAGGTTTGGCTGAGTGGTAACGCTCTAAACTTGTATTCCGGAGGCCCGGGTTCGATTCCCGTGGCCGTTCTTCCTGACTGTTTTTTTTCGTGGTATTCCCTCAGTCGACAGGCAAATACTAGGAAGGTACCCTACAAATAGGCCACTATACCGCCTACCTTTTACCTTCCAACCTTACTCCTCTTCACCATCCTCTCCCAATATCATTATAATCATTCATCCGTCGCCATTAGCCTAGCTGTAGTACAGTGCGACGTTAAGCCTCAGACAAAAAAAAGATATTGATAAAAATGGATTCATAAACTCTTGAAGATCTAACTTACAACTCCGCCGTCTAAGTAAGTTGCTTGATGAAGACTCACCACATCCCGTGGGTATGATCTGCAGTACATTGGGTGCCTTGAGCCCGGGTTCAGCGCCTGGGTCCAGATCCAGCGGCACATTGTATGGCGTATCAACCACGTTCATATCCCCGCCTTGATAGTTCATCGTGACATCGGCAGCGTTGTTGACGAAGATTGCCGCCGCCAAGACCAGGATAATGAAGAGCAACATCGTTCAAGTTGTCGACACTTGACTGGAGTCACAATGTTGACGAAATATTCACGTAAGATAACACATAATATCGCGTGTCAAGGCGAAACCTGCGACAATGACAGATAGCGAATTGATAAACAGGTTGTTGATGTTAGGTTCGAACCCAGGCGAGGTCGTGATTAGATAATGTATAGCATATTGAAGAACCTGTAGTTACAATATGCGAGGATTGGCAACACTGATATAGTTCCATGTTGGCGACGACCTACTCAACCTACTAACGGCTAATGTACAGCCAACGCATAAAGTCCTGTTAATTCTTCACCCTTACAGAATATTATAATACCACCACTCGTACAGCGAAGCTCGTAAAGTTGCCTATAGCAAACCCATAGTTATTTGTCAACAGAGGGATGACTGAATTACTGGGTTGTGTTCATCAGCCCCAGATAGATCACACAGATAAGGAAGTCAATGTTATGTCGATCGAACTAACATAAAATAACAACAACGCAACTTTCTTTTATCGGAATTAATCATTTACTTTCAGTTAAAACCACCCTGGTTAAAACAAATACAGTTGGTTGGTGCAATTGGATTTCATTGGTATTGACATAGACATTGTATAGCCTTCGGCTTTTGATTATCACGATTGTATTATATATTTTGGAGTATATAAACTATTTAATTTAAATACTCAAAATTATTTAATTATTATGTATTTTTAATTATTTAATATAAAAATTATTATATATTAAAATTAAGTTAAGATAGTCTATTTGCATGTAATTTGTATTTAATAAATCTTCCCAATGGAATAAATCGGTTAATTAAATCAATCCTGGTGTCAAGGCTGACAACATAATTTGATCTAATATCAATCAGTGTGTGAATCATTGATCAGAAAATATTTGATTATTATTGTAAAAACCTAAACAGCTCCTATCATAACCATCAAACCTTAGATACATTCATTTATATCGTCACTAGTTACTAGTCACTCCACAAAAATTTCATTATGGCTGTAAAATTAGATAAATCTCCGAACAAATTTATAGAAGTTATAAATCCAATTGTGTTACCCCTGGTCAAACAGGTTTCATCACTATTATTTTTTTTATCATTGTGCCGTTCTGATGTTAAACGCATCATGGTAAGATCTCATCAACTAAACACTCTCTTCTTCTCTTCTTGTTCCTCTAAAAAATCTATAAGAAAAAGCATTTTAAATTCTCTCGGATTGATATCAAAATCCTGAGATCTGTCGAATAAACGAAAATCTTTATCTTGTGTCTAATTAGCATTTTTTCAATGATGGTCTACTAAGATTTAAACAATATGTTACAGGTGAAAAGTATTAAGTAGTTTGGGAAATCACACAGCTCATAGGAAATAACAGTATTGAATTGATATTTTTGTGATTGAATCGCATCGAATAGATATTTGTGTATATGGACGTTGTTGACAGACAAAAACTAGTTTTTCAAGTCATCCCTCTGTTGACAAATAACTATGGGTTAGCTGTAGGCAACTTATCGAGCTTCGCTGTACGAGTGGTGGTATCATGATATTCTGTAAGGGTGAAGAATTAACAGGACTTTATGCGTTGGCTGTACACGGCTAATAAAGACTATTTGTAGTAATTACATACTAATGGCTGGTTTTTGTACCCCTTGGTTGCTTAAGAAGCAATTCTTTTTATACATATATATATATATATATATATATATATATATATATATATATGATTAGATAGATTTTCGCAGTTGTTATTATATAATGTCATGCTTTAAGGTATAATACTGCGTTATAGAAACTATTATCAACTCCGACGTTTCGATTTTATTTTAAAAATCTTCCTCAGGGAGCAAATACAGTAAAAAATGTGAAATGTCAAACTGACATAACTGACATGACATAAATGACATAAATGACATGACATGACATTGTCAAACTGAAATGTCAGTTTGACATTTCACATTTTTTACTGTATTTGCTCCCTGAGGAAGATTTTTAAAATAAAATCGAAACGTCGGAGTTGATAATAGTTTCTATAACGCAGTATTATACCTTAAAGCATGACATTATATATATATATATATATATATATTGGTGAATGGTTTCAGATTCGTAGCCATGATTTATTAAGTAATTCATATTCGGTTTTTGCTACGTATTTATTTCAATAGCCGACGTTTCGTCCGTCCTCCGACAGACTTAAGTAGTGTGTTTTGAATTTACTCTTATTTTATTAGTTTGTTTGCTTGAGCCTTGAAAAAGTCTGTCGGAGGACGGACGAAACGTCGGCTATTGAAATAAATACGTAGCAAAAACCGAATATGAATTACTTATATATATATATATATATATATATATATATATATATATTACATCATGTAGAGTCTCGCAGCCAGTAGGTATTAATAACATCATTTAACGGTTTATGCTACGTATATTTATTACACACCAACGTTTCGGCAAGCATCCACCCGCCTTTCTCAAGGTAACAAACGAAAATCAACGAAAAAACTATAAAATACAGCAAAATCAATTCATGAAATGTCAAATGTAGAAAACAGTGAAACGTGAAAAGAAAATAATTGTGAATTCTTCTGGCGCTGGAAAATGTGCTTCCTTGATATCCAAAAGATGGCCGTCATACACCAGGGTGTCGATAGTGACTTGAGGTCGTCGCTCAAACTTCCTTTTCTTGTCGCAATTTTAATGCTAAAGCAGCTAGTGGAATATCCTCGTCGTGGTCTTTTGACATCTGTGTTAGGTGGTATTCTCGGCGTCTTCTCTTGTCTATTCTGGGGGTCGGATGTCTTGATACTCATCTATCTAGCTCTGATGGCATTCTAGGTGTAACATGAATATCATTTGTTACAGGTTTCCACGCCGAGGGAAAATTCCTGTTTTCTAATTGGGTGTTCATACAATGTGGTCGTTTCTCTATCTCAATAGATTCTCGAACTAAACGCTGCCTCAATCTCCTCTCTTTAGCTAAACACTTCATCCCTTGCAAATTCATAACATGGTCATTTGTGTTGCAGTGTTGCACCAGCGCTGAGGTTTTAGAGCCATCATTTAAAGCTATTCGATGTTCATCTTGTCGTTGAAACATGTTTCTACCAGTCTGGCCAATGTACGTCGATGGACAATCACTACAGGGTATCTCATATACACCATCTCCCTCAAGGTGAATCGGATCCTTTACACTTCTGAGGAGACTTCCAATTTTTTTATCCGTATCATACACAGGAATGATATTTTCTTTCCTCATAATTTTTCCAATTCTATCCGTAACGCCTTTCACATATGGCAGGAAAACTTTGGTTGGAGGTTTCTCAAACTCCGCTACCTCTATAGTTGCTTTGTCTTCCTTTGTGGTCTCAGCATTAGTTTTTCGGTATATGGCTTTCTTGATGACACTCAGAGGAAATCCGTTTTTTTGCAGAGCATCTCGGAGCAGTTGAAGTTCGGTATTTACGTTGTTGGCATCTGCTATTCGTTTAGACCTGGTTGCTAGGGTGTATGCGACAGAACGAATCTGTGAGGGATGATGATGTGAGAGTGCATGGAGATAGCGATCTGTGTGGGTTTCTTTTCTAAACACAGTGTGCCCTAGGGTATTATCAGGATTCTTGATCACGAGTACGTCCAGAAAGGAAAGTCTGTCATCTTTCTCTACTTCCATAGTGAATTGAATGTCTTCATGAATGCTGTTTATGTGATCCAGGAACTCTTGCAGTTTTTCTCGTCCATGAGGCCAGATAGTGAATGTGTCATCCACGTATCTGTACCAACATCGCGGCTTCAGTGGGGCTGTAGCAAGAGCTTTTTCTTCGAACACTTGCATGAAGATGTTTGCAATTACTGGAGAGAGAGGGGATCCCATGGGTGCTCCTGACACTTGTTTATAAAACTGTTTTTCATACACGAAATACGTGGAATTCAGGCAAAAACGTGATAAGTCCAGAACATATTTCTTGATCACCCTATCTTTTACCATCGCTTTTAAATGGTCCAGTGCTTCGTTAATTGGCACTCTGGTGAATAAGTTTATAACATCAAAACTCACAAGTAGATCGTGTGGCTCTGTCTTTAAGTCTTTAAGCAACTCAACAAAATGTGTTGAGTTCTTTACATAAGAACTGACTTCTTCTGTGAAAGGTTGGCTCTGACGGGCTAGGTGACGAGCGAGAGCCTGCGTAGGTGAATTAATTGCACTGACAATAGGACGCAAGGGATGGCCTGCTTTATGTATTTTCGGAAGACCGTACAAACGGGGCACACGTGATGATTTTTCATGTGGAATCAGAGTTTGTTTGATATCTTTATCAATAGTTGAAGCCAGAATTAGGGAACGAGCTTTTGTTTCCAAGTAGACGGTCGAGTTGTTTTCTGTTTTGACATAGGCTGATCTTCTGCTTGTATTCGTTCGTATCCATGACAACGGTTGCATTCCCCTTATCTGCTGGTAGAATTGTAATATCTGGGTTTTTTCTAAGTTCTAGTAAAGCTCGGAATTCCTCTGTGGTAACATTACGTTCAGGAGGTTTTGTTTTTCTCAGTATGGATACAGTTTCTTGTCGAATAATCTCTGCTCTTTCCACTGGCAAGTGAATAATGCCAGCTTCCACCGCACATATTATCTTCTCGACAGGAAATCGATTAGGTGCAATAGCAAAGTTGAGACCTTTTGTTAACACCCTCAAAGCTGGATCACTTAACGTGTGCTTGGATGTGTTGATAACAACTCTGTTGGGATCCAAAGCAGGTTGAAAACCGTAATTAGGTGAAATCCTTTTTTGAGTTGTAACAAGTCGCTCTAACTTACGTTGTTGACGGATGGTAACATCATAAGCTTTATCAAGAGCTTTTTATATATATATATATATATATATGAATTGAAACATTTCACGGTATTTTGCTGTGGTAATTTAATTACCACAGATTACCACAAATTAAATTACCACAGCAAAATACCGTGAAATGTGAAACATTTCACGGTATATTATTGTATAATGTTTTCAAACATTCATACCTGGCGGCTGTGAAAATATTCATAATCAAATATATATATATATATATATATATATATATATATATTTATATATATATATGGTATATATATATATATACCATATATATATATATATATATATATATATGGTATATGGTATATATGGTACCATATATACCATACCATACCATATACCATATGGTACCATATATATATATGGTATATATATATCTTTATTGCGTTTTTTCCACTTCAACAGCAGGTAAAAAATGTGCAAATGATTTTAAGGCAACAACAATATTACGTTGGCCGCC